>CACRXE010000006.1:3115000-3170000 GCA_902685375.1 Neostethus bicornis | reverse complement strand
GAGGCTGTTGCCCTGCTACCTGGCCCCGGATAAGCGGAAGACGATGGAACAGCATGATATATGTAAAAAGAATGATATTAAAATAGTGTAATTCTGACATGATGCGTCTGTTTAACACGTGGCTTTCTGAATTCACAAATCTGACCAAATATAAAACAGAGACTATTCGTCCACAAAAGACTTAATTTCACAAATTTCCCTTTTTATTCTTTATTTTTTGGATTTTTTCCCCTCAAATTGCAGTAATATCATGTTTCTTATGGGATCTTTTTTCTTATAAATTAGATCAGGTATAAGTTGACAAAATTCTTTAATTTAAATAGTGTTCAGAAGAGTTTTCAAGTCTAAATTTGGATCATGAGACAATGAACCACGTCCTTCCTTCATGCCATCAGCACATCTTTCTTTTCTATCTTTGATCCTCTCATCCATCCAGTCATCACAACCCCAAACGATCTGTAAGCACTCAAACTATTTTATTTTCTTTTTCAACCAAATGAGCTCATCTACCACTGACCACCTGTTTACCACCAGTAAACATCTGGCCTCAGCCTCACAGGCCTGGTGTTACAGCTGTAATTATATATCTGATCCTGAAGATGGCAGCATGTGGAAAAGAAAGATTAGCAATAAAAATATATTGTGCAAATTTTTACATTCAAATTTTATCACAGAAAAAAACCTAAAAACCTGATCAAATTTAAGTCAGAGAACTTTTAAATCTTCTCGTCTAAACATAAATATTCTCACCAAAAATTTTTTTAGTCAAAACAAGTCTTTAGAAAAATAAAATGTAAATGTTTTGAATCCTTATGAATGAAAATAAGTGATGATTCTAAAAAGGTCTGAGTCAGAGGTGTCAAAAGTACCAAGACTTTCTACTCAAGTAGAAGTTAAAAAACTACTTTGGTAAAAGTAGAAGTATCAATTGAAGTTTTTACTCAATTAAAAGTAAAAAGTAATCTATTGTCAAAACTACTTAAAGTACAAAAGTAAAAGTACCATAATTTCACAACCATTAGGCGCACCGTACGAAAAGGCGCAGTCTCAGTAACACACCGCCTTACAACAACACACACGCACGCATGTAAATGTGTGTATTAAAAAATAGATCGGAAGTAAAACTGAGTTTGGTTGTGTTTTATTTAAGTAGTAACGATACTAAACAAACACATTACCGGTAATAGTCTTTATTCAAATCCATCAAAGTCCTCATCCTCTGTTTCAGAGCAGGTCCACTTCGCTCCTCGCTGTCAAAGTCACTGTCTGTACTGTGCGGCTCCTCAGAAAGGATACCAGCTTTTGAGAAAGCTCGGATAACAGTACCAGCAGACACGTTAGTCCAAGCATCTACAATCCATTGGCAAACTGTAGCGTAACTCGCCCGGCGCTGACTTCCACCCTTCGGTCATCCATCGCTCCCACACGAGCCTCGTCCCCACCTGGGGTTTGACCCCTAACCTTCTTGCTGTGAGGCCACCGTACCAACCACCGCGCCATGGCGCTCAAGCTTCATAATTAATAAATAAAAAGTCTAAGAATATGAACGTTAAATAGAAAAAAAAACCCCAGTTTATTTATGTTAGCATCAATAATAAGTCTGTCATTTATTTTTTACACGGAGGTCTCACTGTGAGAAGGTCGGTGGTTCGAGTCCAAGAGCGGGGACGAGGCTTGAAACTTGGCCTTTATGTGTGGCCCCTTCAGCAAAAAAAGTGATCCTGTCAGGCTGGGTCTGGTCAGTACTGGATGGGAGACCGCTGGAACTCCATGTGCCACAGTGGGACGGACATTAAGAAAAATTGATGCTGTATCCCTGGACAAGACATGTCACCCACGTTCCCTGGTCTGGATGTGTGTGTGATTGGTTGGTGAGGGTCAGTCTGGATCTGGTGTGTGTGTGATTGGTTGGTGATGGTCAGTCTGGATCTGGTGTGTGTGTGATTGGTTGGTGATGGTCAGTCTGGATCTGATGTGTGATTGGTTGGTGATGGTCAGTCTGGATCTGGTGTGTGTGTGATTGGTTGGTGATGATCAGTCTGGATCTGGTGTGTGTGTGATTGGTTGGTGATGATCAGTCTGGATCTGGTGTGTGTGTGATTGGTTGGTGATGATCAGTCTGGATCTGGTGTGTGTGTGATTGGTTGGTGATGGTCAGTCTGGATCTGGTGTGTGTGTGATTGGTTGGTGATGATCAGTCTGGATCTGGTGTGTGTGTGTGATTGGTTGGTGAGGATCAGTCTGGATCTGGTGTGTGTGTGATTGGTTGGTGATGATCAGTCTGGATCTGGTGTGTGTGTGATTGGTTGGTGATGATCAGTCTGGATCTGGTGTGTGTGTGATTGGTTGGTGATGGTCAGTCTGGATCTGGTGTGTGTGTGATTGGTTGGTGATGGTCAGTCTGGATCTGGTGTGTGTGTGTGTGATTGGTTGGTGATGATCAGTCTGGATCTGGTGTGTGTGTGATTGGTTGGTGATGGTCAGTCTGGATCTGGTGTGTGTGTGTGTGATTGGTTGGTGATGATCAGTCTGGATCTGGTGTGTGTGTGATTGGTTGGTGATGATCAGTCTGGATCTGGTGTGTGTGTGATTGGTCGGTGATGGTCAGTCTGGATCTGGTGTGTGTGTGATTGGTTGGTGATGGTCAGTCTGGATCTGGTGTGTGTGTGTGTGATTGGTTGGTGATGATCAGTCTGGATCTGGTGTGTGTGTGATTGGTTGGTGATGATCAGTCTGGATCTGGTGTGTGTGTGATTGGTTGGTGATGGTCAGTCTGGATCTGGTGTGTGTGTGATTGGTTGGTGATGATCAGTCTGGATCTGGTGTGTGTGATTGGTTGGTGATGATCAGTCTGGATCTGGTGTGTGTGTGATTGGTTGGTGATGATCAGTCTGGATCTGGTGTGTGTGTGATTGGTTGGTGATGATCAGTCTGGATCTGGTGTGTGTGTGTGATTGGTTGGTGATGATCAGTCTGGATCTGGTGTGTGTGTGTGTGATTGGTTGGTGATGGTCAGTCTGGATCTGGTGTGTGTGTGATTGGTTGGTGATGATCAGTCTGGATCTGGTGTGTGTGTGATTGGTTGGTGATGGTCAGTCTGGATCTGGTGTGTGTGTGATTGGTCGGTGATGATCAGTCTGGATCTGGTGTGTGTGTGATTGGTTGGTGATGATCAGTCTGGATCTGGTGTGTGTGTGATTGGTCGGTGATGGTCGGTCTGGATCTGGTCTGTGATTGATTGGTGATGGTCAGTCTGGATCTGGTGTGTGTGTGATTGGTTGGTGATGGTCAGTCTTGATCTGGTGTGTGATTGGTTGGTGATGATCAGTCTGGATCTGGTGTGTGTGTGATTGGTTGGTGATGGTCAGTCTTGATCTGGTGTGTGATTGGTTGGTGATGGTCAGTCTGGATCTGGTCTGTGATTGGTTGGTGATGATCAGTCTGGATCTGGTCTGTGATTGGTTGGTGATGGTCAGTCTGGATCTGGTCTGTGATTGGTTGGGGATGGTCAGTCTGGATCTGGTCTGTGATTGGTTGGTGACGGTCAGTCTGGATCTGGGACCAGAGGTAGAGCTCAGCAGGTTGAGGGATCAGAAGGTAGGAGATCGGTAGGATGGCAGGGTGCATCCTATATTCAGAACCAAGTATTTAGAACACACTTCCTGTAATCTCAGCTGGACGGAGTTTGACCCGTTCACACTGATGAAGGTACGAACGAACTCTTGTAAACAATTATTGTAATTGTTTTTTTTAGTGAAACAGAACTAGTTTTCTTTTTGTTTCTGTATCTAAGTGTTAAAATCAACATGCTGCAACGAGTACTGCAGGTGGAAACAACCTGAACCTGGAATCTCTGGCCTTCTTTGTTGGGTTTATTTTTATTTTGTATGATGTTCCTGATCAAATAAATAAATCAATAAATCTAACATGCATGTTTCTGGACAGCGGGAGGAAGCCCACATGCACACACATAAAATTTAAGATTAAGTTTTAGATGGAGTTGCATCACACTGTGCTCCTTCCTCTTTGGGCTGAGGAAGGCCTTGTGCTTTCTAGGACAGCTGGAGATGAGCAGTAGTCAGGCTTTCACACTTCCTTCTCTGTGATAATGCTTTATAAATCAGTGTGATGTCATAACTGTTGCTGCAGGTCAGTGGTTAGAGCGTTCGCCCGCGGACCGCGGGTTCGCATCCCACAGAGAGCACGTCTAGGGTCCTTGGAGAAGACACCTAACCCCCGCTTCTCCCACCATTGGCGTTGTTGTGGGCAGCCTGCTGCGGTGTAAGGAGTGCAGCACGGTGAGGGATGAATGGAGTAATCCTTTTAAAAGATTGTGTTTGTTTATGTGCAAAAAATCCAATGGAAAGATTTATTTTGTGAGACTTTTACTAAAAGAAACTGTATCCGTACGTAAGTGTTTTCCATCAGCACCTGCCACCCATCACCCCTACCGTACACCCCGCCAGCTCTATAAATAGTGTGGAGGTGATAAATAATAAAAGTGCCCCCCCTCCGGCGCTCCTCACACACACTGATTCCATCAGAACATTTTGTGATTTCTCACCATCACTTTCTTTTTACTTCTAGAAAAAAAAGACTGAGTTGAAATAAAAAATATTGGTTGTAATATTTGTTTTAAAATTAATATCTGATGTTTTCAGGATTTTTGTTTTGTTTTGTCTTCATATTGTTGTTATTTATTTATGGAGGATTTTATTGGCTGTTTTAGAACTTTTTGTTCTTTAAAATCAATGTGATCGATGAAGCTCGAACACAGCTTTGTGATTTATTGATGACGTCAAATAAAAAAAGGACCTTGTATTCATACGAAAAACGGTTTGCTGCCAAGTGTGAAGCGGTCGGGATGAGAATCAGAACCTCCAGATCAGAGACCAGGTCAGGGAGAGAGTCCTGCTCCAACAGGGGGGGTTTAAGTACCTCAGGGTCTTGTTCAAAGAGGGGACGGAGGCAGCGGGAGATGGACAGATGGATTGGTGCAGAATCTGCAATAATTAGGACGCTGCATCGATCCATCATGGTGAAGAAAGAGCTGAGCCAAACCCTAAACCTAACCCTGACCCGTATCAACGTTCCTACCCTCACCATGGTAACCAGGATCTATGTTCCCACCCTCACCATGGTAACCAGGATCTATGTTCCCACCCTCACATGGTAACCAGGATCTATGTTCCCACCCTCACCATGGTAACCAGGATCTACGTTCCTACCCTCACCATGGTAACCAGGATATATGTTCCTACCCTCACCATGGTAACCAGGATCTACGTTCCTACCCTCACCATGGTAACCAGGATCTATGTTCCTACCCTCACCATGGTAACCAGGATCTATGTTCCCACCCTCACCATGGTAACCAGGATCTACGTTCCTACCCTCACCATGGTAACCAGGATCTACATTCCTACCCTCACCATGGTAACCAGGATCTACATTCCTACCCTCACCATGGTAACCAGGATCTACGTTCCTACCCTCACCATGGTAACCAGGATCTACGTTCCTACCCTCACCATGGTAACCAGGATCTATGTTCCTACCCTCACCATGGTAACCAGGATCTACGTTCCTACCCTTACCATGGTAACCAGGATCTATGTTCCTACCCTCACCATGGTAACCAGGATCTATGTAACCAGGCGAGTCCAGTATGGTCTTTATTTTGGACAGCCTCCTCCTCTCAGTTACACTTGTCAAAGAATCCAGTTCCTTTCCTTCAACCTGTCCGGCCTTCCTGATTATTTTGTTGAGCCTGTCGTTGCCGCCCCCCGCACCCCTTTCCTCCCCCAGACTGTTGCCCCAGCAGATAACAGCATACATGATGGCACTGGCAACCAACTGACTCGTAGAAAATCCTCAACATTCTCGTTCAGATGTTGAAGGACGTCTGTGTCCTCAGACAATAGAGACGGCTAAAAGGTAAAAGATCTTAGAGCTCAGATGAAATAAATGACATGACGTGATTTGTGTTGATTTGTTTTGAACATTTACATCCGATACCATTAAAAATAAAAATATGAATGTGTCTGTGATCTTGGTCTTCAATTGGACAGGTTTTTGGTGACCCGACACACTGTCTCGTCTCCATCATGATAAATATTGTGATAAAAAAGAAAAAAAAACATTTGAAGGTTTAATCTTCTGAACTGGTTATCTCTAATCAGTGTGTGTGTGTGTGTGGAGGGGCGGGGGGGGGGCGGTACCAGAGCCATACCTGGCTGACTTCAGTAGAGAGGTTGGATACACCCAGAACAGGTTGCCAGTCTGTCGCCAGTGTGTGTGTGTGGACGGTTGTGTGACAGGCAATCATTCACAAACACACTCATTCCTAGGGGGGGTTTAAAAGTGGCCAATCAACCTGTTATGCATGTTTTCAGAGGGTGGGAGGAAACCTGAGAAACCCACTCATACACGGAGAGAACATGTAAACTACACACAGAAAGGACAGTGATTCAAGCCCTGTGTGAGGGTTTCTCTGGTTTCCTCCAAAAACATACGTGTTAGGTTGATTGGCTGATATGAAATACGTGTGTGTGTGTGTGTGTGCGTCCAGCTCCTGTACCCTAATAACCAGTTATTAGGGTACCGGTCCAGAAGATGATTTCTTTGTTCTTTGAAGCCTGCTGAGGGATTTATTTTGTTTTTATTTTTATGTGATTGTTGGTGTGTTTTTTCATATTATGCAATTGTTGGTGTGTGTGTGTGTGTGTGTGTGTGAGGTAAAATCAAGGCGTTGTTCTTTCTCTCTTTGCTGGTCACGATGCAAAGCTCTCTGACAGCCTGATATGCTGCAGTATGCATGGGAAGCCCCCTCCCCACCAATCCCCTCCACCGCCAGCCAGGCTAAAAATAGCTGCAGGAATCCCCGCATTCATTCAGGAGGGGGTTTCTGCTCACACAAGGTCACACACACACCCACAACACCGCGCGCACGCGCAGATGCTGCAAAAAGACAGCTTTTCTTTTTTTATTCACATTTCTTTTTGTGCACGCGCAGCAACAAGAAAGTCATGACGTGATTCTTCTTCTTGTGCACGCGCGGTGCAGGAGATGCGCGAAGAAAGGTAAGTCTGCCACACCTGCATGCGCGTGCGTGCGTGCGTGCGTGTGAGAGAGGGAGTGTGTATGTGTGTGTGTGAATGTGTGTGTTTATGAAGGGGGAGCGTGTGTATATATATGTGTATGTGTGTGTGTCTGTATGTACGTGTGTATGTATATGTGTGTGTTTGTATGTGTGTGTGTGTGTGTGTGTGTGTAAGGGTCGTGTCTTTGATGATGAGAAGCTCTTTGAACCTTTGCATTGATAATTAGACTCTTCATTTGTATATTTACAACTGTATTTCACACACACACACACACACACACACACACACACACACACACACACACACACACACACACACACACAGCATGAGGAGGGTTCTTCAGCATCATCATCATGGTGTGATGCAGCACCTGATGGTCCTGTGAGGCTCCCACACAGGAAGTACAGCAGGTGTTTGTGCAACTGACACACACACACACACACACACACACACACACACACACACCTGCTCCTGCTGCGTAAAAACAGCCACACCTTGATTAGACGTACAATAGAGTTTAATCTGCTTTGTTTTAAAGTAAACAGGAGTAACGATAACGGAGCAGAACGTCATCCATCTTTATAGGATAAAGCAGAGCGGGTGGAGGGGGGGGCGAGGGGGGTAGAAGATCTGAGGAGATGAGGTTAAAGTTCACACAGGTCAGGACAGATGGAATCAGAGAACGTTCACGGATGTCAGCTAATGACTAATACTGGTGTAGATTTTCTGCTTACATCAGAAAACCTGAGTTTTATCAAAACAAAGCAATTCTTTCTACGTAACATTCCATTAAGTCATCTTCCACTTATCCGGGTCCGGGTCACAGGGGCAACAACCTCAGACGGGAAGCCCAGGCTTCTCTTACCCCGTCTGCATCCTCCGGCTCACCCACGAGGATCCCGAGGTGTTCCATGTTGAGGTGTAAGACATAGTCTCTCTTTCGGGTCCAGAGGCTGCCTCTGGGTTTCCTCCTGGTGGGACAGAACTCCCGAACCCTCACCAGCGAGGGATGCATCCTAACCAGATGCCCTAATCACCCCATCTGGCTTCTCTCAACCCAGAGGACCAACAGCGCTATACGGCGCTCCTCCAAGATGGCAAAGCTCCTCGCTCTATCTCTGAGTGAGAGCCCAGCTGCCTTACAGAGGATGATAACCAGGATCTACGTCAGGGTAGGAACGTAAATCCTGGTTACCATGGTGAGGGTAGGAACATAGATCCTGGTTACCATGGTGAGGGTAGGAACATAGATCCTGGTTACCATGATGAGGGTAGGAACATAGATCCTGGTTACCATGATGAGGGTAGGAACATAGATCCTGGTTACCATGGTGAGGGTAGGAACATAGATCCTGGTTACCATGATGAGGGTAGGAACATAGATCCTGGTTACCATGGTGAGGGTAGGAACATAGATCCTGGTTACCATGGTGAGGGTAGGAACGTAGATCCTGGTTACCATGGTGAGGGTAGGAACATAGATCCTGGTTACCATGGTGAGGGTAGGAACGTAGATCCTGGTTACCATGGTGAGGGTAGGAATGTAGATCCTGGTTACCATTGTGAGGATAGGAACGTAGATCCTGGTTACCATGGTGAGGGTAGGAACATAGATCCTGGTTACCATGATGAGGGTAGGAACGTAGATCCTGGTTACCATCGTGAGGGTAGGAACGTAGATCCTGGTTACCATGGTGAGGGTAGGAACGTAGATCCTGGTTACCATGGTGAGGGTAGGAACGTAGATCCCGGTTACCATGGTGAGGGTAGGAACGTAGATCCCGGTTACCATGGTGAGGGTGGGAATGTAGATCCTGGTTACCATGGTGAGGGTGGGAACGTAGATCCTGGTTACCATGGTGAGGGTGGGAATGTAGATCCTGGTTACCATGGTGAGGGTGGGAACGTAGATCCTGGTTACCATGGTGAGGGTAGGAATGTAGATCCTGGTTACCATGGTGAGGGTAGGAACGTAGATCCTGGTTACCATGGTGAGGGTAGGAACGTAGATCCTGGTTACCATGGTGAGGGTAGGAACGTAGATCCTGGTTACCATGGTGAGGGTAGGAACGTAGATCCTGGTTACCATGGTGAGGGTAGGAACGTAGATCCTGGTTACCATGGTGAGGGTAGGAACATAGATCCTGGTTACCATGGTGAGGGTAGGAATGTAGATCCTGGTTACCATGGTGAGGGTAGGAACGTAGATCCTGGTTACCATGGTGAGGGTAGGAACGTAGATCCTGGTTACCATGGTGAGGGTAGGAACATAGATCCTGGTTACCATGGTGAGGGTAGGAACATAGATCCTGGTTACCATGGTGAGGGTAGGAACATAGATCCTGGTTACCATGGTGAGGGTAGGAACATAGATCCTGGTTACCGTGGTGAGGGTAGGAACATAGATCCTGGTTACCATGGTGAGGGTAGGAACATAGATCCTGGTTACCATGGTGAGGGTAGGAACATAGATCCTGGTTACCATGGTGAGGGTAGGAACATAGATCCTGGTTACCGTGGTGAGGGTAGGAACATAGATCCTGGTTACCATGGTGAGGGTAGGAACATAGATCCTGGTTACCGTGGTGAGGGTAGGAACATAGATCCTGGTTACCGTGGTGAGGGTAGGAACATAGATCCTGGTTACCGTGGTGAGGGTAGGAACATAGATCCTGGTTACCGTGGTGAGGGTAGGAACATAGATCCTGGTTACCATGGTGAGGGTGGGAATGTAGATTAACTTGTAAATCCAGAGCTTTGCTTTTCGGCTTACTGTTAGTGTCTTTGTTTCGGGTTAGAGTTTAGGGTTAGGATGTAGAGATAGGGATTAGGGTCTGGCGAAGGGGTTGGTTAGGGGTGGGTTAGGATCAGGGCTGGGTTCGGGTTACGGGTGAGTTAGGGTTCATGGTTTTAGGGTTATAGGCCAGGGCTAGGGTTAAGGTAAGGGTTTGGGGTCAGGGTTACGGTAAGGGTTTGGGTTATAGGTCAGTGAGGATAGAATTGCTTTCTAGAATTTTACAAATTGCATAGATTATTTTTATAACATGAATAAAGGACAAACGTCTCCGCACCAGGATATGGTAGTGTGCCATGGTAGTGTGTCAATGCGATCCCAGTAATTCCCACTTTGATGTTATATTGGTATTAATCATCTGTACGTGCAGGTTGTGAAATACCCTGCGTTTCCTTACATCTTAATTAATAATCTATTCTTATGTACGGTCCTACACTGTCCTCAGTCGACTCCAGCTTCTGTCCTCAAGTCTCCTCTTTAGTCCACGTCTCACCGTTTTACAGATTCTGACTTTGCTCAGATTTAAAGTCCACGTTCTCCCACATGTTTAAAGACCACTCCGATTGTGTAGAATTCGGCATTAGGAAGATTGATGACTGAGGCCCCTAAAAATGGCTGAATTAAGGCTGCAGTTATTGATTAAATTTACATTGAAGGATGGCTCAGTGGGTAGAGCGGGTGTGTTGTAACTGGAGCGTTGGAGGTTTGATTCCTTCCCGAGGTGACGTTGAGCAACACAGGAACTCCTAATTGGTTGGGATGGTGGTTTGCTGCTTGCATGGCAGCTTCACTGATGTGTGAATGTTAGCTATGCTGTAAAGTGCTTTGAGCGCTGATGCAGGTAGACAGAAAAGTGCTGTGTAAGTGCTTTAAATGTGTTCTATTGGGTTTAGATCAGGTAGTGTCCACCCTGGCTGCCAACGCTGGTGTAAGCCCCACTTACCAGGTCTGACAATCATCCAAGCAGGGAACTGTTTCATCATTAATGATCAGGATCATTACTGCTGCAAAATAAAACGGGCTTAATCAATGTCAACTCTACAAGGTTAGATTGAAGAAGCTGTTGCGCCTCCTGGAGGTAAAATCTGAATTCATATTATTTATAAAGGAAAAGAAGGCTGTTTATTGCATGTTTATTAGATGAGGTGACATGCAGTGATGTGCTGCCTCTTCTCTACATGTCATCTCACCAGCCGGTGAGCTGCTCAGCAGGACATACACTCTTCATTACAGGTTCTGTGACCTCCATGATGAACTTACAAAGTTCCTTCAGAATCGTGACTCAACTCCGGCGTGGCCAGGTGGCTCCCGGACGGTGAGCCGGAACCAGAGTATCTGTTTCAGCCTGAAGGATTCTTTCCAACTCAAACCTGATACAAACACTCTGGCCAACCGAAGACTAATATCATGTTTGTTTAAAAATCCTTAACCGGATTGGAGATGAACAGCCATGCTGCCACCGACAGGGCAACGCGGACATTTAGGGACTTGTAGTACTAAAATTAGAGGGAGAGTTGTGCTCATTTCTTTTTTAAATGTCGTTCTTGTATTTAATTTACTGGCCGGGTTGGTGCCACCCAGTGCCTCAGCTCAATTCAACGTTCCCCCAGCAACTGGGTCAGGGATCGCAGGCCTAATCTCACAATTGCAGCGATGGTAGAACGTCCGACCCAATCAGAGAACATAGATGACGAGGTGACATGAACAACAGGGGCAGTCGCCCATATTTCTAGGGTTAAAAACCCTACCCTAACCCCAATGCTGCAACATCAATCTGTTTCCATGGAGACACAGAAACAGATGGATCAGACCAACAGGAAGCCAGACTGTGAGTCAGACAGAACCCAAGAGGGCTAAGGTCTGCATGCAGGTCGGGTAGTGAAGGCTTTTCTCACAGTTATTGGGGGCCAAGGGGCGATGTGGCGAGATGTTGGGATGGGTCCATCTTGGATCTGTCTGTTGGAACAAAATGCTTTTCTTGTTTGGAGGGTGAGGAGCTCTGCCATCTGGGAGGAGCTCGGTGTCGAGCCGCTCCTCCTCCAGATCGAGAGGAGCCAGATGGGGTGGTTCGGGCATCTGGTCAGGATGCTCCCCCCGAGCGCCTCGCGGGCGAGGTGTTTTGGGCACGTCCCACCGGGAGGAGACCAAGGGGCAGACCCCGGACCTGCTGGAGAGCCCATGTCTCACAGCTGGCTGGGGAACGACTTGGGATCCTTCTGGGTGAGCTGGAGGATGCAGCCGGGGTGAAAGAAGCCCGGGCTACCCGTTTGAACCTGTTGCCCCCCTGACCTAACCCTGGAACAAGCGGAAGATGACGGAACGGGTTAGGGTTCGAGTTCCAGGGAGGGGGTGAGGCTTGACACAAAGTCTTTTCTATCTGGAGTTTGCATGTTCTTCTTCTCCCCGTGTATGTGCGGGTTTTCTCTGGTTTCCTCCCACTCTCCATGGACGTTCATTAGACTACTTGAGCCAAGTGAAGCAGAGCGAGGATCCTAGAAAAGGCTTCAAACTGTCTTCTGGACACTGTATTTAAAAATAAAGAAGACCGTTTTGAAGCCTTTTCTTTGACTTCTGGATGAAGGAGGGATTACACAGAAAAGCAGGCCAAGCTTTAAAAACCATAGACCTAAATGATCAGCAGACCAGATTAAAGTGGGACAACCCCGGACCTGAACCGTGTCCTGGTTCAATATGAAAATCTTTGCTGAGTCATGGTTTTGTTTGAAGCTGCGTCTGCTTTCCATCCCATAATGTTCTGACACTCACACCTGTCCTCTTCTTATCTACATCCTGAGTTACGCTCTGTGCTTCCAGCATGCTTCTGGGCCAATATTCATGCTCAGTGTTGTAAAGTGAATTATTCACGTGGACGCCATGGCAACTGCTTCCTGAACTAACGAGTGAAACTCCATCTTGGCGAGGAAACGACGCAGGTCACAGTGAGCAATTAGTTAATGAAAATGATCAAGTTTCTGATTCTTGCAGATAGATAAAAAGCCTTGCTGCATCGCTTTAAAACAGCTGAGCTAGATTATTACTTAATAAAAATGGCCGCGATGTTTCATCTCTGCTGCTTTAAAACTGCTTCTTGATGCCAGAGCTACACATTACTGTTCATTCCCAGGATTTACTGAAACAAAAACACGTTCCATGCAGTTTTTAAAAGCTTTATCAGTTTCATTTCCTAAAAAGTTTCTTTTAGACTCACTTCAGAGGCTAATTCATCAAGCATGTGTTTGCCCAAATCCCTGCGTACGCCGACTTCGACTCAAATCAAACGATTTATCAAAGTATTGGAGCGTGTCGACTGTTCTGTAACTTTAAAGCAACTCGGAAGCTGCCAAATAGTAAGACAATTGAAAGGACGACGAAGCTGAAGTAAACTGAGGACAGTGAAAATGAAGCACATGCCTGTCAGTGTAGCTCCACCTAAGAAAAGTGGAGCACATCATGGAACATATTGTTCCGTTCTGTCGTCGCCCATTTATTCAGGCCTGGTCGTGGGGGCAACAGCCTCAGACGGGAAACCCAGGTTTCTCTCACCCGGTCTGCATCCTCCAGCTCACCCAGGAGGATCCTGAGGTGTTTCCTGTCCAGCTGTGAGACATAGTCTCTCCAGCAGGTCCGGGCTCTGGCTCTTGGTCTCCTTCTGGTGGGGCGGAACTAGGGATGGGTATCAATAAGGATTTATCGATACTAGTCCTCTTATCGATACCGCTTAACGAACCGAATCTTTAACGAATCTCTCAACGATACTTTTAGAAACAAACAAATAAGTATTATGAACATGAAAACTTTAATTGGATGATGGTTGAACTAAAAAAAAAAAAAAACAATATTTACCGTAATTTCACGGCCATTAGGCGCACCGTACGAAAAGGCGCAGTCTCAGTCACACACCGCCTTACAACAACACACACACAAGCATGCAAACGTGTGTATTAAAAAATAGTCCATTGCTTCTCAAATAGTGGGGCGCGTGTGATCCTGTGGAACACGTTTTTCTTTTTTGCCGTACTAGAATAAAGTGTAATTGTTCATCCACTACAGTAGTTGTAGTTTATAGTTTAAATAAGAATGATTTTTATTAAAATTCAAGTTAATTGATGCACTTTAAATATTTTCTGTTACACACTAAAAAACAATGTTAATAAAGCTGTTCTTTTTCTTTAATGTTAATGAGGATACAATGTTATGCAGAAGTGTACTTAGAACCAGGGGTCCCCAACCTTTTCTGCGCCACGGACCGGTTTAGTGTCTGATAATATTTTCATGGACCGGTCTACAGGTGATAAGACCAGCCGGAAAAACTGGCTTTTTAAATCAATGATAATACATTTAAATCCACGTTGTCTTCACGAGAAAATTTATTAGCAGCGTCTTTATAACGTGGAAAAATTCTCTCTGCTCGAACGCACTCTGGTTGCCATGGTAACGGTAAACATACCTTCTTAATAAATACATCACAAAAACAAAATGAATAAAAATACTAGTTAGACACTTCACTCTTTAACGTTCTCATGCCTTTTCTGCTTCGACGCGCTCGTCAAACACAGTGCATCTTTCAGACTGAATGTCGTGGATTTTGGTTCCGAATTTGGACAAATTGCTTGTGGTTCCACTTTTACATGAAAATACTTTACTGCACTTTAAACAACGTGCATTGTCGGTATCAATATAGGTAAAATAAAGCCAAACTCGAGATGCACGTTCTGCCATTACGCCTCTGCCATTTGCCATCCCTCAACCTCAGGGTGAGGGTAGGGATGTAGATCCTGGTTACCATGGTGAGGGTAGGGATGTAGATCCTGGTTACCATGGTGAGGGTAGGACCGTAGATCCTGGTTACCATGGTGAGGGTAGGGATGTAGATCCTGGTTACCATGGTGAGGGTAGGAACGTAGATCCTGGTTACCATGGTGAGGGTAGGAATGTAGATCCTGGTTACCATGGTGAGGGTAGGAACATAGATCCTGGTTACCATGGTGAGGGTAGGAACATAGATCCTGGTTACCATGGTGACGATACGAACGTAGATCCTGGTTACTATGGTGAGGGTAGGAACGTAGATCCTGGTTACTATGGTGAGGGTAGGAACGTAGATCCTGGTTACCATGGTGAGGGTACGAACGTAGAACCTGGTTACTATGGTGAGGGTAGGAACGTAGATCCTGGTTACCATGGTGAGGGTACGAACGTAGATCCTGGTTACCATGGTGAGGGTAGGAATGTAGATCCTGGTTACCATGGTGAGTGTAGAAACGTAAATCCTGGTTACCATGGTGAGGGTATGAATGTAGATCCTGGTTACCATGGTGAGGGTAGGAACGTAGATCCTGGTTACCATGGTGAGGGAAGGAATGTAGATCCTGGTTACCATGGTGAGTGTAGAAACGTAGATCCTGGTTACCATGGTGAGGGAAGGAATGTAGATCCTGGTTACCATGGTGAGTGTAGAAACGTAAATCCTGGTTACCATGGTGAGGGTACGAACGTAGATCCTGAATGCCATGGTGAGGGTAGGAATGTAGATCCTGGTTACCATGGTGAGTGTAGAAACGTAAATCCTGGTTACCATGGTGAGGGTACGAACGTAGATCCTGAATGCCATGGTGAGGGTAGGAATGTAGATCGTGGTTACCATGGTGAGGGTACGAATGTAGATCCTGAATACCATGGTGAGGGTAGGAACGTAGATCCTGAATACCATGGTGAGGGTAGGAACGTAGATCCTGAATACCATGGTGAGGGTAGGAACGTAGATCCTG
This sequence comes from Neostethus bicornis, assembly GCA_902685375.1. NCBI lineage: Eukaryota > Metazoa > Chordata > Actinopteri > Atheriniformes > Phallostethidae > Neostethus > Neostethus bicornis. The sequence goes on along the minus strand of CACRXE010000006.1, from coordinate 3,154,335 downwards.
GTTACCATGGTGAGAGTAAGAACGTAGATTGACTTGTAAATCAAGAGCTTTGCTTTTCGGCTCAGCTCTTTCTTCACCATGACGGATTGATGCAGCGTACGAGTTATTGCTGACGCTGCACCGTTCCGTCTGTTGATCTCCCGTTCCATGATTTTTCATGATTCCTCTGAATGGTTTGTGGAGCCGGATTTTAAATCATGAGATGATCACCACCAATAAACATAGAACCCATAGAGTCCCTGTCTTTTTTTTTCGGGTCATCACGTGTAGTTCTTCATAATTTCTTACCTGTCTGAGGATCATTGAGACAGGTGATCCTCTGTCTCCATGATCAGAGGATCACCCCACGAGCTTGATGGGGTCTGGGTGTTTTAGGGTCAGTCATGTTGCCTGGTAATCACCTTGTGGACCTTTCCAGCCTTGTGGAGGTTAACAGTGTCTGTTCTACGGTCGTTGGACAACTCTTTGTCTCTCAGACGGTAGTGTCAGGCGAAGGCAGAATTGGACAAAATTACCTGAAAATAAAAATGAGATTTTTATTACATCCAGTTTTTTTTTTTTACTGGAAAAACAAATTTATGTGGCTGCAGTGGGTAACACAGTGGTTTCACAGCAAGAAGGTTGCGGGTTTGAGTCCTGGAGTGGGGACGAGCCTTGGAACACTGGTGTTTCTGTGTGTAGTTTTCATGTTCCCCGTATGTGTGGGTTTTCTCTGGTTTCCTCCAAAAACATACGTGTTAGATTGATTAGCTGCTATAAAATGACCCCTAGGAATGAGTGTGTGTGTGTGTGTGTGTGTGTGTGTGTGTGTGTGTGTGTGTGTGTGTGTGTGTGTGTGTGTGTGTGTGTGTGTGTGTGCGCAGGGGTCGCCACATCAAGTCAGTTTCTTCCATGGAACCCTATCTGCTGCATCGTCTTTGGTCACACCAACTAGCTTCATGTCTTTCTTCACTGTATCCAAGAACTGCCACCTCACCTAAGCATTTCCATACTTCTACAGGGATATCATCAGGACCCAGAGCCTTTTCACTCTTCATCCTCTTCAGTGCCCTCTTTATTTCTACCTTACTGATCCTAGCCACTTTCCGGTCCACTATGGTAACGTCTTCTACTCTTTGTTCTCTTTCATTTTCTTCATTCATCAACTCTTCAAAGCACTCTTTCCATCTTTCCATCACATTACTGGTATCTCTCAAAAGACATCCGTTCCGGTCTTTAATCACCCTAACTTGCTGCACATCCTTCCCATCTTTGTCTCTCTGTCTTGCCAACCTGTATAGGTCCATCTCTCCCTCCTTGCTGTTCAGCCTAGCGTATAGGTCATCATAGGCTTCTTGTTTTGCCTTTGCCACCTCTACTTTAACCTTACGCTGTATCTCCCTGTACCCTTACCTACTCTCCTCAGTCCTCTCAGTGTCCCACTTCTTCTTAGCCAGCCTCTTTCTTTTGATACAATCCTGCACCTCCTCATTCCACCACCACGTCTCTCTATCTATCTTCCTTCCAGATGACACACCAAGTACTCTCTTGCCTGTCTCTCTGATCGCATTAGCTGTAGTTGTCCAGTCATCTGGAAGCTTCTCCTGCCCACCAAGAGCCTGTCTCAACTCCTTTATAAAGTTCAAGCAGCACTCTTCTTTTTTCAGTTTCCACCATTTAGTCTTCTGCACTCCCTTCCTCTTCTTAGACTTCCTCACTGCTATGGTCATCTTACACACCACCATCCTGTGCTGTTTGGCTACACTGTCTCCTGCTACAACTTTGTAGTCACTGATCTCTTTCAGATTACACCGCCTACACATAATGTAATCTACCTGTGTACTCCTTCCTCCACTCTTATAAATCACCCTGTGTTCCAGCCTTTTCTTGAATTAAGTATTCACTACAACCAATTCAATTCTTTTTGCAAAGTCGATCACCATCTGACCTTCTGCATTCCTGCTCTACAGACCAAACCTGCCCATCACCTCCTCATCATCTCTGTTTCCTGCACCAACGTGGCCATTAAAGTCTGCTCCAATAATAACTCTCTTACTTCTAGGGATGCTCTGAACCACCTCATCAATGTCTGACCAGAATTTCTCTTTCTCCTCGATCTCACATCCTACTTGTGGAGCATACCCACAAACTGGAATCGAACCCTGACCTTCTTGCTGTAAGGCCACCGGTTTGTCCGTTGAAAAAGAAACCACATTGTTTTTAACTTGTAAAATTAGTCTGAGCTCCAGATCACTTTTTTCTTTCTTCCGTTCCGTCATCTTCCCCTTGTTCCGGGGTCGGGTCGCAGGGGCAACAGCCTCAAGCGGACAACCCAGGCCTCTCTCTCCACGGCTGCATCCTCCAGCTCACCTGGAAGAATCCCAAGTCGTTCCCCGGCCAGCTGTGAGACATAGTCTCTCCAGCGGGTCCGGGGTCTGCCCCGATCTCTGAGTGAGAGGCCTGCCACCATGCGGAGGAAGCTCATTTCGGCCGCTTGTACCCGCAATCTCGTTCTTTCGGTCACCACGCACAGCTGGTGACCCTAGGTGAGGGTAGGAATGTAGATCCTGGTTACCATGGTGAGTGTAGGAACGTAGATCCTGGTTACCACAGTGAGGGTAGGAACATAGATCCTGGTTACCATGGTGAGGGTAGGAATGTAGATCCTGGTTACCATGGTGAGGGTAGGAACATAGCTCCTGGTTACCATGGTGAGGGTAGGAATGTAGATCCTGGTTACCATGGTGAGGGTAGGAACGTAGATCCTGTTTACCATGGTGAGGGTAGGAACGTAGATCCTCGTTACCATGGTGAGGATAGGAACGTAGATCCTGTTTACCATGGTGAGGGTAGGAACGTAGATCCTCGTTACCATGGTGATGGTAGGAACGTAGATCCTGGTTACCACGGTGAGGGTAGGAACATAGATCCTGGTTACCATGGTGATGGTAGGAACGTAGATCCTGGTTACCACGGTGAGGGTAGGAACATAGATCCTGGTTACCATGGTGAGGGTAGGAACGTAGATCCTGGTTACCATGGTGAGGGTATGAATGTAGATCCTGGTTCCCATGGTGAGGGTAGGAACGTAGATCCTGGTTAACATGATGAGGGTAGGAACGTAGATCCTGGTTACCATGGTGAGGGTAGGAATGTAGATCCTGGTTACCATGGTGAGTGTAGAAACGTAAATCCTGGTTACCATGGTGAGGGTACGAACGTAGATCTTGAATACCATGGTGAGGGTATGAATGTAGATCCTGGTTAACCATGGTGAGGGTAGGAACGTAGATCCTGGTTACCATGGTGAGGGTACGAACGTAGATCTTGGTTACCATGGTGAGGGTAGGAACGTAGATCCTGGTTAACCATGGTGAGGGTAGGAACGTAGATCCTGGTTACCATGGTGAGGGTAGGAATGTAGATCGACTTGTAAATCGAGAGCTTTGCTTTTCGGCTCAGCTCTCTCTTTACCACGACAGACCAATGCAGCGTCCTAGTTATTGCTGATGCCGCACCGATCCGCCTGTCAATCTCCCGCTCCGTCTTTCCCCCAATTGTGAACAAGAGTTTCCGAGTGGGGGAAACTCGTGAACTCTTGCTCTGTTCACGAGTTCTCGTGAACTCGTGAACTGACCAAGAGTTGACGAGTGCCCCAAGTGAAGGAGTTTAAGTATCTCGGGTTTTTTTTTCTTTCTTTGTGAAACAAATTGCTTCAAACTGCTTCTTCGGTGTTTGGCTCGTCGCTGCTGATGACGTCACAAAAGAGTAAAAGTTTTTGCCCCGCCCCCTTCCGCTCAGGAAGAGTGTGTGTTTGATCAGACAGAAAAATGAGAGGGAACGCTGGTCCTGCTTCTCACCTGTAACCAGGTGGGGTAGGCTCCAACACCATGTCACCCTGTTAGTGATGAAGAAGAATGATGAAGCTTTTTATTGTAAATTTTAATGGATTTATAGTTTTTAAAGTTTCTGTGTTTAAAAAAAAAACGTCAGAAAAACAAGTTTTAATGCAATTATTTTCTTTAATGTTTGAAGAAATAAACACATTTTAAACATTTTGCAGAAATTCATTCTCTTAAAAGACAAATTGTAATTTTTTTTCTCTATAAACTTGGATCAGGATCGGGTTCAGAGTTGGGGCGGGGGTGGAGGGGGTTACTCCCTGCTTGTCTGCAAGAGGCCAGGCCGTGCACGCGCTCCAACAGGTGGAAAGGTGTCACGCGCATCAGAAAGGCCGCAGTGGGGGGTCTGCAGCGGGAGGGGGGCAGCTGTGACGTATGGCTGCGCGGTGGTCATGGCAACGCTCTGCAGCATGCTGCACATGATGCTGCTGCACATGCAGAGGATGAAGCCACTGGCAGCTGTGTGCGTGTGAGTGCGTGATGAGCGCGTATCGGTGCGGCAGCAAGCAGCGGGGATGCGGCATCGGTGCGGGGGGGCTACCGGGGAACCGGCTCCTCTTTTCAGACTGCCGCCCCCTCCCTCACAGCGCTCCTCCGAGCTGCCGTGCGTGAGCCAGCCCACCGGGAGCCAGGCCACGCACAGAGCGGGGAGCCAGGCCACGCAGGGCTGCAGACTCCCCCCTCCACCCCCCGTCCCTCCCAGGAACCCCCACACGCACTGCGGCTCCACCTTCCATCTGTGGACCGAGAGTCCGCACAAAGCCCGCAGAGACCCGCAGGTAGGAACCGCACCGCGGACCACGCCTGTTGGACGGTGCACGCGCATCGTCTGTGTGTGTGTTTTGTGTCTGTGTTTTTTTTTTTTTTGGTATGAAGTATGTAATGTATGCGTGTGTGTGTACGTGTGTGTACGTGTGTGCGTGTGTGTGTACGTGTGTGTGTGCATCTGAGGAGCGCGCGCACACACACACACACACAAACCTGTTGCAGGATGTTTACAGGCATTATGTGATGATGAACCCGCCCCCACCGTGCCCTGATGGGCACTGTGTGTGTGCGCGCGTGTGTGTGAATGTGTGTGTGCACGTGTAAGTGTGTGTTTGAATGTGTGTGAATATATGGATGTGTGTGTGAGAGTGTGTGTGTCTGTGTGTATGTGACTGTGTGTGTTTGTGTGTGTGTGTGAATGTGTGGATGTGTGTGTATGAATATGTGTGTTTGAATGTGTGTGTGTGAGAGAGGATGTGTGTGTGTGTTTGTGTGTGAATGTGTGTGTGTTTGTGTATGTGATTGTGTGTGTGTGTGTTTGAATATGTGTGTGTATGTGATTGTGTGTGTGAGATTGTGTGTGTGTGTGATTGTGTGTGTGTGTGTGTGATTGTGTGTGTGATTGTGTGTGTGTGTGTGATTGTGTGTGTATGTGATTGTGTGTGTGTGTGATTGTGTGTGTGTGTGTTTTTGAATGTGTGTGTGTGTTTGTGTGTGAATATGTGTGTGTATGTGATTGTGTGTATGTGTGTGTGTGAGATTGTGTGTGTGTATGTGTGATTGTGTGTGTGTGTGTGATTGTGTCTGTGTGTGTGTGTGTGTAGCTCGTTCAGCAGCCATTCTAACTCCTCCCAGCATCTCCATCACCTCAGTCTGAGACCCTCCCTCTTGGTGAGGAAAACACAGTTTTTCTAACAGAGACAGATCCTCCGTGATGGACTGACCTCCGGGGTGGGGCGGGGGAGGGACAGGCCTCCTAGGGGAGGGGGGACAGGCCTCCTAGGGGAGGGAGACAGGCCTCCGGGAAGGGGGGACCTGTTGCCCCTCCCCTGGAGGAGGGGGGACTGGCCTCTAGGGGACCGGGACCAGGGTTGGGGGGGACTAGTTGCCCCTCCCCTGGAGGCCTGTTCCCCCTCCCTTGGAGGAGGGGGACGCTGTGTCCTAAATAAAGAAAATGAACCAGATCATTTTCTGTCAGTGAACATAGAAAAAGTTTCTTGGAGATGGAGGCAGTGGTGGGTGGGTGGGTGGGCTCAGGGCGATGGGGGACTTTCCATGGTTTCTGTTCTGGTTCCAGCGTCCAGAGACCCCTCCCAGCCGCTCCACAGATACGAATCTGTTTGTTTATAAAACCGTGCTGATAACAGACGAAGCATGGAGCTGAACCCCACAAAGTAAACAAATATTATAAACAATACTTCATAAAAACAATGAAGTCTAACAGGGTCTCACGGGGTGACGGAGCCTGATTACATGCAACACAAAGACAACCATACACACACACACACACACACACACACACACACACACACACACACACACACACACACACACACACACTTAGCAGCCAATCAACCTGACATGTATGTTTTTGGAGGAAACCAGAGAAAACCCACACATACACTGGTAGAACATACAAACTACACACAGAAAGACCACTTGTTTCAAGCCTCGTGCCCGCCCAGGACTCAAACCTCTGACTTTTTCTTGCTGTGAGCCCACCGTGCCGCCCACCGTGCCGCCCACCATGCCGCCCACCGTGCCGCCCTGATTAAAATCATTCTAACAGAGGAACTCAGAACCTGATGCTGGTTCGTTAGCTGAGGAACGTAAACGATCTGGTACCATGTTTGGTACTGTACGTCTGATGCCCGCAACCATCCAGATTTTACCATGTATTTATGAGGATGCTGTGGCTGGGACTTTATGTGTGTGTAACACACTGTGACAACGATCCGTAAAGCAGATGGAGATATTTTATAATATTAAGATAAACACCACCATGACCCTCCCGAAAGAAGAGAAACACAGGTTTATCTGACGTGACGTAACGAGAGTCTCGTGTCTGGACGTACGTACCCAAACAAAGTGAGACGAACTGTGGATGTTTGTTTACAGGATCAACAGAAACATATTTTATTAGATTCTGGTGTAATGCCCGGTCGGTGTGAGGTGGCAGGCTGTGCCAGTGTGCCAGGAGGAGGTATGTCTGTGTTACAGTGAACGAAGCAGGTCCAACAAAACTGGTCTTACTGGAAGACTGCTTATGCCACACCCCTTTGTTGCCAATGTTTCACCCAGAACTGTATCCGTCCCATCCCGTCCCTCATGGAGAAAATGGGAATGGAAGTCAGACGCTGTGACGTTTCTGTGTTTTCTAATTGTTTCTGCTTCAAAAGCTTCGTTTCACTGTCCTCACGTCAGGTTCCGTCCACATGTCTCCTCTTTACCCACGTCTTACCATCTGACAGCTTCTTCTTTGTTTTAGAGTTAAAGCCCTCCCACATCTTTAGAGACCACTCTGTTTGTGTTGAAGTTGGCGTCCGGTTAGATTTTGGGTGCTTTTTAAATGAAGAACCTTAAAGTCTGATAAACATTTTCTCTGCTTCTCTTAAAAGCTTGGTTTTCAGATGATGACGCTTCTTCTAAAAACGTTCTTCAAAAAGTAACACGAGGTCCGTTTTATATAAAAACAAGTTTTAAAGAGTCAATTAGATCCAATATTTTCTGTTTTTTTAACCAAGTTATTTTACTTTAGAAATATTTAAAAATTCTTTCCAATGAGTTTTTATAAAGTTTTGAAGCTTAAATAATGAAGCTGCAGGAATATCATTAATAATCCAACTGGAACTGCAGCTGTTCTTAATGATAAAAGGAGTCTTTTAGTCCTTATCATGCAGGGATCTGACCTTAATGAGCCCCCCCCCTCCTCACACACATCCCTTCTCCATCCAATCCCTTAAACAAAACCGTGGTGACAGAACAAGACTGATCCGCTGGATAGGATTACCATGTCCTGAAACCAGAGAGGCAGACGGTGTAGTTACTCTGGTGTCCAGCGCTCCAACCGCTGATCAACAGATAAAAACTCCAGCAGAATTTAAAACAGCACCGTTCACCGGGCTCCAGGTTAAAATAATTTTAAGATTAAAACTTAGAAATAAGTAAAGAAAACGGTTTTAAACAGAAAGATTTGGTTATCTTTGTCACTGGTGTTAAACTCAGCTTATGGCCAAAAAAAAAAAATATTAGAAACAAACTCACTGATATTTATTTTAAAGATTTTATTTTAAAAGAGTCTTTTTTCTTTAAACATAAACAACTGGAGGAGTTTAAGTATCACAGTGGAAGAGGGACGGAGCGGGAGATCGACAGACGGATCAGCGCAGCATCTGCAACAAGACAATCTGTCGTGGTGAAGAAAGAGATGAGCCGAAAAGGAAAGCTCTGGATTTACCAGTCGATCTACGTTCCTACCATCACCATGGTAACCAGGATCTACGTTCCTACCCTCACCATGGTAACCAGGATCTACGTTCCTACCATCACCATGGTAACCAGGATCTACGTTCCTACCCTCACCATGGTAACCAGGATCTATGTTCCTACCCTCACCATGGTAATCAGGATCTACGTTCCTACCATCACCATGGTAACCAGGATCTACGTTCCTACCCTCACCATGGTAACCGGGATCTATGTTCCTACCCTCACCATGGTAACCGGGATCTACGTTCCTACCCTCACCATGGTAACCAGGATCTACGTTCCTACCCTCACCATGGTAACCAGGATCTACGTTCCTACCCTCACCATGGTAACCGGGATCTATGTTCCTACCCTCACCATGGTAACCGGGATCTACGTTCCTACCCTCACCATGGTAACCGGGATCTACGTTCCTACCATCACCATGGTAACCAGGATCTACGTTCCTACCCTCACCATGGTAACCAGGATCTATGTTCCTACCCTCACCATGGTAACCAGGATCTATGTTCCTACCCTCACTATGGTAATCAGGATCTACATTCCTACCCTCACCATGGTAACCAGGATCTACGTTCCTACCCTCACCATGGTAACCAGGATCTACGTTCCTACCCTCACCATGGTAACCAGGACCTACGTTCCTACCCTCACCATGGTAACCAGGATCTACGTTCCTACCCTCTCCATGGTAACCGGGATCTACGTTCCTACCCTCACCATGGTAACCGGGATCTACGTTCCTACCCTCACCATGGTAACCATTGTGGGTGGTCCCCGAAAGAATGAGGTCCCAGATTCAAGCGGATAAAATGATCTTCCTCTGCAGGGTGGCTGGGCTCTCACTCAGAGATAGAGTGAGGAGGTCTGCCATCCAGAAGGACCTCAGAATAGAGCCGTTGCTCCTTTGGGTTGAGAGAAGCCAGATGGGGTGGTTCAGGCATTGGATTAGGATGCCTCCCCAACCCCTTGCTGGTGAGGTGTTCCGTCTCACCAGAAGGAGACACAGAGGCAGACCCTGGACCGGCTCGAGAGACAGCTGGACAGGGAAAACCTCCGGATACTCCCAGGTGGAGGATGCAACCGGGGTGAGAGAAGCCCGGGTTTCTCGTCTCAGGCTCTCAGGGAGGAAAGAAAGACCCAGTGGAGGAGAGATGAACACAGGACTGGGATTACATCGAGATCAGGGTCTCAAATGCAATTTCCCTGGAACCACTGGAGGCGGAGTCTGAGTGAGGCATGGCCACATCAGAATAAAACCTTCCAAAGTTCTCAAATATCTTTATTTTTAACACAAACTAATTAATTATAATAAATAAATAAATAATTAACAGCAGTTTAAAAACAACCTAAAAACATTCTTCAACCTTGCTTAAAATGACATTGAAGTCATTGAGAAAAAATGGAGGCTCCGGGTTGGTTGGAGGGCCGCGGTGAAAAACCGTTACATAAATCACGATACCGATCTGCAGCGTTTGAAGAAAACAAAATTTTATACGTGTTGATGCCAAATTTGTAAAAACAAATTTGACTTTAGGTTAAAAATAGAAGAAGCTACGGATATTTTTTTTTTCTTGGGAATCAGTAAAAAAAAAAAAAAAAAAAAAAACGTCTCTCGTTCTGTTTTGGCTGCACTTTTTCATTTTTTCTGTTTTTTAAACAGTCGTGTCTTAAAAAGTTTATCACTTATAAAAATTCTGTTAAATATCGTTTGAGACAAAATTCGTGTGTCTTTTTTTCTTTTTTTTTTTTGTCAGTTTACCTAAATTGTAATTTTGTACTGAAATTTTCTTGAAAAGGTTAAAGAAACAAGACGTGATAAAAGTATGCGTGAGTTTTCCAGGTTTAAAGAGTGACATTTTTGGAAAAAATCTCCAAATTCCTTTATGTCGATGCAAAAAGTCTCTAAAAACTAAAAAAATAAGCAGAAAGTCAAATATTTAAATGTAATCCAACCAGTCCTGATAAACCCGGTCGATTCGAGACCAAAATCGTTCAAATCCGTCGGTGCTGCTGAGATTAGACAGCCATCAAAAAACATACAAAAGAATAACAATTCTATGGATGAAAAAAAAAAAAACAAAAACAGGAAACAATACAATAAATTAACAAATAAAAACAATGTGTCATTCGTCTCGACCTCAGAGACACGCTAACATTTATCTGTCATAGAGAATTACCGTCCGTGAGTCTGAGGCTCCTGATCTAGATCTGGTTTGAAACATGCTCTTATTTTAGAATCAGGACCATCTGAGAAAAATAAAAACTTTCTAATTTAAGTACCTGAAAACGTCAGGACCCGAAATAGAACACAGGAACCTAGAAAAAGAAAATGGTGCCACTCCTGAGACATCTGATATAATCCATGTACTCTGTCCTGCTGAAGGACTCTGATCACCTCAGACTCTGATCACCTCAGACTCTGATCACCTCAGACTCTGATCACCTCAGACTCTGATCACCTCAGACTCTGATCACCTCAGACTCTGATCACCTCAGACTCTGATCTCCTTTTTTTATAAAACTCTGATGGTTCTGTTTTACCTCCTGAACATTCCTCGTTGTTGGAATGAGTGTGTGTGTGTGTGTGTGTGTGTGTGTGTGTGTGGGTGCGTGTGTGTGTGTGTGTGGGTGGGTGCGTGTCTGTCTGTGTGTGTATGGCTCATTACAGACTGGTGACCTGTTAAGGATGTATCCTACCTCTCACCTGAATCCAGCCGGGATAGGCTCCGGCATCCATGGCGGCCCCAGTAGGAAAAAACAGTTCAGAAAATTAAACGAAAGTCTTTAGTTTTTAAATCCTTATGTTTGGATTTATTTTGACAGATAATCAAAGTTTAGTGTTTTTACTTCCTGCGAATGGTCGTTAAATAATTTTATTTAAATATTCTGCTGTCATTTTGATCATAAATATACACAAGGCTGGTTTTAAAGTTACTGCTTTGTTGTTTTTAATAATAATAAATTTGATTTAAAAGCACCTTTCAGGACCTAAAGTTCACAAAAATCAATAAACCATAAATCAGAAAAAAATACAATAAAATAATAATAAAATAAAACTAGAAACAGATCAAAAGAAAGCAGAGCAAAGTGAATCTATATCTTTTTTTTTTTTTTTAACCTGTCTTGTTCTGCGTTGTCACAAGCAGAATGATGATCTGTATGTCAAGTACTGCTGGGCAGTTTTGTTCTACCACAATGTGCCGACCCTGACAAGCTTTATTTGTTTATTTTAAATGCTTTACAATCAAAATGTCTGTGACAGGAATTACTAAGGAGAGGGGCGTGGGTAGGTGGGATGAAAAAGAGGAGGGATAGGGAACAGAAGAAGAAGAAAGGGGGAGAAAGTAAAAAGAAAATCTGAAGTTGTAGTATTCTGCATCACAACCAACCTGCTGGATTATCTGAGGAAAAAAAAAAGTACAAACCAGTGATAAAACTGACACATACAACAAAACCTTCTATAACAAATGATGTACAACACACACACATGTTACTAGAGCTGGGAGCAAGGAACATAGCGGACAGTAAACAGAGTGATATAGTGTGCGAGTGTGAGTGAAAGTACATGCATGCTGCCGATGTGAACCATGTGCTTATTAGGACCAACGGATTGTCACCAGCCCCAAAAGATCGGAACGAGGGAGGCAGAGACACACGCTACCCGGACCCACGCCCATCCAGATCCCGGGACCTGGGACCTATATCTATTTTAGTAAACTTTATTAATCCCTCACCGGGAAATTTATGTGCTGCATTACACCGCAGCAGGCTGCCACCTATGACGGCACCAATGGTGGGAGAAACAGGGGGTTGGGTGTCTTCTCCAAGTACACCTAGACGTGAACTCAGAGGGATGCGAACCTGCAAACTTCCGGTCCATAGGCGAACGCTCTGACCACTGATCCACCGTCTCCCTCGTTATAAATGTATCCATAGATTGTTTATTAATGTTAAACTAGAGCACTGAGGTTTTATGTTAACGAGCTGCTAACGCTTGAAGACACTAATTAGCCTGACCCTAAAATTAGGATTTAGTCAATCCTAAATTTAATTAAAAAAAAAAAAAATGTAATGTTTAACTAGAAAAACAATAATTTCTAATGTTTTTATACATTTTATTATTATTATAGTTTTTAGAAACATTTTGGAAGAAAAATGGAAGAAAAAGGAGAAAAAACGAAGGACAGATTTATGAACGGCAGCTGGAAGGAAACAGAAAAAGGTGTGAAATGGGGTGAGAGTGAAACGTGCACACAATAAGAGATGGCGTGCTGGTTAAAAACGACGTTTCCATCCAGTCTACATCAGGTCTGTACGAGCACTCAAGGGCGTGTAGAGGGAGAAAACGGGAAAGCTCATGGGTGTTGGTGGGCACGGGCATTCAAAGGGAGGTGAGAGAGCATTTGGTTTATGTCTTGTAAACGTCTATCCGTCCATCCGTCTGTCCGTTTGTCCGTCTGTCTCTCCGTCTGTCTCTCCGTCTGATCCATCCGTGTTCTCCACCACATGCCGCTTCTTCGTCAGGCCAAGTTAAACATGTGGAAAGATTTACGATGCGGCGTCGTATCACTCTTTAGAATCGCGGTATCGATCCGGTAATTCCCGGATGATTTCGGGTTAGCTGTGCTTGGCTCGGAGGCAGCGTTGTGACTGGATTAGAATAATATTTCTTCTCTCACTTGGACCTGTCACATCACCCTGCAAGCTGCTCCAGAGCCTCTCGCAGACGCGTGTGTGTGTGTGTGTGAGGTAGAATGTGTCAGATCAGAATAAACGGCTGGAGAGAGCTATTAAAGTAAAGGCTTCTGCTGCCAAACATGTGTATAATCACCCCATACGATGGAGGAAAGGTCAACGCCGCATACATCACACTGCCACTCACACTCCAGAGGAACGTTTAGAAAACCAGAAAAAAAAAAACCACGAAGAGAAAACAACAAACAGATTGTTTCCTGCTCCTTTAAAACCAGGTCCATATGCTGGTTTCTGGAGCTGTTACTGGAACACGTACCGCCCAGCTGACGCTCCCAGAACGTTCTGGAAGGTTTTTCAAAGGTTAGCAGAACGTTCCTTAAAGATTATTTTTGTTCTTCTAAAGGTTCAAATGTTATTTTTTGGTTTTCAAAATGTTCCTATAATCCAGGGGTGTCCAAATCTGGTCCTGGAGGGCCGGTGTCCTGAAGGTTTTCATTGTGTTCCTGGTTCAGAACAGCTGATGCACAAAAAGTGAATCAACAACCAATCAAATTTGTCACAGTGACTCAATTAACAGGCTCAGGTGTGAAGGTGTAAAAACATATGGAAAACCTTCAGGACACCGGCCCTCCAGGACCGGATTTACCCCCCCCCGCTCTAATCTTAATTTTAACCATAACATTTGAAATTTGGTTCTCTCAACGTTCTGGAAGGTTAGGTTCTAACACAACCACCAGCTAACGTTCAGGTACCGTTCGGGAAACGTTCAAAGAAACGTTCGGGGAACGTTAGTTTAGGTAAAAACAAACCTTTGGAGAACCTCAGGCTAACGTTCCCTGGAGGTTCTCTGTTTGTTGGGTGGTTCTTGGAGGTCTTATTGGTGTAGGTTTTGGTTCTTGGAGGTCTTATTGGTGTAGGTTTTTGGTTCTTGGAGGTCTTATTGGTGTAGGTTTTGGTTCTTGGAGGTCTTATTGGTGTAGGTTTTGGTTCTTGGAGGTCTTATTGGTGTAGGTTTTGGTTCTTGGAGGTCTTATTGGTGTAGGTTTTTGGTTCTTGGAGGTCTTATTGGTGTAGGTTTTGGTTCTTGGAGGTCTTATTGGTGTAGGTTTTGGTTCTTGGAGGTCTTATTGGTGTAGGTTTTGGTTCTTGGAGGTCTTATTGGTGTAGGTTTTGGTTCTTGGAGGTCTTATTGGTGTAGGTTTTGGTTCTTGGAGGTCTTATTGGTGTAGGTTTTTGGTTCTTGGAGGTCTTATTGGTGTAGGTTTTTGGTTCTTGGAGGTCTTATTGGTGTAGGTTTTGGTTCTTGGAGGTCTTATTGGTGTAGGTTTTGGTTCTTGGAGGTCTTATTGGTGTAGGTTTTTGGTTCTTGGAGGTCTTATTGGTGTAGGTTTTTGGTTCTTGGGGGGCTTATTGGTGTAGGTTTTGGTTCTTGGAGGTCTTATTGGTGTAGGTTTTGGTTCTTGGAGGTCTTATTGGTGTAGGTTTTTGGTTCTTGGAGGTCTTATTGGTGTAGGTTTTGGTTCTTGGAGGTCTTATTGGTGTAGGTTTTGGTTCTTGGAGGTCTTATTGGTGTAGGTTTTTGGTTCTTGGAGGTCTTATTGGTGTAGGTTTTGGTTCTTGGAGGTCTTATTGGTGTAGGTTTTTGGTTCTTGGAGGTCTTATTGGTGTAGGTTTTTGGTTCTTGGAGGTCTTATTGGTGTAGGTTTTGGTTCTTGGAGGTCTTATTGGTGTAGGTTTTTGGTTCTTGGAGGTCTTATTGGTGTAGGTTTTGGTTCTTGCAGGTCTTATTGGTGTAGGTTTTTGGTTCTTGGAGGTCTTATTGGTGTAGGTTTTGGTTCTTGGAGGTCTTATTGGTGTAGGTTTTGGTTCTTGGAGGTCTTATTGGTGTAGGTTTTGGTTCTTGGAGGTCTTATTGGTGTAGGTTTTGGTTCTTGGAGGTCTTATTGGTGTAGGTTTTGGTTCTTGGAGGTCTTATTGGTGTAGGTTTTGGTTCTTGGAGGTCTTATTGGTGTAGGTTTTGGTTCTTGGAGGTCTTATTGGTGTAGGTTTTGGTTCTTGGAGGTCTTATTGGTGTAGGTTTTTGGTTCTTGGAGGTCTTATTGGTGTAGGTTTTGGTTCTTGGAGGTCTTATTGGTGTAGGTTTTGGTTCTTGGAGGTCTCATTGGTGTGGGTTTTGGTTCTTGGAGGTCTTATTGGTGTAGGTTTTTGGTTCTTGGAGGTCTTATTGGTGTAGGTTTTTGGTTCTTGGAGGTCTTATTGGTGTAGGTTTTGGTTCTTGGAGGTCTTATTGGTGTAGGTTTTTGTTCTTGGAGGTCTTTGTTGAGCCGCATTTTGTAATAACGGTGCATTTTGTAATAAACTGTGTGTGTGTGTGTAGTTTTTTTGCACATGCACAGTTTTCCTTCAAATGTGTCCTGCTTTAAGTTATTAACTTTTAATATGTACTTAGAGGCATAGATTTCAGTTTTACTTTACAAACTGTTTTTAATGCAGTGAGCATAACTTGGACAATGCAGGTTTAAATTCAGTCATATAATTTCTTATCAAGGGCAAAACATCTACATAACTTTAGATCAACTGCAAAATGTCTTTATACTTCCATATATTCAATTACACAGATAATATTTGGCACAGTTTTTTCATACCTGGCATCATGTTGAACTCTGTTGGCTGTCTCAATTAAGCATGCAAGCAGCGCATGATCTTTGTAGAACTGATGCAGCAGCCAATCAGATTACAGCCCGCCCGCATTTATTACAAAATGCACCGTTATTACAAAATGCGGCTCAACAGTCTTATTGGTGTAGGTTTTGGTTCTTGGAGGTCTTATTGGTGTAGGTTTTGGTTCTTGGAGGTCTTATTGGTGTAGGTTTTGGTTCTTGGAGGTATTATTGGTGTAGGTTTTGGTTCTTGGAGGTCTTATTGGTGTAGGTTTTGGTTCTTGGAGGTATTATTGGTGTAGGTTTTGGTTCTTGGAGGTCTTATTGGTGTAGCTTTTGGTTCTTGGAGGTCTTATTGGTGTAGGTTTTGGTTCTTGGAGGTCTTATTGGTGTAGCTTTTGGTTCTTGGAGGTCTTATTGGTGTAGGTTTCTGGTTCTTGGAGGTATTATTGGTGTAGGTTTTGGTTCTTGGAGGTCTTATTGGTGTAGGTTTTGGTTCTTGGAGGTCTTATTGGTGTAGGTTTTGGTTCTTGGAGGTCTTATTGGTGTAGGTTTTGGTTCTTGGAGGTCTTATTGGTGTAGGTTTTTGGTTCTTGGAGGTCTTATTGGTGTAGGTTTTGGTTCTTGGAGGTCTTATTGGTGTAGGTTTTGGTTCTTGGAGGTCTTATTGGTGTAGCTTTTGGTTCTTGGAGGTCTTATTGGTGTAGGTTTTGGTTCTTGGAGGTCTTATTGGTGTAGGTTTTGGTTCTTGGAGGTCTTATTGGTGTAGGTTTTGGTTCTTGGAGGTCTTATTGGTGTAGGTTTTGGTTCTTGGAGGTCTTATTGGTGTAGGTTTTGGTTCTTGGAGGTCTTATTGGTGTAGGTTTTGGTTCTTGGAGGTCTTATTGGTGTAGGTTTTGGTTCTTGGAGGTCTTATTGGTGTAGGTTTTGGTTCTTGGAGGTCTTATTGGTGTAGGTTTTGGTTCTTGGAGGTCTTATTGGTGTAGGGTTTTGGTTCTTGGAGGTCTTATTGGTGTAGGTTTTTGGTTCTTGGAGGTCTTATTGGTGTAGGTTTTGGTTCTTGGAGGTCTTATTGGTGTAGGTTTTGGTTCTTGGAGGTCTTATTGGTGTAGGTTTTGGTTCTTGGAGGTCTTATTGGTGTAGGTTTTTGGTTCTTGGAGGTCTTATTGGTGTAGGTTTTTGGTTCTTGGAGGTCTTATTGGTGTAGGTTTTGGTTCTTGGAGGTCTTACTGGTGTAGGTTTTTGGTTCTTGGAGGTCTTATTGGTGTAGGTTTTTGGTTCTTGGAGGTCTTATTGGTGTAGGTTTTGGTTCTTGGAGGTCTTATTGGTGTAGGTTTTTGGTTCTTGGAGGTCTTATTGGTGTAGGTTTTGGTTCTTGGAGGTCTTATTGGTGTAGGTTTTGGTTCTTGGAGGTCTTATTGGTGTAGGTTTTGGTTCTTGGAGGTCTTATTGGTGTAGGTTTTGGTTCTTGGAGGTCTTATTGGTGTAGGTTTTTGGTTCTTGGAGGTCTTATTGGTGTAGGTTTTGGTTCTTGGAGGTCTTATTGGTGTAGGTTTTTGGTTCTTGGAGGTCTTATTGGTGTAGGTTTTTGTTCTTGGAGGTCTTATTGGTGTAGGTTTTGGTTCTTGGAGGTCTTATTGGTGTAGGTTTCTGGTTCTTGGAGGTATTATTGGTGTAGGTTTTGGTTCTTGGAGGTCTTATTGGTGTAGGTTTTGGTTCTTGGAGGTCTTATTGGTGTAGGTTTTGGTTCTTGGAGGTCTTATTGGTGTAGGTTTTTGGTTCTTGGAGGTCTTATTGGTGTAGGTTTTTGGTTCTTGGAGGTCTTATTGGTGTAGGTTTTGGTTCTTGGAGGTCTTATTGGTGTAGGTTTTGGTTCTTGGAGGTCTTATTGGTGTAGGTTTTGGTTCTTGGAGGTCTTATTGGTGTAGGTTTTTGGTTCTTGGAGGTCTTATTGGTGTAGGTTTTGGTTCTTGGAGGTCTTATTGGTGTAGGTTTTGGTTCTTGGAGGTCTTATTGGTGTAGGTTTTGGTTCTTGGAGGTCTTATTGGTGTAGGTTTTGGTTCTTGGAGGTCTTATTGGTGTAGGGTTTGGTTCTTGGAGGTCTTATTGGTGTAGGTTTTGGTTCTTGGAGGTCTTATTGGTGTAGGTTTTTGGTTCTTGGAGGTCTTATTGGTGTAGGTTTTGGTTCTTGGAGGTCTTATTGGTGTAGGTTTTGGTTCTTGGAGGTCTTATTGGTGTAGGTTTTTGGTTCTTGGAGGTCTTATTGGTGTAGGTTTTTGGTTCTTGGAGGTCTTATTGGTGTAGGTTTTTGGTTCTTGGAGGTCTTATTGGTGTAGGTTTTTGGTTCTTGGAGGTCTTATTGGTGTAGGTTTTGGTTCTTGGAGGTCTTATTGGTGTAGGTTTTTGGTTCTTGGAGGTCTTATTGGTGTAGGTTTTGGTTCTTGGAGGTCTTATTGGTGTAGGTTTTTGGTTCTTGGAGGTCTTATTGGTGTAGGTTTTGGTTCTTGGAGGTCTTATTGGTGTAGGTTTTTGGTTCTTGGAGGTCTTATTGGTGTAGGTTTTGGTTCTTGGAGGTCTCATTGGTGTAGGTTTTGGTTCTTGGAGGTCTTATTGGTGTAGGTTTTTGGTTCTTGGAGGTCTTATTGGTGTAGGTTTTTGGTTCTTGGAGGTCTTATTGGTGTAGGTTTTGGTTCTTGGAGGTCTTATTGGTGTAGGTTTTTGGTTCTTGGAGGTCTTATTGGTGTAGGTTTTGGTTCTTGGAGGTGTTATTGGTGTAGGTTTTTGTTCTTGGAGGTCTTATTGGTGTAGGTTTTTGGTTCTTGGAGGTCTTATTGGTGTAGGTTTTGGTTCTTGGAGGTCTTATTGGTGTAGGTTTTGGTTCTTGGAGGTCTTATTGGTGTAGGTTTTTGGTTCTTGGAGGTCTTATTGGTGTAGGTTTTGGTTCTTGGAGGTCTTATTGGTGTAGGTTTTGGTTCTTGGAGGTCTCATTGGTGTAGGTTTATGGTTCTTGGAGGTCTCATTGGTGTAGGTTTTTGGTTCTTGGAGGTCTTATTGGTGTAGGTTTTGGTTCTTGGAGATCTTATTGGTGTAGGTTTTTGGTTCTTGGAGGTCTTATTGGTGTAGGTTTTTGGTTCTTGGAGGTCTTATTGGTGTAGGTTTTTGGTTCTTGGAGGTCTTATTGGTGTAGGTTTTGGTTCTTGGAGATCTTATTGGTGTAGG
Organism: Neostethus bicornis; assembly: GCA_902685375.1. Lineage (NCBI taxonomy): Eukaryota > Metazoa > Chordata > Actinopteri > Atheriniformes > Phallostethidae > Neostethus > Neostethus bicornis. The sequence goes on along the minus strand of CACRXE010000006.1, from coordinate 3,135,620 downwards.
TTTTGGTTCTTGGAGGTCTTATTGGTGTAGGTTTTGGTTCTTGGAGGTCTTATTGGTGTAGGTTTTGGTTCTTGGAGGTCTTATTGGTGTAGGTTTTGGTTCTTGGAGGTCTTATTGGTGTAGGTTTTGGTTCTTGGAGGTCTTATTGGTGTAGGTTTTTGGTTCTTGGAGGTCTTATTGGTGTAGGTTTTGGTTCTTGGAGGTCTTATTGGTGTAGGTTTTGGTTCTTGGAGGTCTTATTGGTGTAGGTTTTGGTTCTTGGAGGTCTTATTGGTGTAGGTTTTGGTTCTTGGAGGTCTTATTGGTGTAGGTTTTTGGTTCTTGGAGGTCTTATTGGTGTAGGTTTTTGGTTCTTGGAGGTCTTATTGGTGTAGGTTTTGGTTCTTGGAGGTCTTATTGGTGTAGGTTTTGGTTCTTGGAGGTCTTATTGGTGTAGGTTTTGGTTCTTGGAGGTCTTATTGGTGTAGGTTTTGGTTCTTGGAGGTCTTATTGGTGTAGGTTTTGGTTCTTGGAGGTCTTATTGGTGTAGGTTTTGGTTCTTGGAGGTCTTATTGGTGTAGGTTTTTTTTGTTCTTGGAGGTCTTATTGGTGTAGGTTTTTGGTTCTTGGAGGTCTTATTGGTGTAGGTTTTGGTTCTTGGAGGTCTTATTGGTGTAGGTTTTTGGTTCTTGGAGGTCTTATTGGTGTAGGTTTTTGGTTCTTGGAGGTCTTATTGGTGTAGGTTTTGGTTCTTGGAGGTCTCATTGGTGTAGGTTTTGGTTCTTGGAGGTCTCATTGGTGTAGGTTTATGGTTCTTGGAGGTCTTATTGGTGTAGGTTTTTGGTTCTTGGAGGTCTTATTGGTGTAGGTTTTGGTTCTTGGAGGTCTTATTGGTGTAGGTTTTTGGTTCTTGGAGGTCTTATTGGTGTAGGTTTTGGTTCTTGGAGGTCTTATTGGTGTAGGTTTATGGTTCTTGGAGGTCTTATTGGTGTAGGTTTTTGGTTCTTGGAGGTCTTATTGGTGTAGGTTTTGGTTCTTGGAGGTCTTATTGGTGTAGGTTTTGGTTCTTGGAGGTCTTATTGGTGTAGGTTTTGGTTCTTGGAGGTCTTATTGGTGTAGGTTTTGGTTCTTGGAGGTGTTATTGGTGTAGGTTTTGGTTCTTGGAGGTCTTATTGGTGTAGGTTTTTGGTTCTTGGAGGTCTTATTGGTGTAGGTTTTTGGTTCTTGGAGGTCTTATTGGTGTAGGTTTTGGTTCTTGGAGGTCTTATTGGTGTAGGTTTTTGGTTCTTGGAGGTCTTATTGGTGTAGGTTTTGGTTCTTGGAGGTCTTATTGGTGTAGGTTTTGGTTCTTGGAGGTCTTATTGGTGTAGGTTTTGGTTCTTGGAGGTCTTATTGGTGTAGGTTTTTGGTTCTTGGAGGTCTTATTGGTGTAGGTTTTGGTTCTTGGAGGTCTTATTGGTGTAGGTTTTGGTTCTTGGAGGTCTTATTGGTGTAGGTTTTGGTTCTTGGAGGTCTTATTGGTGTAGGTTTTGGTTCTTGGAGGTCTTATTGGTGTAGGTTTTGGTTCTTGGAGGTCTTATTGGTGTAGGTTTTGGTTCTTGGAGGTCTTATTGGTGTAGGTTTTGGTTCTTGGAGGTCTTATTGGTGTAGGTTTTGGTTCTTGGAGGTCTTATTGGTGTAGGTTTTTGGTTCTTGGAGGTCTTATTGGTGTAGGTTTTTGGTTCTTGGAGGTCTTATTGGTGTAGGTTTTGGTTCTTGGAGGTCTTATTGGTGTAGGTTTTGGTTCTTGGAGGTCTTATTGGTGTAGGTTTTTGGTTCTTGGAGGTCTTATTGGTGTAGGTTTTGGTTCTTGGAGGTCTTATTGGTGTAGGTTTTGGTTCTTGGAGGTCTTATTGGTGTAGGTTTTTGGTTCTTGGAGGTCTTATTGGTGTAGGTTTTGGTTCTTGGAGGTCTTATTGGTGTAGGTTTTGGTTCTTGGAGGTCTTATTGGTGTAGGTTTTTGGTTCTTGGAGGTCTTATTGGTGTAGGTTTTGGTTCTTGGAGGTCTTATTGGTGTAGGTTTTGGTTCTTGGAGGTCTTATTGGTGTAGGTTTTGGTTCTTGGAGGTCTTATTGGTGTAGGTTTTGGTTCTTGGAGGTCTTATTGGTGTAGGTTTTTGGTTCTTGGAGGTCTTATTGGTGTAGGTTTTTGGTTCTTGGAGGTCTTATTGGTGTAGGTTTTTGGTTCTTGGAGGTCTTATTGGTGTAGGTTTTGGTTCTTGGAGGTCTTATTGGTGTAGGTTTTTGGTTCTTGGAGGTCTTATTGGTGTAGGTTTTTGGTTCTTGGAGGTCTTATTTGTGTAGGTTTTGGTTCTTGGAGGTCTTATTGGTGTAGGTTTTGGTTCTTGGAGGTCTTATTGGTGTAGGTTTTGGTTCTTGGAGGTCTTACTGGTGTAGGTTTTTGGTTCCTAGAGGTCTTACTGGTGTAGGTTTTTGGTTCTTGGAGGTCTTATTGGTGTAGGTTTTTGGTTCTTGGAGGTCTCATTGGTGTAGGTTTTTGGTTCTTGGAGGTCTTACTGGTGTAGGTTTTTGGTTCTTGGAGGTCTTATTGGTGTAGGTTTTGGTTCTTGGAGGTCTCATTGGTGTAGGTTTTGGTTCTTGGAGGTCTCATTGGTGTAGGTTTTTGGTTCTTGGAGGTCTAATTGGTGTAGGTTTTTGGTTCTTGGAGGTCTTATTGGTGTAGGTTTTGGTTCTTGGAGGTGTTATTGGTGTAGGTTTTGGTTCTTGGAGGTCTTATTGGTGTAGGTTTTTGGTTCTTGGAGGTCTTATTGGTGTAGGTTTTGGTTCTTGGAGGTCTTATTGGTGTAGGTTTTGGTTCTTGGAGGTCTTATTGGTGTAGGTTTTGGTTCTTGGAGGTCTTATTGGTGTAGGTTTTGGTTCTTGGAGGTCTTATTGGTGTAGGTTTTGGTTCTTGGAGGTCTTATTGGTGTAGGTTTTGGTTCTTGGAGGTCTTATTGGTGTAGGTTTTGGTTCTTGGAGGTCTTATTGGTGTAGGTTTTGGTTCTTGGAGGTCTTATTGGTGTAGGTTTTGGTTCTTGGAGGTCTTATTGGTGTAGGTTTTGGTTCTTAGAGGTCTTATTGGTGTAGGTTTTGGTTCCGGGAGGTCTTCCTGGTCAGCGTGCTGCTTTCTGAAGGTAGGTACAGGTCTCTGGATCTCGGAGTGATCCACGTTCCTAGTAGTGAGTAAAACATCGATGGTCCTGGACCGTGACGTTGATCCTTGAGCAGCCTGACCAGATGAGTTGGTGTTTGTGGCGTCTTTTTCTTGGACTTGCGGAGATCTTTGGCTGAACAAACGGGGTTTTTGTTTGGGTTTATTTTACATACTTCGTTTATCCCTCACCGGGAAAATTTGTGTGCTGCACTACACCGCAGCAGGCTGCCCACGACGATGGCCTGATGGTGAGAGAAACAGGGGTTTAGGGGTCTTCTCCATGGAGCTTAGACGTGAACTCATTGAACCCACGAACTTCCGGTTATGTTCCTGTTCGCGGGCGAATGCTCTACCACTGAGCCACCGTCTCCCCGTTTTGTTTTATTTGAACTCAACATGGAATTTGGAGTCAATCAGACAAAAGGTTTAACTTCGTTTTAGGGCGGAGGTTGTTGGTGTGCCCGCACTTCTTCCTGCTGCAGCTGTACGCACGAAGGCGCAGGCGGGCATAGCACCTACTTGCAGCAGATCATTTTGTTGCAATTATATTTCTGAGCCAGCTGCCGGAGAGAGGGCTCGATGATGCCACTTCACAGGTGGAGAACCAGGTGGAGAACCAGGTGGAGGGTGGACTCCTTCTGGATGTTATAGTCCGACAGGGTACGACCATCCTCGAGCTGCTTTCCAGCGATCATGTGGAATCCCTTCCTTGTCTGGAATCTTCTTCTGGAATCTTGGAATTTTTGCTCGGTACCGTGACATCTCTCGTGCTCCTCAAACTTTAGATTTATTAAAACCACCACGAGTCTTTTTACACATCGTGGTCTTCATGAATCACACCTGCAGCAAATCTCAGGTGTAAACCACTTGATCTCCATCCCGCCCCAACCCCGCCTCGAGAACTCCAGACACAGATCATCCAAATGACGTGATATTTTTCACAATGATCTTTAAATGACCTGATGGAACCTGGAATTACTCTTAAAAATGGTGAGCTGCCGCCATGAAGACAGACGAGGAGGCGGTCACTACGACTCTGATTGACACACTCATCTGTGAACGTATTCTTGTGAGGACCCGGTAAAGGGTCTCTACAGATACAACGTTTTTCTACCTACGTTTGTACTCACGGTACATTGAACCCATCCACACACACATTCATACCTGATGGTGGAAGCTGCCATGCCAGCTGGAAACCACCATCAGGAGACATCAGGGGTCCAGTGTCTGGAATGAACTCTGTGTGGGAGATCGAACCGGCAACCCTCCGGTTACAGGACAGTCGCCCTACCCACTGAGACGTCCTTCCCCCGAGGTGTAGATACAAGATGCAGAAGGAACTACAGTTAACAAAAAGTTCTCGTTTAATTCTCAGAATTCAAAGAGAAGAATGAAAATCACGTAGTTCTAGAAAAAACGTCAGATGTTCTGGAGACTAAACGCAGGGGAGACGTAGACTATGACCCGCAGAGTGAGACATCAGGGAGAGCAGGGACCAGAATGAGGACGAGAGCACGCCATGACAGAGAAGTCCTGAAAACCAGAGGGCACAACAGAAAATGACCAGTTTCACCAAAATAAAAACGGAACCAAAACAAAAGCTGCTCGACTCCGATATCATGTATCCATCTCAGACACTGGACGCGGTCCAGGACATTCCCAGATGAATCTATCAATAATATTATTGATTATTTTTTGTGCAGGATGTGGACTATTTTGTAGCAGCAGCTGCACGGTTTCCAAAGGAGTTCAAACACGGTGATTAACGAGTGTCTTAATTAATGATCTTTTCTTATGTACGGTCCTACTCTGATGAGTATTCATGTGTGTTTTCTATTTGTTTCTTCTCTGCTTCAAAAGCTTCATTTCACTGTCCTCACTTCACTTCAGCTTCTGTCCACATGTCTCCTCTTGACCTCACGTCTCACCGTCTGGCAGCTTCTGATTTTACTCTGAGTTAAAGATCGTTAAGAAGTTCAGCTTTTAAAAGGATTTAGACGTAAATAAGGCTAGTGGTCAGGATGGACGCTTCGATGGCGAGGTGTTCCGTCTCCCCGGGGCCTGCTGGAGGAACTGTGTTTCACACAGGAGTTCTCCTCTTGGCTGGACTGGAAGGTGTGGCCACAGTGAGAGAAGTCTGACCTTCCTGCTGGGGCTGCTGACCTCTTCCTTTGACTGAGATCATTTGTTGTTGTTCTGAAAGTTCTTTAGTTTAAATTATAAAATGTGTGTTCTGAACAAACTGGAGGTGATTAGTGTGATGGCGGTGGTCCAAGGTGGTGTTTGGGTTGTCACAGTGTGAGGTAATGTTGGAACAATGGATGAAGACGTGTGTGTGATGATTTACTGGGAGGCATTGTGTTGGTTTAAACTTTCTGCAGGGCAGAGCTGGAACAGGTTTCCTCTGATTAGGCGCCGTATTTCCTTCCAAAGCAAACACACACACACACACACAAACCTGGAGAACCCCCTCTCTGAGTGTATTATTAAAATTATTCTTATTAACTCACAGCTTTATTTAAAAATGAATTAAATCCATTTTATTTCTTAGAAACTCTTTTAAAAACATCCCATAATGTCGTTCCGTCGTCTTCCGCTTATCTGAGGACGGGTTCCGGGGGCAACAGCCTCAGACATGGAGCTAGGCTTCTCTCACCCCGGCTGCATCCTCCAGCTCACCCAGGAGGATCCTGAGGTGTTCCCTGTCCAGCTGTGAGACATAGTCTCTCCAACAGGTCCGGGGTCTGCCTCTTGGTCTCCTCCTGGTGGGACGGAACACCTCACCAGCGAGGCGCTCGGGGGCATCCTGTCCAGATGCCTTAACCACGCCATCTGGATTCTCTCGACCTGGAGGAGGAGCGGCTCGATACCAAGCTCCTCCCAGATGGCAGCGCTCCTCACCCGATCTCTAAGTTAGAGCCCAGTCACCCTGCGGAGGAAGCTCATTTCGGCCGCTTGTACCCGCGATCTCATTCTTTCGGTCACCACCCACAGCTGGTTACCACGGTGAGGGTAGGAACGTAGATCCTGGTTACCATGGTGAGGGTAGGAACGTAGATCCTGGTTACCATGGTGAGGGTAGGAACGTAGATCCTGGTTACCATGGTGAGGGTAGGAACGTAGATCCTGGTTACCATGGTGAGGGTAGGAACGTAGATCCTGGTTACCATAGTGAGGGTAGGAACGTAGATCCTGGTTACCATGGTGAGGGTAGGAACGTAGATCCTGGTTACCATGGTGAGGGTAGGAACGTAGATCCTGGTTACCAGGGTGAGGGTAGAAACGTAGATCCTGGTTACCATGGTGAGGGTAGGAATGTAGATCCTGGTTACCATGGTGAGGGTAGGACCGTAGATCCTGGTTACCATGGTGAGGGTCTTCATTTCTCTGTCCTCCGTCCAAAACTCTCCTCTTGTCTCTTCATCCAACCGTTCGGCATGTTCTGATTTGCGCTGTCGTTCCTGCACTCGCTCGATTTGTGTAACACAGATGTGGACCCGTGCATACTTGATGAAGGAGACCCCGGGTGTTCTGTACTTCCTCCTGACACATATTCACCTTGCTGCTTTTTAAGGTCTGAGTTCTAAAGGCTCCGCTCTGTCCAGCTAACCAATCAGAATGTCTGAATATGATGACATCACTACGATTCTTGTGACACAAACTCTGAATCTGATCTGTTAAAACTTTCCTTGGCATTTTTTTAAGGCCTCCTTGGAGACGGATTTCTCTCTGCCTAGCAACAGATGAGGACTGACATATGATTGGTTGAGAGCGTTGACAAAAACAATAAGTTGTTAAGCTGCAGATCAACAGTAAACAAACAGATTGGATAAATAATCACAATGTAATTCAGACATTTTAGACCCTGCATAATGTGTGTTGGAAGCAGCCATTAGACGTGTTCCAGTCTGCTTGACAAATGTGCTGATTGGTCAGCCAACAGATGCCAGGCGCGTAATGTATCACCACAATGCCCAGGCTTTATAGCTAATTAGCTTATTGATCTGAGGCAGCGATCAGAACACAAAGACTCGTACAGAGAATGAGGAATGTTGCTGCTAACGCACATTTATCATTCATACCCGGGCACAAAGACGGGGCGCGCACAGAGGCCACGTGTTTCTGGAGGCTGAGCTGTACACATGGGCAATGCCATGCATGGAGGCAGGACTGTACACAGTGGCAAGGCCATGCATGGAGGCAGGGCCATGCATGGAGGCAGGGCCATGCGTGGAGGCAGGGCTGTACACAGAGGCAGGGCCATGCATGGAGGCAGGGCTGTACACAGAGGCAGGGCCATGCGTGGAGGCAGGGCTGTACACAGAGGCAGGCCATGCATGGAGGCAGGGCTGTACACAGAGGCAGGGCCATGCGTGGAGGCAGGGCTGTACACAGAGGCAGGGCCATGCATGGAGGCAGGGCTGTACACAGAGGCAGGGCCATGCGTGGAGGCAGGGCTGTACACAGAGGCAGGGCCATGCGTGGAGGCAGGGCTGTACACAGAGGCAGGGCCATGCATGGAGGCAGGGCTGTACACAGAGGCAGGGCCATGCGTGGAGGCAGGGCTGTACACAGAGGCAGGCCGTGCATGGAGGCTGGGATGTTCCTGGAGGGTGAGCTGTGCACGGAGGCTGACCACTCATTAATATCACACAAGAATGCAGAATCATCAGAATTAAATAGAAAATATTGTGATTTTCTAACATGTTAAAAGCTGTTTGTTTTGTATGTCACCGTGGTAACATCGTGCCCTCTGTTTCACGATGCCCAGGCATCGTATCTACCACGGTCTTAGTTTGTCTGCTCGCAAGATGGCGCCCGCAGCAGCCAATGTGGGGTCGGCTCTTTTTGTCTAAAGCCCTGCTCGAATGAGATGCATCGGCATCTAGAAAAGTGGCAGGGAGTTTCTGTGTGTGTGTGTGTGTGTGTGTGTGTGTGTGTGTGTGTGTGTGTGTGTGTGAATCTCGTCATAGGTAAGACAGCCTGTGTGGCGACAAACGACCGTAAAGCACTCGATAAAAGGCCGTTAGCGATCTTTTGCAAACACATTGGCGTCACATTGGTGACGTATCGCCCATGCATATGCGATGGGAACGCCTGCGCCTGCAGTAGAGACAGTGGGTACTTCACATGCTGTGCATCAGTTCACCTCAAGTTCAGTTAAACAAGATGGCTGCTTCTGTTGCTGCGAGCCACACTACGTTGTGCTGCATGAGGAGACGGCCAAGCTGAGGATGCAGTGCAATAAGACGTCTTCTTGGTGGCATCCTCAACTGTTTCTGCTGGTTTCTTGGACGTGAAATCAGGTCGATTGTCGGAGTGCTTTTATCAAATTCATCTGCATCGTACTGTCAGGTGATCAGAGACACGTCACCAACGAGACGATGACGTGTCTGTTTATTGTTGCACGACGTTCTTCTGATAAACGTCACCACTAACCTGTCATGGGAGGAGACGGCAGCTCAGTGGTTAGAGCGTTCGCGTGCGGACCGGAAGGTCGCAGGTTCGTGTCCAACGGCGAGCACGTGTAGGGTCCTTGGAGAAGACACCTAACCCCCGCTTCTCCCAACGTTGGTGCCGTTGAAGGGCAGCCTGCTGCGGTGTAAGAAATGCAGCACGGTGAGAGATGAATAGAGGAATTCATTTATTTATTTATTAAACCAACTGGTCGTTGATCGTTTGTTTAGTGCTTACCTGTAGAAGATCGTATGACATTTACGACTCGCAGTAGATTTTAAAAAATCCTGAAACGATCACAAAATTCTGAGAGTGATAATGATGCGATCTGTAGCGGTGAGAGACGATGGGGAGGCGGTGGCTCAGTGGTAGAGCGCTCGCCCGAAGACCAGAAGTTAACCGGAAGTTCATGCGTTCGCGTCCCACAGAGTTCAGGTCTAGGATCCTCGGAGAAGACACCCAACCCCCGTTTCTCCCACCATTGATACCGTCACAGGTGGCAGCCTGCTGCGGTGTAACACAGCGCACAAATTTAATAAAGTATATCAAAAAAAATATGAATTTGTTAATCTTTCCCAAAACGACGCATCGCCACCACATCGCTTCTTTATGTGGGCAGGGCTTCAGTGTGCCACGCTCAAGTCAGCCATTGTTTTTCCTTATATGGTGATTTCCTCTGAAAACATGTGATGTAACACATGGACCTGAACCAAAACGAGACGTCTGAGCAGAAACAAAAAGTAACAAAGATTAAATAAAAATATCTCTGCTGTTTTTTTATGGATCAAATTTAGATTGTTTATGTGGCGACAGACGTGTGTGAATGAGAGGGATCCAAATGGAAAAGTGAGGTTACAGGGAGAAGAGATAAAAAAGCTGGAAAATTTTAAGTATCTAGGATCAACAGTCCAGAGCAACGGAGAGTGTGGAAAAGAGGTGAAGAAGCGTGTGCAGGCAGGCTGGAACGGGTGGAGGAAAGTATCAGGTGTGATGTGTGATAGAAGAGTTTCAGCTAAAATGGAAGGAAAAGTGTAGAAAACCGTGGTGAGAGCGGCCATGCTGATTGGTCTAGAGACAGTGTGGTGAGAGCGGCCATGCTGATTGGTCTAGAGACAGTGTGGTTAGAGCGGCCATGCTGATTGGTCTAGAGACAGTGTGGTGAGAGCGGTCATGCTGATTGGTCTAGAGACAGTGTGGTGAGAGCGGCCATGCTGATTGGTCTAGAGACAGCGTGGTGAGAGCGGCCATGCTGATTGGTCTAGAGACAGTGTGGTGAGAGCGGCCATGCTGATTGGTCTAGAGACAGTGTCACTGAGGAAAAGACAGGAAACAGAGATGTTTGTAGCAGAGATGAAGATGCTGAGGATCTCTCTGGGAGTGACCAGGATGGACAGGATCAGAGGAACAGCACATGTTAGAGGTTTTAAAGTCAGAGAGGTCAGACTGAGATGGTTTGGACATGTGCAGAGGAGAGAGAGAGAGAGTACATCAGAAGAAGGATGCTGGGTTTGGAACCACCAGGAAAGAGGACTAGAGGAAGACCAAAGAGGAGGTTCATGGATACAGTGAAGGAAGACATGAAGATAGTTGGTGTGACTGAAGAGGATGCAGCAGATAGGGTTAGATGGAGGAAACTGACTTGATGTGAAATACAGAAAAAAGAAGAAGTGTCGACAGACCTCATGACCTCCCTGAAAGGAGATAAAACGTCTCCTTAAAACGGTCCATGGATCCATCGGGCCATCCAGATGGTTCTAACCTCCTCCTGGAACACACCAACCTCACACAGCTCTAATTATAAACCCCTGTTTTCCCACAGGTGTGCGTATATATGTGTGTGTGCATATGTGTGTGTGTGCATATGTGTGTGTGTCCTTCAGCCTTATTCTCACAGCTTTTCTCTCTGAGCACAGAGAGAACAAAACGATGAAACTGGTGAAACTTTCTGAGCAACATGAAGCTACCAGTGGCTAACAGATCCTTCACACCTTCTCTGCCGTGTGATTGGCTGTCTGCGTGGTTACACAGCGCCATGTCCTATATCAGATAGTTATTAGATCTGTTCCGTAGGGACCGGAACGGAAAGACGACCTACTGTCCTGTTTTCCCTTTAGACACGTTTTCAGCTTCTCTTTAAGACGTAAAACCTTCACTGTCATTGTTTTGCTTGTTTGTTTTCTTCATGCTAATTATGTTGAGTTCAGTAATGAAGCCTGTGTTCAGGTAATTATCGCTGGCTGTGCTGATCAGGCTCCAGTAAACACAAACACTTTGTAAAGTCCCTCTGTTTTCCTTCCAGTAATCCCCAAACAGAACGCTCGAAACCGTGATCACCATGTTGGTGATCGTCCAATCAGAGCAGGTTTTACTACATCCAGGCTTTAGAACCCGGGTGTGTAATCTGATTGGGGGGTAACCCACAGTCCCTGGGGGTCTCGTTTACAAGGACTTGCGTAGATCAGAATTTTTATTCAACTTACACATGTTTTTTTTTTTTTAAATTAAAGCATGATTAGATTTTTATAAAAACACAACTTAAGTTTTGTGGATCATATTTTTACAAAAATCTCAGGAGTATCCCAACTTGATCTCCATCCCGCCCCAACCACGCCTCTGGAACTGCCCATATGGATGGTAATAGTATTCTGATGGGCAGGTGCCGCCTGTCACTACTCACAAATCATAGTGAGAAGTGACAGTGTTGCCGTTTAGAAGCCATGATTCATCATCACAGCAACTCAGTGATTGACCCTCCATCTTTGAAATAAAAAGAGATGTTACAGCCTTAATGCTGTGACAAAAAGAAACTCTCCGAAGGCCTGGAATCCATGTCAGGTCCTGGAGGGGATTTAAATAACTCCCAGTTTGATTTTCTATAGTTTGCGTACGGCAGCTTCTGGTTTTGGTGAGGCCTACGTACGAATCTGTAGGACGCTCAGGGGGCATGGAAGTGGTATGAAGTCAAGATTCTTAATTGTCACTGTTCTCATAGTGAAATTTAGACAAACTTCGGGCTAAAAATACACACAGACGCACACACACACACCACACACACACACACACACACACACATACAGTAGGAGAAATAAAAATAACAGTAACAAAAACATGGATAATTTTTACATAATAATCAACAGTGGTTGTGAAGTTTGTTTGTGTGTAAATTTGTGGTGAGGATAGGAACGTAGATCCTGGTTACCATGGTGAGGGTAAAAACGTAGATCCTGGTTACCATGGTGAGGGTAGGAATGTAGATCCTGGTTACCATGGTGAGGGTAAGAACGTAGATCCTGGTTACCATGGTGAGGGTAAGAACGTAGATCCTGGTTACCATGGTGAGGGTAAGAACGTAGATCCTGGTTACCATGGTGAGGGTAGGAACGTAGATCCTGGTTACCATGGTGAGGGTAAGAACGTAGATCCTGGTTACCATGGTGAGGGTAAAAACGTAGATCCTGGTTACCATGGTGAGGGTAGGAACGTAGATCCTGGTTACCATGGTGAGGGTAAGAACGTAGATCCTGGTTACCATGGTGAGGATAGGAACATAGATCCTGGTTACCATGGTGAGGGTAAGAACGTAGATCCTGGTTACCATGGTGAGGATTGGAACGTAGATCCTGGTTACCATGGTGAGGGTAGGAACGTAGATCCTGGTTACCATGGTGAGGGTAGGAACGTAGATCCTGGTTACCATGGTGAGGGTAGGAACGTAGATCCTGGTTACCATGGTGAGGGTAGGAACGTAGATCCTGGTTACCATGCTGAGGGTAGGACTGTAGATCCTGGTTACCATGGTGAGGATAGGAACGTAGATCCTGGTTACCATGGTGAGGGTAAGAACGTAGATCCTGGTTACCACGGTGAGGGTAGGAACGTAGATCCTGGTTACCATGGTGAGGGTAGGAACGTAGATCCTGGTTACCACGGTGAGGGTAGGAACATAGATCCTGGTTACCATGGTGAGGATAGGAACGTAGATCCTGGTTACCATGGTGAGGGTAGGAACGTAGATCCTGGTTACCATGGTGAGGGTAGGAACGTAGATCCTGGTTACCATGGTGAGGGTAGGAACGTAGATCCTGGTTACCACGGTGAGGGTAGGAACATAGATCCTGGTTACCATGGTGAGGATAGGAACGTAGATCCTGGTTACCATGGTGAGGGTAGGAACGTAGATCCTGGTTACCATGGTGAGGTTAGGAACCTAGATCCTGGTTACCATGGTGAGGGTAGGAACGTAGATCCTGGTTACCATGGTGAGGGTAGGAACGTAGATCCTGGTTACCATGGTGAGGGTAGGAACGTAGATCCTGGTTACCATGGTGAGGGTAGGAACGTAGATCCTGGTTACCATGGTGAGGGTAGGAACGTAGATCCTGGTTACCATGCTGAGGGTAGGAACGTAGATCCTGGTTACCATGGTGATGGTAGGAACATAGATCGACGTGTAAATCCAGAGCTTTGTTTTTCTGCTCAGCTCTTTTTTTTCCACCACGAATCGATGCAGCATCCTGATTATTGCAGACACGGCACTGATCTGTCTGTTGATCTTCCGCTCCACCCTTCCCCCACAAGACCTTGAGACACTCAAACTCGTCTTTGGGAAGTGATTTTACTACATTGTGTGATTATATCTCAATTTATTTTTTCAAACTAGAAAATAAATCTAAAAAATAATAAGAAAACACACCATTCAGTTTATTTAGAGAGATTTTTATCGTCAACGAATATTAGAAATTATTGTGCTAAATTGTGCTATTGTGCTCATTCCCGTGTGAGTGTGTAGCTCCTTACAGACAGCAGGAGAGGGGCTACCCTCTCTGGCTGGGCAGTATGACTGCTACATCATACATGGTCCACCCTTCCTCATTATGATGCAGCAGCCTCCGTGCCTGTCACACACACACCCAAATGTCACACCTCTTCTGCTTTCATTCACCACTTTATCTCCTTCCTTCGGAATCTTCCTGTTGCGTGTTTCCACCCTTCCAGAGAACATCCAGAGGTGCCCCCCCTGCATGAAGGCTGTTCTGCACTGAAGCTTTTTAATCTGATTATCAGGTGGCAGGAAGCTTCCAGATGGAGTAAAGCCATCAGCGGAGCGGTACGTCCTGCTGAAGGACAGAGACATTTTATTCTAATCAACACACAGTAAGTCTGGAGTTCCAGAGGCGTGGTTGGGGCGGGATGAAGACCAAGTTGGTTTACGCCTGAGATTTGTTGCAGGTGTGATCTATGAACCTCAGAAAGTGTAAAGATGTTATTTATAAATCTTATGTTTGCGTGGCGTGAGCACCGTAAGCTGCTATCGACTCAGTTCTTTGCAAGTACGCCAGCTGATGTGAGGAATCAGGGAACTCGGGCCGGACCAGGGGGAGGGGAAGAAGGTTCCTAGTTTTTAGTTCTTAGAACATCAACCTTCCTTTAGGTTCTGCTCATCTGTGTCTCTAAGTGTAAGTTCCCGCCCCGACCCACCCACCCCACCTTTACCCTCTTTGTTAGTCTGATTGGTTGCTGTGAGACTGTAGGAACGAGTGTGTGTGATTCTTTTTCCAAAACGTTGTAAACTTGTGAAGAACTTATGTGGCCTGCCTTAACTGTGAGACTGGTGATCAGTGTCGTGTGTACCCCGCTGGATGGCTGAGACCATACTGTGTGTGGTGTGCACCAACAATCAGTTAAACTGTTCATTGAAAACTGCAGTTGAAAAGAACGCGTTTTTACCAAAAAACAATTTAACACCTGATGCATTTCAACCGCAGGGGTCACTTAGAGGTCGTTTCCTCCAGAATGCACGGAGCGTCCTTTGGCGCGGTGCGCCTCATCTGTTGCTCTTTATGGGGAAAGTGAATGTAGTAGAGGACAGCAAGTACATGGTAAAGGGGGCGTGTGGGTGAAAGAAGACGGGAAGCAGCGCCACTCCAAATGCTTGGACTCACGTCCTGTACACTAACATGTGAAAGAATCTGGGGGTTTATTTATTCTTAGGTTTGATTAAATCCAATATTTACTTTAATTATCAATCATTAATTAATAATCTCACCACCCGGTCTTTCTTGCGTGTCAAGACTGAAGAGAGAAGGCCAGTGATTCAAATACTGAGTAACTAAATATTAAAGCATGCCAAGCATTTGAAATAATACCAGGATTCAACAAATTTCTCAATTTCCGGTATTTATTCTTCAACATTAAAATCTAGACAGATGCATCTGGGTCCTGGTTACCATGGTGAGGGTAGGAACATAGATCCTGGTTACCATGGTGAGGGTAGGAACACAGATCCTGGTTACCATGGTGAGGGTAGGAACACAGATCCTGGTTACCATGGTGAGGGTAGGAACATAGATCCTGGTTACCATGGTGAGAGTAGGAACATAGATCCTGGTTACCATGGTGAGAGTAGGAACATAGATCCTGGTTACCATGGTTAAAGTAGGAACATAGATCCTGGTTACCATAGTGAGGGTAGGAACATAGATCCTGGTTACCATGGTGAGGGTAGGAACGTAGATCCTGGTTACCATGGTGAGGGTAGGAACGTAGATCCTGGTTACCATGGTGAGAGTAGGAACATAGATCCTGGTTACCATGGTGAGGGTAGGAACGTAGATCCTGGTTACCATGGTGAGGGTAGGAACGTAGATCCTGGTTACCATGGTGAGGGTAGGAACGTAGATCCTGGTTGCCATGGTGAGGGTAGGAACGTAGATTCTGGTTACATTCCCTGGGACCCAGGGAGCTGGGTTTCAGTTCCCTGACAGATCACACCTGTGTGTCTCTGTGAAGTTACTAAAAGACAACACTCTGTACTGAGATTGCCAGATTTATACCAAAAACACAATTCATGAATATTCATTAATTAAGGCGCCTTCTCTTTCTCTCACTTGGTCGTTCGTTCTTCTCTTCTTGCAGAAGACAGAGGTTTCATTCTTATCTCCTGAAAAACAGACATAGACATAAAACAGACAACCCCCCAACCTCCTGACCACCATACACCCTGGTTTAAATTGGCTTCACGTGGCTGGTTCCACAGTGGCCCTGACAAATTACACTCAGACAACCATATAGAACTCTGTCACACAACAGCAAGCATTTATTATCCAAGAACAGCAAAATAAAACATTCAAAAACATATCTTTATTGAATAAAAAGTGAAATGTTGATTTTTTTTTTTAATTATTTTTGAATTACTCTATTCATCCCTCACCGGGGAAATTTGTTTGCTGCACTCCTTACACCGCAGCAGGCTGCCCTTCAACGGCGCCAATGGTGGGAGAAGTGGGGGTTAGGTGTCTTCTCCAAGGACCCTAGACGTGCTCTCCGTGGGACGCAAACCCGCGACCTTCCGGTCCGCGGGCGAACGCTCTAACCACGCGGCCACCGTCCCCACCCACTACTTAAAATGTAAAAAGTAAAGAATAAAATATCAACTTTCCTCACATGCATGTTTAACCAGCCCAAAAAGATCTTTAATCTAGTGCGCCCCATGGGATGTGTTCCATGTCAGCAGCGCTAAGAGGCCGCCATCTTTCAAAACGTTCTAGAAAGCTGGTGTTTTTACCAAAAAAAGATGTGAATTTTTTTTTTTCCGGGCCGGCGCGGTGGTTCAGCGGTTAGCCCAGTGGCCTCACAGCAAGAGGTTCGGGTTTGAGTTCCGGAGTGGGGGCAAGGCTTGAAACACGTCCTTTCTGTGTGTGGTTTACATGTTCTCCCCATGTGGGTTTTCCTCACACTCTCCAAAAACATGCACGCCTGTGGCCCTATCACAGACTGGTGACCTGTTCAGGGTGTACCCTGTACCCTGTGCCAGATGCAGCAAGCAGCCCCAAAACCTTACTGAGCCTCCTCCATGTTTCACCGTAGGAACAGTCTTCTTTTCTTCGTATGTTTTTGAGTCTATGAACATAGAGTTGATGAACCTTACCAAAAAGCTCCAGTTTGAAAGGACATTCTCCCAGAAGCTCTGTGGCTTGTCAACATTCATTTTTGCAAATTCCAGTCTCGCTTTTTTATGATTTTTCAACTCTATGTTTCATAGAGTCAGTGAACTAGTTTAAATGTGAAAAACACAATGTGGATTCTCTGTAAAATGTGGTTTAATTCCAATCTTTAATCCCTATCCTATCTTTAACACATGAAAGGTGTGACAAAAAAAACAAACAGTCAATATGAATACAAGGGACTACTTCTTAGAAAACGTCCAAACTGACACTAAAGCCGACTTTAACCATTCGTTGTATGATATGTTCAAACTTGATGGGCTGAATTAAAAGGCATAACGAGCCACACATGGCTATCTCTGGTTTAGTGGGTCTCTGTAGGGTCTGATGGAGCTCCAGTAGTGTGAGGCTTGTACAGCAGTTCTCCGCTTACATGTGGCGTTCCTGTCACAACACGCTCACATTACTCTGATCCATCGATGGAAATCTGAGAGCAAATTACACCCAACGATCTGCTACCTCTAAAGGAACATAAGTTCAGAGAGGGATGGAGGACTGAGCGATGGAGGGAGGCAGGGAGGGACGGAGGGGAAGAGAGAGAAGGCTTCAAGACTAAACGAGAAAATCAGGGGAAGTTTGTAGAAAATGAAAAAGCTCGAGTCTCACGTGGTTGTATTTTTAGATCTTCGGTGAATCTGATCTATAATTAAACATCAAACAGTAGATCTGAAGCTAAAAATAAAGTTACAGGGCTCTGGGATTTTCACCCACAACCATCCAGGAAAGAACCATTTCCATGGACTCCAGGAGGGTTGAATCCTTTCCTTCCATCTCCATCCCACCAGCAGGAACCACATCACAGAGACCACATCCTCTCCACCACAACCAGCAAATCTTCTGCTTGCTTTTTAGCACCAGAGCTTGGATTTTAGATTCCAAATACTTTATTGATCCCCTTCTGGGGGGATTTATGTGTCCGGTAGCTCCAAGCAGGCGAAGAGAGAGCTCCAAAACAGATTCTTAACAGCTGCTAGGGGGTGCCGAGTTAGGTGGAATAGAGCTGGAACAGCCGCTGGTGGAACACACAACAGTTATCTCTGCTCTGGGCGGAATATGGGTTACCATGGTAACTATGTTTTTCATCTCCAGTGAATCCTAATAAAATGTTAAACTGTCTCTAAAAGCTCCACATGTTGATCCTTCACTGTGGTGGAACAACACCAGCAGTCCACCATCTTTAGTTCCATAGTGAAGGAGCTCAGCTCCACACGTCCATGAAGACTCCACATGAAGGAGCTCAGCTCCACACGTCCATGAAGACTCCACATGAAGGAGCTCAGCTCCACACGTCCATGAAGACTCCACATGAAGGAGCTCAGCTCCACACGTCCATGAAGACTCCACATGAAGGAGCTCAGCTCCACACGTCCATGAAGACTCCACATGAAGGAGCTCAGCTCCACACGTCCATGAAGACTCCACATGAAGGAGCTCGGCTCCACACGTCCATGAAGACTCCACATGAAGGAGCTCAGCTCCACACGTCCATGAAGACTCCACATGAAGGAGCTCAGCTCCACACGTCCATGAAGACTCCACATGAAGGAGCTCAGCTCCACACGTCCATGAAGACTTCACATGAAGGAGCTCAGCTCCACACGTCCATGAAGACTCCACATGAAGGAGCTCAGCTCCACACGTCCATGAAGACTCCACATGAAGGAGCTCAGCTCCACACGTTCATGAAGACTCCACATGAAGGAGCTCAGCTCCACACGTCCATGAAGACTCCACATGAAGGAGCTCAGCTCCACACGTCCATGAAGACTCCACATGAAGGAGCTCAGCTCCACACGTCCATGAAGACTCCACATGAAGGAGCTCAGCTCCACACGTCCATGAAGACTCCACGTGAAGGAGCTCAGCTCCACACGTCCATGAAGACTCCACATGAAGGAGCTCAGCTCTTAAAACTTTAAAAATCCAATAGAAAATGTGGAGCTAAATGGACCTGCTGCCATTTTGAGTAAAAGAATGAAAGAAAGAATTACTGTATTCATCCCTCACCGTGCTGCACTCCTTACACCGAACATGTGAACTTCCGGTCCGCACGCAAACGCTCTAACCACTGAGCTGCCGTCTCCCCTTTTGTAGTGAGTAGTGCATCATTTAAAAAAACTATTCTTATACAACCTGAACTTTAAAGATCAGAGGTGTCTATTGGTCGATCACTATCGATTGGTCGATCAGAATAAAATCTTGTGTCCTGTGTGAACGTTTGCCCGATGACTGGTTTACTGTGTGTAGCCCGACATGAGATACTGACGCGTTGAGATTTTGTTGAGATTTTTACGTTTCCTTGCTGTTAGATCTAGATCTCATCTCAGAGGAGGAAGAACTTAAAACACACACTGAGTTACATCTGACCAGATTAACCACACAAACGGAACACCGTCTAAAGCTCACGTTTCACGTTCATTAAAAATGGACATTTTACTTGTGTGTTTCCCACGTCTTCCGTTTGGCTGCTTCTGACTTCGCTTAGAATTAAAGTCCGTTCTCTTCGACCTCTTTAGAGATTCCTCAGAATGAAAGTCAGCATACCAAAAGATGTTATTTAAATCAAGTTTTATAGATGAGAGCTCTGATCTCAGTCCTACAGATGGTGGAACGTATTCATCATAGAGATGGAGAATGTTTCTGTTTGTGAACGCGGGTCGGTCGCTTCAATCTTCTCTATCTAAATTTGTCTCAAGCACAGATCCAATCTCCAGCTTTTAGATTCCAGGCTTCTTGCAGGCTTTTATCTCCACAGCATTCATTATTTACCTGTCTGAGGTTCGCCTCCATTTAGAAGCTAAGATGGAGATATTTTTATAATCTTTTTGCTGGATTTGTTTCTCTTGGAGCAGAGTCCTGGTCCAGGACTGGAGGTGCTTGAACTTAACAGGCTCTATGTAACCTCTCAGAGCCTCTCAAACTGAGTCTCCACTCAGGAACAGACGACAGGGAGCGGCCGTGATGGCAAATCAGGACAGCTTTCATCATATTTTTATTTGTTTTTAGGTCAGAAACAGGGTCCTGTCCCAAATGGAGGCATTTAAGTATATCAGGGTCTTGTTCACTGGAAGGGAAGGATGGAGCGGGAGATTCACAAACGTATCGGTGCTGCGTCTTCAGCAATCAGGACGCTGCATCGATGCGTCATGGTGAATAAAGAGAGTGGCAGGGTGAGGAGCTCTGCCGTCCTGGAGGAGCTTGAAGTAGAGCCGTTGCTCCTCCACGTAGAGAGAAGCCAGATCTGGTGAGGACGCCTCCTGAACACCTCGCTGAGATGATCTGTTCCACCAGGAGGAGATCCAAGAGACAGGCCCCGGACCTGCTGGAGAGACTATGTCTCCCAGCTGGACAGGGAACACCTCTGGATCCTCCTGGGTGAGCTGGAGGATGCAGCCGGGGAGAGAGATCCTGGGCTTCCTGTCTGAGGGTGTTACCTCCACTGTCCGGTCCTCGGATGAGCAGAAAACAACAGAACGCATCAGACTCCTGATGCGTTCTGTTGCTGTTGTCTGTTGTTCCTGATGCTTTTAGTTCATGTATTTTTATTTTTGAAACTTTGAAACACGTTTTTTTAAAATGCAGCACCTCGTTTTATTATTGTTTAAGTTTACAGGAAGTATAACAGGTTTTATTCTGGTCACAAACTGGTTTTATAAAAGTTAAGTGTGTATAGCCACACACACTTCATCAGTTATAAAAACCAGAACGTGTGGAAGAGAAGGATGTCACATCCTTCAATACGTTAATCAGTGAGAAAATCTGACACGTTGACCTAAAGAGAAAACATACACACGTCGTGTTCGGGCCCCACCAGAAGGGAACGAATGGTTAAATAAAAAAGACCCGCTCACCGTGGAGCCGGTGAAACGCTAAGCTGCGAGGTCAGACTGTTTCCATGGAGACAGAGACAGCAGTCTGATAAATCCGTCTGATGTTCTTCTGTATGACAGATGTTTTGTTGAAACGTGTCTTTTCTGTTTGCAGGTCTG
>CACRXE010000006.1:3102500-3105000 GCA_902685375.1 Neostethus bicornis | reverse complement strand
TAGAGACAGTGAGGTGAGAGCGGCCATGCTGATTGGTCAAGAGACAGCGTGGTGAGAGCGGCCATGCTGATTGGTCTACAGACAGTGTGGTGAGAGCGGCCATGCTGATTGGTCTAGAGACAGCGTGGTGAGAGCGGCCATGCTGATTGGTCTAGAGACAGTGTGGTGAGAGCGGCCATGCTGATTGGTCTAGAAACAGTGTCACTGAGGAAAAGACAGGAAACAGAGATGTTTGTAGCAGAGATGAAGATGCTGAGGATCTCTCTGGGAGTGACCAGGATGGACAGGATCAGAGGAACAGCACATGTTAGAGGTTTTAAAGTCAGAGAGGTCAGACTGAGATGGTTTGGACATGTGCAGAGGAGAGAGAGAGAGTACATCAGAAGAAGGATGCTGGGTTTGGAACCACCAGGAAAGAGGACTAGAGGAAGACCAAAGAGGAGGTTCATGGATACAGTGAAGGAAGACATGAAGATAGTTGGTGGGACCGAAGAGGATGCAGGAGATAGGGTTAGACGGAAGAAAGTGACTTGATGTGGCGCCCCCTGAAGGGAGATACAGAAATAAGAACAAGTTTTAGGGTTCCAGATGGTTTGCAGTTTGGTCCTGTCTGGTCAAAGACCATGTGAGTAAAACCCAGACAGTAAATCCAGAACAGACCCGGTAGGCAGTCGGCTGATTGGCTGAGCTCTGTGGAATAAGTTTGTGGTGATGCTGAAAGAAGCACTTTTATTTCTGATATTGGGAATTCCCCCTCCTCTGGCTCCCCGCTTAGTCCCGCCCCCTGGGTGAGTGAGTGAGGTGAGGGAGAGCAGTATCTGAGGGGAGAGACTCTACTATGGCCTAACTACAGAGGCCGTTCAACACTGAACTCCCTACGATGACTTCTTAGTGATTACCTTCTTAAGATGGCCTCACTGCAGCCTGGCGATGGTTCCCACACGAAGGCGTTGGCCTCAGGGGCGTGGCCACGGTTTAATGTGTCATCGCTATGGCGACCTCTCTGTTAATGCATGTTATCACGGCCTCCTTAAGACAGGCCAGGTATGGTGACCTGGCGTCTCAACTCACCTATGGTAACCAGCTGTGGGCGGGGACTAAAGAATGAGATCGCGGGTACAAGCGCCCGAAATGAGCATCCTCCACAGGATGGCTGGGCTCTCACTCAGAGATCGGATGAGGAGCTCTGCCATCAGGGAGGCGCTCGGTGTCGAGCCGCTACTCCTCCAGGTCGAGAGGAGCCAGATGGGGTGGTTCGGGCATCTGGTCAGGATGCCCCCCGAGTGCCTCGCGAGCGAGGTGTTTTGGGCACGTCCCACCAGGAGGAGACCAAGGGGCAGACCCCGGACCTGCTGGAGAGACTATGTCTCACAGCTGGCCAGGGAACGACTTGGGATCCTTCCAGGTGAGCTGGAGGATGCAGCCGGGCAGAGAGAGGCCTGGGCTGCCCGTTTGAGGGTGTAGCCTCCGTGACCCGGCCCCGGAACAAGCAGAAGATGACGGAGCGGAACAGCGTCTCAACGGTTTCCTCTCTGAGGTGTCCTCTTCTCCCTATCTTCCATAAGTTAGTCTCCCCCCGTGACCTCTGTACGGGTGTTCTTTCTTCACAGTTCCCATGCGGTGGCCTAGCCTGTCTTCCCCCTTGGGGGAAGCCTAGGCCTCCATCTAGAGCAGGGGTGGGCAATTAATTTTTATCAGGGGCCGCATGAGAAGCCTGAATTGTGTCAGAGGGCCACCAACTTTCTTTGATTGTAAAATACTTCAATATTTTGAATAGCTGGTACTGATCATCAGAAGAATAAAGCACTCTGTAAATATGTAGATTAGGTTAAATAAGAAAAACAATTATTGAACCAGTGCAATTTATTTTTTAACTTGTAATGCTTTCCACCTCATGTTACCTCTTCAGTGAGAATAATCCAGTCTGTTCTGGGCTTGAACATTGAAATCTGGTGGAATGTCTGAAGTGGCTATGTGAAGGACAGCTGAGAGTTGGTCATCAGTCATAGAGGATCTGTGTTTGGATTTGTTGAACTTCATAACTGAGAATGTCTGTTCACATTGATAGATAGATCCAAAGAGGACTAGGATCCTCTGAGCATGCCTCCTCAGGTCCTCTTTGAGGGCGGAGTAAAAGTCCAGCTGTGAGACTGACTTGAAGTGATCTGCCAGATGTGTGTCAGACTGCAGATCACTTCACTTAGTGCATCATCCACACTGCAGTTGAAGGGAGAACAAACCATGTGCATTTCACTCTCAAGAGTTTTCAAATCGCCTTGAAAACTCGGCATGCGTCTATACGTAGCGACGTAACGCTTTTCAAAATAAAATAAAATTTCAAAATAAAAGTAAAAAAAAGTTTAATTTATGGTGTTTATGATTGGCCTCACGCGGGCCGGACAGGGACGTTCAAAGGGCTGAATGTGGCCCGCGGGCCATAATTTGCCCAGGTCTGATCTAGAGGCTTCTCTACCTTGCCCTTCCTACAGTGTCCTCTCTG
>CACRXE010000006.1:3087500-3092500 GCA_902685375.1 Neostethus bicornis | reverse complement strand
ATAAAGCTTTGATTTTTAGCCTTTTTAACACATTTATTCACTAAATTTTACTGAATCAACAAATTTCAGAATCAGAATCAGAATATACTTTAATGATCCCAAACATGGGAAATTTGTGGTTTTTGGGGGTCTTCTGTTGAAGACCACCACCATGTAAAGTTTCCTTCTGAATGAAACATTTTCACTTTTTTTTCTATATTTTAGACCCAGTTTGTTTCAGAAAAATGTTTTTTTATTTTTAATTATAAAGTTTTTTTTTTCCTCTCATTTTATTTGTTCTCTAAAGAGAATAAAATCATGTTGTTCAGGTTTTTTTTGTTTTTTTTTTAATCAGGATGATGTCATCGTGTGATGGACCAATCAGTGCCGTCACAGCTCGTGTAGTTTGATGTTTTCAGTCAGGTGACGATGAAGAGGACTGGTTTCCTGTTTCAGTCCTGCATGTATGAGGTGTGTGTGGACGGTACGGTCCTGCATGTATGAGGTGTGCGTGTGGACAGTGTGGGTGTGGCTCATTTCCATTGGGTCTATTCCAGGACGCAGTAGGCAGGTTTTTCGTCTCTCTGGGTTTGATGTGGTCCTGCGAACACGTGTGGGGTCTCTGATCCTGGTAAAAGTGGTGCCAGCTCTTCTCCATGCTCCGATCTAACACGGTATATTGAGAGCTCCTGCAGCGATGCTCGTCCAGCTTCACGTTCCTGCTCTCAATATACTGGCTGAAGCATGCAGGATGCAGACATGCCGTTACTCCTGCATGGTCCTGCATGGCTTGGATGTCCTCGCACTCTGAAGGACCGAACACGTCCTCCTGACTTGGAGCATGAGTGTGAATACAAGGAGTGGGAGTTAGGAAGGCATGATTAGATCCTTTCCACTCTCCGATGGCAATGGTCTGTCTGAGAGGAGACGAGGGAGTCGATCAGCTGGTCAACCTGGTTTGAAACCAAATCCTGAGAAGCTGTTTTCCTCTCTGAGCCCCTCCCAAACAGACCATTGGTGTAATCAGGCACACGGAGCGGGTGCCAGAGTAGCCAGTTGCCTCTTTACTTAAAACGACTGCTTCAATTCATTTGGTTTTATTTTGCTCTTTTTTAAACTCACTTTGTCTTCATTTACATTTTTTATAAAACTTATTTATAACCAAGAAAAAGCAGAACGGACTGATCTCCACGTCTCACCAGACAGATTTTATTCTCCAGAAACCACCACCCAGCATGGTACAGTAGACTGGGAGCTGGTGGATCAGATGAGGGTCTCACAGACCAGCACGGGACTCCAGACCGGATCAGATAAGGACGTCAGAATCCAGCGTGAGGACTGATGTCATCATGGTGGAGAGGGAGGACACAGACAGAGGGGCCAGCAGGTGCAGCCTGGTCTTTTCAGGTGTGGGTCCTGGACCTCACATTTGGGGTCCCAGCCGTGAAAGGAACAAACCCAGACAAGAACCCGGGGGCCTCATTCACTAAGATCTGTGTCTGAACAGCCTTTCTGCTCAGCACCACGGTGACGTTCACACACAGCTGTGATTTATTAAAAACACAACGTAAGCTTCTTAAAACCCACCTGGTTCATATATAGTATGTACTGGGATGGAAGGAAGCTGGCGGCACCTGAAGTTACTCATGAACAATGAGTTAGTGTCACGATGTGACCGCGGAGACGTCGTCCACAAACAGGTCACCGTGGTAACGCTGTGATCGGCTCATTGATCTGTCAGTGAATTAAAAAAGAAACTTTCCGAGACACAAAAAGAGCCGCGGACGGGGAATCCATGTCAGGCACTGCAGGCGGTTAAACTAACTCCCACGTTGTTTTAATTATATGATAATTAATTTTTTTTTTATGTGTGGGGTGTAAAGTACAGCATACGAGCAGGTGCACGACGGTTTCTAAATGAGTTCAACATGGCGTCTCTCGTAGAACGTGTTTTCAGGACAGTGTGTTTAATGATCGAGACGTTTCCACTTCTGTTTCAATCTGATAAAAGAGACCTGAGAACTGGTTCAAGATAACCTAACCTGAGTTAGTCTGACCCCTAACGAGGAGTTAACTCAAACAAACCTGCTTACAGATCGTTTATATTTGAGAGGAAGTAACTCGTTAACACTGATAGGCCTTTATAGTACCGAATTTTCCGCACTTTAAGACGCACCTAAAAACCTTAAATTTTCTCTAAAGTTGCGCCTTTTAACCCAGAGCGTCTTATATATGGATTAATATTGAGCTACGGTAAGCTGCGGTAAGCAGCCGCCGTAGAAGAAGTAGTGCTCGGTGCATGCTGGCGTCTCATTTCCATTTGTGTGTTTGTGTAAAGACCTGGAAATGGCTCCTACCAAGAGACACTGTTACACCGCAGAGTTTAAACTCAAGGCGATCGGTCACGCAGTAGAACACGTAGAGCCGCAGTGAGAGAGTTTAACATCAATGAATCAATGGTGAGGAAGTGGAGGAAGCAAGAGGATGTGCTGCGCCAAGTAAAGAAGACTAAACAGAGTTTCCACGGAACAAAGCGAGATGGTCACAACTAGAGGACAGAGTGGAACAGCCTTTACTGCAGCGCCTTATAATGCGGAAAATACGGTAATCTAATCTAAAACCTGACAGACCAGATTGACGTGTTCCCCTTTTAGAGACACGATAACAGCCCTGTGAACTGAGACTGGTCTCAAAGAGAGCATTGATTCTGGTTTAAGAATCTTCCTCTTTAGACCCGGTACCCCAGGTAGGGTCTATCTTAAGATTACACAGACTTCAAACATAGTGATTAACAATGTCCTTATATCTTAATTAACTTTTTTATGTACGGTCCTACCCTGACCGGTATTTATTTATATATACGTACTTTCTAATTGTTCAAATTCTTCTCGTACGGTTTTGTCCACAATTCCGTCTTTTACGTTTTAAAATTTATGTGCAGCAGATTCTGACGCTGAAGTTCTCGCTCTCCTTCTTCTTTAGAGATCGTTCAGTTTGCGTAGACGCGGCATCCTCACGGGTTTTGGCGTGCGCACACTTGATAAATGAGGCCCCAGAAGAGCAGACCAACGACCTGACACCAGGACATTTAGAGCAAGGGGAAGACGAGACACAAGCGCAAACATTAGGGAGATGCACTTAGAACCAGGAGGGAGGGATCTGGGCAGAACAAGAAGAAACCACCAGAATGGGAGGGGGGGGGTGGATAGGGGGTTTTCATTATCCCAGAGAATAACGGTCTAACGTACGTCAGCGTGCCAGGCCTCTGTGCCAGGCCTCTGTGCTGCTTCACAGATAAAAACCAATGAGATGTGAGATCATTACGTTCTGTTTGTTCCAGATTTTTTTTTTTTAGCATCTGCGTGGCTAAGACGAAGCATGGCCTCACTCAGAGTTCAGCAGCCATCATGTGGAAATCGTTTGCAGCAGATTCAGAGTTTCTCAGTTACATAAAAAAAAAAATCGTTATGACGACACTGAACGACAAAGTACACAGAGATGGAGAAAATATTTAACTGGTGCCCACAGGGAGCACCCACAGGGAGCACCCACAGGGAGCACCCACAGGGAGCACCCACAGGGAGTGCCCACAACCAGTAGCTACAGCGCTGGGCTCATAAGGGTGATCAGGTGGTGGTGAGGCTTGTGGGCGTGAAGAAGGTTCCTCTGTTTAGACCAGGGGTGAGTGATGTGACGACCATGAGGTCAAAATTATATTTAAAAGAATGTAAAACATTTAAACATTTCAACATTTTATATAAAAAAAATATTATAAAATCATACAAAGAAAAAGAGACTTTATTTCATGTAAATGACTGTACATGTGGGTTTTTTTTTTTGTTAAAGAGTCATCAGTTTAATTACACATTGTTTTGATGAGTTAGGGTCAGCATCATAAGCTTCAGACCTTATTCATATTGTTTGTTTTTGTTTTGTAAGAAAATGTTAAAATGTCTGGAAAAAATTAAATAAACTACTAAAAAAAAAAAAGAGGGAGAGAAAATATTACAGAAGGCCGTCCAAAAGTTTTGAATACGATTCTGAATCAAAATGAATTCTATTTTTTTTTTATTCATTTATTAGCATTGTTTTAAAAAAAAAATCTTTTAATCAAATCTTTTCCAGACAAACTTTTTCTGTTTTCTTTTTTATTGATGATCATTTTCAGTCACGTTCACTTTAAAATTCTTCATTTAAGATTCTGTTGGTAGATTTTTATTATTTTAATGTCATCGTTGAGCTTTAATTATTATAAAATAATTTCTTTTTCCATAGACAGCGTCTCAGTTCTCTGTGAGGTGGTTCTTTTTTCTTGTTCGGTGAGTCTGGTCTCAGTGTGAGGTACGAAGCCCGGCCGGCAGAAACACCTCACTGCTTTTACAGTCGATGTCCGCCCCCTTTTCAGCATCACTCAAGGTTTTAGATTTCACCAAGTCTTTTATCTCACGATGCCGGCGATCGTGAGGTGGACTTCTCTTCAAGTAAACAAAACAACACTGGGTCGTCCGATGTTTGTTGAAATGTCGGCGCCCGGCATCGACCTTTAGTTTTTAGCAAAACCGGACATTTTTTAAATTATTTATTTTGTCTTCTGAACCACTTATCTTTGGGGTGCCGGTGCCTTGGCTGATTTCAGGCGAGAGGAGGATACACCCCAAACAGGTCACACACACAGCCTAGGCACAATTTTGTATTAGCTAATCAACCTAACATGTATGTTTTTGGAGGAAACCAGAGAAAACCCACATATACACAGGTAGAACATGCAAACTACACACAGAAAGAGTTCAAAATAAAAGCACTGCTGTTTTAGTCCATGCATGAGTTTAAAAAGGAAAGTTTACTTTAAACAGGCCAATCAGAGTCAACCATAGGGCTGGATGTGGCCCAGTGGCCGTACAACGCCCCGGTCTGATGAAGGTCAGAGGGAGCTGTAGAGAAGTACAGGGAAGGTCAGAGGGAGCTGTAGAGAAGTACAGGGAAGGTCAGAGGGAGCTGGAGAGAAGTACAGGGAAGGTCAG
>CACRXE010000006.1:3065000-3077500 GCA_902685375.1 Neostethus bicornis | reverse complement strand
TTGAAACTTTTTCTATGAAAGTTTAGAATATAAGCCTGTCTTTAATTAAAGGATTACTCTCTTCATCCCTCACCATGCTGCACTCCTTACACCGCAGCAGGCTGCCACGACGGCGCCAATGGTGGGAGAAGCGGGGGTTAGGTGTCTTCTCCAAGGACCCTAGACGTGCTCTGAGTGGGATGCAAACCCACAAACTACCAGTTCACGGACGAACGCTGTAACCACTGAGCCACCGTCTCCCCACAAAGTCATGCACAGCAAAATTTGTGTGTAAATAAAACACAGTCAAAACTCTTCACTCATCCGAAATTATCAAAACGATGTGGTGTGTGAGGGACCTGAACGACTGCACCGCATCAAGAGGTAAACACTGTGTAAACATGGACCAAATTAACTGAGCTCCAAAACAACATTTAAAACTGTTACTTAAGGTGTGGACACCCAGGTTTATTATTTACACACAATATCAAGGTTTATTTATCTAGACCGTTTGGGGAGGAGGACCCTGATCAAACATTCCTACCACATGGTGAAGCAGTTAAACTTTAACACCTGTAAAAACACTGAACAGCTTAAGACACACCACTATCTCCATATCACTTGATTTTAATTCGGGGTACCACCCAGCGATGAAGCTTTCAGGGTTCAGAGGGTGTGTGGGGTCAGACGATATGGACGGAGGTTTTAGAGGAGGCTTGTTGAAAGCAGCTCATTCAGTCCAGTCTGTGGTGAACCACCTGCTGCAGAGAGTTCCTGTCCTGGAGGACCAGGTTACCAAACCAGGACTGGACAAGCTGGGTAAAGGCTCTATAAAAACCTCCAGTGATGTGGAGAACATGGATCTTCATGTGAGCGTCCACTGGCACACGGTCTCTGATGTGTCGGTCTCTATACACATTTTACTGGTTAGCTGGCAGCGTGATAAAAGATTCTTACTGGCCAACGCAGACGAAGAAACCAGTGCTGTGGCTGCTGGGAGCTTTAAAAAAAAAGATGTGTTTATTCTGTGTTTTTGGTTTTTATGATACAGTTTTTATTCTGCTTTGATAACAGTCTTCAATAAAAACACTTCCAACCGTCCTCCGCCCCTCAAGGTCACAAAATCAGACACATTTTTAATCTGGATATATGTAGATATTCTGTTCCATCGTCTCCACTTATCTGGGGCTGGGTCGCGGGGGGAGGCGGGGGGGGGCAACAGCTTGATAAGGGAAACCCTGGCTACCCTCACCCGACTGCTTGTTTGTTCAATAACCATCCACACTGGTTACCATGGTGAGGGTAGGAACGTAGATCCTGGTTACCATGGTGAAGGTAGGAACGTAGATCCTGGTTACCATGGTGAGGGTAGGAATGTAGATTCTGGTTACCATGGTGAGGGTAGGAACGTAGATCCTGGTTACCATGGTGAGGGTAGGAATGTAGATCCTGGTTACCATGGTGAGGGTAGGAACGTAGATCCTGGTTACCATGGTGAGGGTAGGAACGTAGATCCTGGTTACCATGGTGAGGGTAGGAATGTAGATCCTGGTTACCATGGTGAGGGTAGGAACGTAGATCCTGGTTACCATGGTGAGGGAAGGAACGTAGATCCTGGTTACCATGGTGAGGGTAGGAACGTAGATCCTGGTTACCATGGTGAGGGAAGGAACGTAGATCCTGGTTACCATGGTGAGGGTAGGAACGTAGATCCTGGTTACCATGGTGAGGGCAGGAACGTAGATCCTGGTTACCATGGTGAGGGTAGGAACGTAGATCCTGGTTACCATGGTGAGGGTAGGAACGTAGATCCTGGTTACCATGGTGAGGGTAGGAACCTAGATCCTGGTTACCATGGTGAGGGTAGGAACGTAGATCCTGGTTACCATGGTGAGGGTAGGAACGTAGATCCTGGTTACCATGGTGAGGGTAGGAACCTAGATCCTGGTTACCATGGTGAGGGAAGGAACGTAGATCCTGGTTACCATGGTGAGGGTAGGAACGTAGATCCTGGTTACCATGGTGAGGGAAGGAACGTAGATCCTGGTTACCATGGTGAGGGTAGGAACGTAGATCCTGGTTACCATGGTGAGGGTAGGAACGTAGATCCTGGTTACCATGGTGAGGGTAGGAACGTAGATCCTGGTTACCATGGTGAGGGTAGGAACGTAGATCCTGGTTACCATGGTGAGGGAAGGAACGTAGATCCTGGTTACCATGGTGAGGGTAGGAACGTAGATCCTGGTTACCATGGTGAGGGTAGGAACGTAGATCCTGGTTACCATGGTGAGGGTAGGAACGTAGATCCTGGTTACCATGGTGAGGGTAGGAACGGTAAATTTAGAAATATTCACACTGATATAAATCCATTCACTATTTTTCAGCGTCTATATTTTTTAGGATGAATCATTGTGTCTTCTTGAAGGACTCGTGTTTTTATTTTCAGTAAAAGAAACAAGACATTTCATCAGAAGGAATTAAAATCCGTCGTTCAGTCCAAGTAGGACATTCTGTAAAACAGATGATTGAAAACAGGACGTTCTGCTTTTAGCTTTCCTCCTGCAGCGATAACAGAGTCCCATATGAGCTGTGCTGGTATCCCACTGCTTCACATGGAGATAAACGTCCTTCAGGGTCATCTCACACACACACACACACACACGCTGAGCAGAACAACACCGCCCTAAAACAACCATCATACCGTCACCATTAAATCCTTATTAAAAACAGTGTGTGTTCAGTCTGATACCATAATCAATCATTTGATCAGAGATCTAAAAATCATCCAGTGATAAACTCAGACTGTCCTAGGCGGGCAGAGCTGGATGGTTTCATACTGACATGCCCCTCCGTCCTAGGCGGGCAGAGCTGGACGGTTTCATACTGACATGCCCCTCCGTCCTAGGCGGGCAGAGCTGGATGGTTTCATACTGACATGCCCCTCCAGCTGAATCAATCCGGTTCATGTTATAGAAACATCTTTAAAAATATCTTCTGCCTCACAGAGAACACGCCTCCTGCTGCACACGTGTGTTCCTCAGCAGACGTGTGGAACGGTGGTGAATGAACTCCAGCCTGTTTCTCACATTTCTACAGATTTTTAAATTTGTTTTAAAGGGACGTCAACCAGCAAACATCCACATTTGGGGGTTTTTGTTGTGCCGGGAGAGGACCCCTAACCTCCTGGTTGCTCCCACCATTGGCGCTGTGATTGGCTGGCTGCCTGCTGCGGTGCAATGCAGCCTGGGTAGTGCCCCACGAGGGGTGAATACAGTATAATAATAAAACAATGTGAACAGCGGGTCACATTTCGGATCCACATTTTCTAGAAAACAAAATGGCTGCCAGTAAATCTGTTGTTCTTCAGTCTGGATGAAAAAATAATTTTTAATATTAATACATTGTTTTTATGAATCACCTTCCAGGACGCTCAAAGACGCTGCACATGGTCATTATTCATTCATCCATACCAGGTACTGGTAAGCTACTGATGTAGCCACAGCTGTCCTGGAGCAGACTGACAGAAGCCATCACCAACCAATCACACACACACCAGATCCAGACTGACCATCACCAACCAATCACACACACACCAGATCCAGACTGACCATGACCAACCAATCACACACACACCAGATCCAGACTGATCATCACCAACCAATCACACACACACCAGATCCAGACTGATCATCACCAACCAATCACACACACACCAGATCCAGACTGATCATCACCAACCAATCACACACACACCAGATCCAGACTGACCATCACCAACCAATCACACACACACCAGATCCAGACTGACCATCACCAACCAATCACACACACACCAGATCCAGACTGACCATCACCAACCAATCACACACACACCAGATCCAGACTGATCATCACTAACCAATCACACACACACCAGATCAACCAATCACACACACATCAGATCCAGACTGACCATCACCAACCAATCACACACACACCAGATCCAGACTGATCATCACCAACCAATCACACACACACCAGATCCAGACTGACCATCACCAACCAATCACACACACACCAGATCCAGACTGATCATCACCAACCAATCACACACACACCAGATCCAGACTGACCATCACCAACCAATCACACACCAGATCCAGACTGACCATCACCAACCAATCACACACACACCAGACCCAGACTGACCATCACCACCCAATCACACACCAGATCCAGACTGACCATCACCAACCAATCACACACACACCAGATCCAGACTGACCATCACCAACCAATCACACACACACCAGATCCAGACTGATCATCACCATCCAATCACACACACACCAGATCCAGACTGATCATCACCAACCAATCACACACACACCAGATCCAGACTGATCATCACCAACCAATCACACACACACCAGATCCAGACTGACCATCACCAACCAATCACACACACACCAGATCCAGACTGACCATCACCAACCAATCACACACACACCAGACTAGGCAACGTGGGTGACGTGTGTTGCCCAGCAACACAGCGACAATTTAATCTCAACGGCCGTCCCTTTGTGTCACACGAGGTTCCGGCGGTCTCTCATCCAAGTCCTGCCCAGACCTAGCCTGCTTAGCTTCTGAGGTCTGACGGGATCAGGTATCGTCAGGTTGGTATGGCCTCTGTGAATGCAGAGCTGGCTTGGGACCCGCACCTCCCAGGCCAGTCAGACCCCACAGATTGAACAGGGTGATGAAGCCCACAAAGAAACACTGGAGCAATAAACAAAATAAAACAATAAAAACCAGTAAAATAAGTCAGAACGGGTTAAGAAATGAATCTTAAAACTAGATATGTGTGTGTGTGTGTGTGTGTGTGTGTGTGTGTGTGTGTGTGTGTGTGTGTGTGTGTGAGCGCCACGCTGTGCCAGGCACATGATGAGGGAGGACTCTGCCAGACAAACATACAGCTGCTAAAAGGACATCACAGAGCAGCAGAGCTCAGTCTGACTCCAAACAGGCTCATGGAGAGACGGATGGATGGGTTCGTGTGGGAATGTGTGGACCCCGATGGACTCCATTACTGCCCCGTTGCCATGCCACCACCATGTGTACACCATGCATTTTGCGGTTGTAGCAGGTGTGCTACTGAATGTAGGCCATCATTCCTTCTCCTGAACGTGGGAACATGCACCGGGGACACCCTGAGAGCATCTCTGTCCCATCAGCCACCTCATGAGTGTCCATGCAGAGAGTGAGATCTGCTTCTGCATGTTTGTATCCAGCAGGACCAGGAATGCTTGCTTACGACACATATTCGATCATACTGTATATAAAACATATACAGTATCTGTTTGCACAGATTACGTTTGCAGTGCATGTCGTTATTTTATCAGCAGTAAGAAAAATGTCCTAATAAGATGTTTCTCCTTCTTTTTCTCTTCGGCCTCCTCTCGTCCCATCTAACCTCCTGCAAACCGCATACCCTCCTCTTCCTCTGTGTCCCCACCCCTTCTTTTCCTGCTCATGCTTTCCTTTGCCCCTCCCAGACTGCGCAGTGTGAAGATGGAGCAGAGGAAACTCAACGATCAGGCCAACACCTTGGTGGACCTGGCAAAGGCAAGTTTAGGGATCTCGTTGCTTACACCCGCATCTCTCCGTACGCAACGTGAGCTTCATAAATCTAAGGAGTAAACCAACCTGATCTCCATCCCACCCCTAGAACAAAACAAATGATGTGATGCATTGTGACGATGTTCACATGACCCGGTGGCACCTTGAACAATGATGAGGTGACCCTGAGGCAGACCCTGGATCTGTTGGAGAGATTATGTCTCACAGCTGGACAGGGAACGATCCTCCTGGGCGAGCCAGAGGATGCCGCCAGGGTGACGGTAGCCTGGGATTCCCGTCTGAGGCTGTTGCCCCCGCGACCCAGCCCCGATTAAGCAGAAGACAACGACCAGAACGGAAATATTTAAGACCATATGAACTGTTTTATGTCTGAGATCATTTTTAAACTTTCATTTGTTCTACTCTTATAAACAAAACCCCACAATGATTGTTCAGGGGCAGAACGGAGACGGGAAACAAGTCCATAGCAACCATGTTTTTTTATGGAGAGCAGCTCAGTGCATCGAGAGGTTAGAGCCGCTGGTATAAAAGAACGGGTAAAGATAGACATGAAGCTCTGACCCTGGGAGTCAGTTCCAAAAAGGAAAGTCTAATTATGGAGAGGATCTGTTTGCAGTGAGAGATGTGTTGTTGTCTGGTCCGTGGACCCTACAGCTGCTGAGCTGCTGCAGTCAGGACCCTGATCATTGTGAACCGTTCCATCTGAGATGTGTTGTTGTCTGGTCCGTGGACCCTACAGCTGCTGAGCTGCTGCAGTGAGGACCCTGATCGTTGTGAACCGTTCCATCTAGGTTGTGTTGTTGTCTGGTCCGTGGACCCTACGGCTGCTGAGCTGCTGCAGTGAGGACCCTGATCGTTGTGAACCGTTCCATCTGTCCACACACACCACTGCTTGGGGCATGGCTGTGATGATACTCAGGTAGAGGGGAGAACATTGTTTGGTAGTTTGTTTGAAGGCTGCAACTAACGATTATTTTGATAATCGATTAATCTGCCGGATATTGAACCGATTAATCGATTAATCGGATAAAACTCTAGTATATCATAAGCACTGATAAAACGTACTTTAGTAGTTCTGGCTAATAAAACATCAAATGTAAACTGTTGACCATCCAGGATTATATTTGAAAACAAGAAATCTTTAAGATTTTTAGATATGCTGATTTAACCTTGTTCAGAGGTATGGAACAGGATTTGGAACCACCAGGAAAGAGGACTAGAGGAAGACCAAAGAGGAGGTTCATGGATACAGTGAAGGAAGACATGAAGATAGTTGGTGTGACTGAAGAGGATGCAGCAGATAGGGTTAGATGGAAGAAACTGACTTGATGTGGCGACCCCTGAAGGGAAATGCCGAAAGGATAAGAAGAAGAGGTATGGAACAAAAAAAATGGCCCCAGGTTAACATGAAAAAAACATACAAAAAACCATTCAAATTGTGTAGTATTAGTGCAAAAAAAAAAAAATACCACCTCAACTATAAAAATAGTAACTTTAATAAATAAAATGACCATCTTTACCACTTATAATACTAAGATCTACTAATCAGTAAAGGGTTACCCAACTAACAACACTCATTGGTTGAGAAAAAAAATGTGCATTGCAGTGTAGAGGATGGGATCTTGTATCCTGGATTAAATTTAGCGATCAAACAGCGGCCTCATATCGGACACGATCATTTCCAAAATAAGAGTCCGTGAGAGAAGCGCTCTGCTGCGGAGTGCAACCGTTTTCCACAGAAAATGGTTCTTGTTGGTTTTTTTTGTTTTTTGCAGACAGTAAAAAGTGTTTTTAGCGACTTGTGAAATTGCTTTTATTAGAAATAACGTCATGTAATGTAAATTACTGCTCCGGTTTGTCGTCTCCCGCTTTGAGTCCGACATGTTTTCTTTTCAGATGTTCGTGCAGCGTCGTTATGCTTCCGTGCCAAAACGTGTCCATTCTGCAAACTTTGCATTTTAACGCAAGTCTTTTTCACATTTAGTGGAAATGATCCCAAACACTGGATGATTTTGTTTGTGTTTTTCTTTCCGCCATCTTGTTGAATCTACCTGATCACGTGGGGCGGGGTGAAATGAAGGCCAATGATTGGCTGCTCTCTTCTTCTTCTCCTATTTTGGTCGCTCGCATCGTCAATTTGCTCTCTACTGCCCCACATGGAGACCAATTTAAGTGCAGTTGACAGTAAAAAAGTTTAAACGATTAACCGATGACCAAATTAGTCGACAACTATTTCAACAATCGATTTTAATCTATTTAAATCGATTAGTTGTTTCAGCCCTAGTTTGTTTCATGTACTTGCTGTTTGATGAGAAATGACCGTTGACCAAATGTGGTTCTGAATTTCGGACTCTCCTCTGACTGAAGAGCGTTTACAAGCGTTCTGAACACTTCCTGAACGCCAACCAGTGTCTCACCTCGATGTTGTTTTCCTCCAGCAACTAAGTCAAGGATTGCAGGCAATGATAGAAAAACATCCGACCCAATCAGAGAACAGAGATGTCTGTCCTCCATGTTTGTAGTTCTGTAGATCCACCCTGCTGTACAGTCCGTCCTCCATGTTTGGAGTTTTGTAGATCCACCCTGCTGTACAGTCCGTCCTCCATGTTTGTAGTTCTGTAGATGCTCCATGCTGTACGGTCTGTCCTCCATGTTTGTAGTTCTGTAGATCCACCAGGCTAATTGGTCTGTCCTCCACGTTTGTAGTTCTGTAGATCCACCATGCTATACGGTGTGTCCTCCATGTTTGTAGTTCGGTAGATCCACCATGCTGTACAGTCTGTCCTCCATGTTTGTAGTTCCCTGGATTAACCATGCTGTACGGTCTGTCCTCCATGTTTGTAGTTCTGTAGATCCACCATGCTGTACGGGCTGTCCTCCATGTTTGTAGTTCTGTAGATCCACCATGCTGTATGGTCTGTCCTCCATGTTTGTAGTTCTGTAGATTGACCTTGCTGTACGGTCCGTGTTGGTAACAATTCCTGATATTTAGAATTTAAAGTCAGTGTTTACAAAGTTTTCAGGAAAAGTTGGTGTTTACGTTTTGTTTTCAGGGTTACACTGGGTGTTTGGGTGTGCTTGAACGGGGCATGGCTGTGATGATACTCTGTTTAACCTCTATTTTTTTCTGGAGGGTAACTGTCCGTGTCTTTGACCTCAGACGCAGAATGTGATGTACGACCTGGTGTCGGAGCTGCAGGAGCGCAGCGAGGAGCTGGACAAGCGCATCGGCACGCTGGAGGACAAACTGGACACGGTGACCGGCAGCTTGCAGGCGTTGCCCTGCCTCATTTCCCAAGCCATAACCCAGCAGCAGCAGGACTTCCTGGACGGCTTCGTTCACCGCTTCCGGCCCGCTTCGTTAGCATCGGAACGTTCGGAACGATCCTGGACTTCCACCACCCGTAGGCGGCGCTCTCCCTCCACGGCACCACACACTTCCTCAGACAGCGGATAACACAGACTGATGAGGAACAGTTATCCCCTCTTTCCTTTCTCCACATCTACCAAAAACAGCCCATTCCTCTGTGAGCGAGGAGGAGGAACGAAGAGGAAACGTGAGATCAGTAGAGATATGGTTTATGTTTTAGCCATTGTATGGCTGTTCAAGTTAGCTTTTTTGTAAAAGCCCTTGTATAGTTAAAAGTGACTGAGTGGGCGGTGGTGGGTGGGGTAAGAGAGCGGGGGGGGGTCACAAACCTGTGGTTAGGCTGCTCTGCACACGGCATTACTACTAGGTAGGAAAACGTACACATTTGCCAACCGAAAGCTTCCCTGTTCGTGACGCGGGGAAACACGAGCGACTATCTTTTTTTAGTTCCATGTGATTTTTCAGTGCCTGAATGTATAAATAGTAGAAGGTTATTTAATTACTGATTTCAGAGCTTTTTTACGATGTTTCCGGTCTGCATTCCTTTTTCAGATACATTCCTCTCCAAAAATGTAAAGAAAATGTCTTAACGTGATGATGCATAACATTGCCTCCATGTTTTCCTCTTTCTACTAACACGCGGTGAGATGGAAGGATGAGAAAATAACCAAAACGAGGAAAACGTTCACCACGATGCACACAACTAGAAGATAAACTCGTCTACCTGTCTCACACGTCTAATTAGAGCTTCCTAAGGTGTTTGGAGCGAGCATGCTGGTGCACATGGACCAGAAGGATCTTCCTCAGATGGCCTAATTATTTACATTTCTTTTCTTTCTTTCTTGCTCTTGTTTTTTCAGATTTTTACACTGTTTGCTTTTTTATGACTAGGATATTTCGCATTTTTAGCCCTGCTAGAGAGTTGCAGTAATGTAATTCTGTAATGCATTCCTTGTTTAGAATATGAGGGAAAAAAAATCACTGATAAAAAAAATGATCCTGAAAAGATAGAAATAAAAATGCTGACAAAACTTTGATGAATTCTTCACTCAGTGAATCGAAGGTGCTGATTGGTGCTCACAGCAACTTCCTGTTGGCACCGGGCAGGGGGAGGAGCGTGGTCCTCACAACATGAAACCACAGCAGCTTCCTGTGGGCACCAGGCAGGGGGAGGAGCTTAGCAGGAGACTCACGTCAAATAAACATGTCTGTGTTTTTAAAGAAACTAAATTTAGGCAGAAATATGTG
Organism: Neostethus bicornis; assembly: GCA_902685375.1. Lineage (NCBI taxonomy): Eukaryota > Metazoa > Chordata > Actinopteri > Atheriniformes > Phallostethidae > Neostethus > Neostethus bicornis. Next base: position 3,067,284 of record CACRXE010000006.1, on the reverse strand, counting down.
AATTTTATCAAAATTACTGTGAAAAAATCAGAATGCTGCATCGATCCGTCCTGGAGAAGAAAGAGCTGAGCCGAAAATAAAAACTCTGGATTCACCGGTCATCTATGTTCCTACCCTCACCATGGTAACCAGGATCTATGTTCCTACCCTCACCATGGTAACCAGGATCTACGTTCCTACCCTCACCATGGTAACCAGGATCTACGTTCCTACCGTCACCATGGTAACCAGGATCTACGTTCCTACCGTCACCATGGTAACCAGGATCTACATTCCTACCCTCACCATGGTAACCAGGATCTACGTTCCTACCCTCACCATGGTAACCAGGATCTACATTCCTACCCTCACCATGGTAACCAGGATCTACGTTCCTATCTTCACCATGGTAACCAGGATCTACGTTCCTACCCTCACCATGGTAACCAGGATCTATGTTCCTACCCTCACCATGGTAACCAGGATCTACATTCCTACCCTCACCATGGTAACCAGGATCTACGTTCCTATCTTCACCATGGTAACCAGGATCTACGTTCCTACCCTCATCATGGTAACCAGGATCTACGTTCCTACCCTCACCATGGTAACCAGGATCTACGTTCCTACCCTCACCATGGTAACCAGGATCTACGTTCCTACCCTCATCATGGTAACCAGGATCTACGTTCATACCCTCACCAAGGTAACCAGGATCTACATTCTTACCCTCACCATGGTAACCAGGATCTACGTTCCTACCCTCACCATGGTAACCAGGATCTACGTTCCTACCCTTACCATGGTAACCAGGATCTACGTTCATACCCTCACCATGGTAACCAGGATCTACGTTCCTACCCTCACCATGGTAACCGGGATCTACGTTCCTACCCTCACCAAGGTAACCAGTCTGGATGGTGACTGAAAGAACAAGATCAGGGATACAAGTGGCTGAAATGATCTTTCTCTGCAGGGTGGGTGGGCTGTCTCTTAGAGATAGAGGAAGGAGCTCTGCCATCTGGGAGGAGCTCAGAGTAGAGCTGTTGCTCCTCCGGGTCAAAAGAACCCAGATGGGGTGGTTCGGTCATCTGGTTAGGATGCCTTCCTCGCTGGTGAGGGGTTCCGTCCCACCAGGAGGAGACCCAGAGGCAGAGTCCGGACCTGCTGAAGAGACTATGTCTCACAGCTGGACAGGGAACACCTCAGGATCCTTCTGGGTGAGCTGGAGGATGCAGCCGGGTTGAGAGAAGCCTGGCTTTCTCATCTGAGGCCGTTGCCCCTTGGACCCGGTCACAGATAAATGGAAGACAACGGAGCGGAAGATAAACCATGAAATCTCATCAACAACCATCTTTTTAATCTGATTGAAATACTGATGGATTAAAATGATTTTTTATTTCCAGCTAAAGAAGAGAAGTGGTTTCAGGGCGTCTGAATGAACCATGTCTCACTCTCAGGGTTTTAGTAAAGAACGTGTACGGTGTGTAACGGAGGAGCATGTGGGTGGGTGTGTAAAGCGGGCCGTAGGGTTACCGCCCTCTACGTGATCAGAGTTTCACCGTGGTAACGTGGAACGTTGATCTCACCCTTCCTGCCCGGATCACCTCGTTTTACTTTGTAACTAACTTTTAATTAGTCTTTTTTTTTTTTTTATAAAACAGTGACTCATAGGATTTACTCTCTTATGAACAACTACTAGAGTTATGTAAGGTTAGGGTTGCTATGGTAACACCCGGTTAGTTTCAGGATAATCCGGTCATATTTAGATCTTAGTGTTTAACAACAAAACACCGTTAAATTCATCAGAATGTCTTAAAGATGGTTCATCCTATGTTTTCATGACTGAGAGGATCTGACCGGTCAGGTCGGTCCTGTGAGGGATCGGGATGCGGTACCCTCCTCCATCTCCTGCCCGTTATCTGACCGGTCAGGTCGGTCCTGTGAGGGATCGGGATGCGGTACCCTCCTCCATCTCCTGCCCGTTATCTGACCGGTCAGGTCGGTCCTGTGAGGGATCGGGATGCGGTACCCTCCTCCATCTCCTGCCCGTTATCTCTCTCTCTTTCTCTTTCTCTCTCTCTCTCTCTCTTCGGGGCTGCACGTTGACCTCACAGCAAGAAGGTCAGGGTTTGAGTCACAGAGCGGGGGTGAGGCTTGAACCCCTGTCCTTTCTGTGTGTCGTTTGTATGTTCTCCCTGTGTGTGTGTTTTCTCTGGTTTGTTTGTATGTGTGTAGGTGTGTGCGCGCGTGCGTGTGTGCGTGTGTGCGTGTGTGTATGTGTGTGCACGGTTGTCTGAGTGTG
>CACRXE010000006.1:2777500-3060000 GCA_902685375.1 Neostethus bicornis | reverse complement strand
CAGGAGGGCGTGGCTGCAGCAGGAGGGCGTGGCTGCAGTAGGAGGGCGTGGCTGCAGCAGGAGGGTGTGAAGGCAGCGCTGCAGAAGGACGATCTGACTCTAGTCATGATGGACACCAGGGTCTAAGTAACCAGGGGAAGACGAGACACAGCCGGAGAAGTGAGGGAGGGGCCATCCGGACCTGACCAGATTCAGAGGAGTGTTCGAGATGAGGAGGATCATGACAGGTAGAATGATTGTTTACAGGTGTGTTGGTCTTAGCTCCTCCTCTTTAGGGGCGGGGCTAACTCAGGTTAATTTAACTAGAACCAGTTCTCAGGTTCCTTCTATCAGATTAAAATTATTTCTGGATGGAAGTCCAAACATCTCGATCATCAAACACACTGAAGAAGACACTTTGAAACTTTTTCAGGGAGGGGCGGAGCAGCCAATGACCTGCTGGGATGTGGAGCCCTCTCCAGTGAGATGTAATGGTTCTGTAGAAGATCACCAGCAGTAGAAAAAGTTTCAAAAAAGTCTTCTGGACAGTTTAATTCTTGATCGAGACGTTTCGACTTCCATCCGGAAATCATTTTCAATCTGAATGAAATGGACTGAAAACTGGATCCATTTATACTAACCTGAGTAAAAGGTAAAAAAAAAATAGTAAGGAGGGCTCGACCAATGAGCCTGTGTTACCTATGATGGCTCGACCAATGAGCCTGTGTTACCTAAGATGGCCGTGAATGGCTCCTATTGTAGCCACAGACCAGTAAACAAACCTATTATAAAAATGCTAAAAGCCCAGTGAATAGAAATTTCTGCTAACGAGAGGCGTGAAACTGTGTCACGAGGTGTCATCTTTAGTTTTTAGCAGGAATTTCTATTCACTAGGCTTTTAGCATTTTTATAATAGGGGTCGTTTACTGGTCTGTGGCTACAATAGGAGCCATTCACGGCCATCTTAGGTAACACAGGCTCATTGGTCGAGCCATCATAGGTAACACAGGCTCATTGATCGAGCCCTTCTTACTATTTTTTTTACCTTTTACTCAGGTTAGTATAAATAGATCCAGTTTTCAGTCCATTTCATTCAGATTGAAAATGATTTCCGGATGGAAGACTTTTTTGAAACTTTTAGATCACTCCTGGATGAATGAGGGACGACACGGACAAGATCACCAGCAGTTTCTCCTTCAGGTGGGTTCACGTTGAACGTTTTAAACACAGACAGATCGACGAGGAGCGGATCCAGCTGTGTGCTGCGTTTAAAGGGAGATTCATCCTCCAGAGATTAGCCCAGCACAGGAAGGGTTAATGGTTAACACACACACACACACACACTCAGCCTGGAGGGTGAAACGCTCAGAGTGAGACTGTGGACTTTCTGAGCATGGCAGACATTTTATTCCTGGTCTAACAGGTGACACGTGGAGCTGGTTCCAGGTGAGCACACGCTTTGTTTCTTCTTCCACCTGGTCGTTCAGGTGGACACAGCGTGGGGTTCAGGTGGACACAGCGTGGGGTTCAGGTGGACACAGTGTGGGGTTCAGGTGGACACAGCGTGGGGTTCAGGTGGACACAGCGTGGGGTTCAGGTGGACACAGTGTGGGGTTCAGGTGGACACAGCGTGGGGTTCAGGTGGACACAGTGTGGGGTTCAGGTGGACACAGCGTGGGGTTCAGGTGGACACAGCGTGGGGTTCAGGTGGACACAGTGTGGGGTTCAGGTGGACACAGCGTGGGGTTCAGGTGGACACAGCGTGGGGTTCAGGTGGACACAGCGTGGGGTTCAGGTGGACACAGCGTGAGGGAGGCGAGGGGATTTTGCTCCTCTGTGGTTTTCCGGTTCTTTGTTAACCATTTGAATCCTACATTCTTCATTTTGCTGCTTTAAACAACATTTTTTTGGTTGAAATTGAAACAATTTCCTGTCGTCTACTTTCTGTTTACACTGGTATTTAAAGCAGCCAATCAGAGGTCAGGATGTAATCATGTTTACAGCCAATCAGAATCAAGTTCATTGTTATTGTTCCACCAGGAAATAACAAAGTAACATTTCATTCCGACTCAGTTTATAAATAGATTACAGTCTCTCACGTTTTTATCGTTTTCTCCTCAGAAAGAAAAACAGTGAAGAAGAAACTATGAACTGTTCTCCAGCAGGACCGGTGTGGGTCAGACACCCACCCACACCGGGTCACAGCAGCTCTGATACGGGTCCCACACCGGGTCACAGCAGCTCTGATACGGGTCCCACACCGGGTCACAGCACGGACGGGGAGAAGCAGAACGAGAATAGAAAGCCTCAGAGCTGGGGGCGTGTTCTCCATCAGCAGAAGATCCAGATCTATCCTAATGGAACCAGGATGAGTCCCAGTCCCTCGGTGAGCGCTCGGAGTCCCAGTCCTGGTCCGCTCCCCCATGAGGAGGAGGATATCGCGGTCTACCATCTGCGCTACGCCTACCTGAAGTCCTGGCCGGGTTTGCTGCGGCTGCTGAATGGATTCCAGCTTCTTTTTGGCGGGATGGTTTTTTTTTGCATCATCACTTCCCTTCAGAGGGACAGCGAGTGGTCCCACACCTACGGTCGCCATAGCAATATTCCGGGAGTATCCGGGTACAGCTACAGAGGACCCATGACCTCGCTCATCCTGGCCGTGGCCGGGGTGTCTTGGATCGCCACGCTCTGCCTCCTGGTGGTGGGAATGAGCATGTACTACCGTATCATCCTGCTGGACGCTTCCTGGTGGCCGCCAACAGAGGCTCTCATCAACGTGGCGCTCTTCCTGTTCTACCTGGCCGGGGGCATGGTGCACCTGAACGATCTGAACCGTGGGGGTCTGTGTAACTTGACCCTCGGAGTTAACCCCATCTCGTCCAGGCTGTGCCGGGTGGAAGGGGGTCAGATGGCGGGAACGGCTTTCATCTTTATTAACGGCGGGATGTACTTTGGAAGCTTTGCAGCGAGTTTAATGATGTGGAAGCACGAAGCCGCGCGCAGGGAGACCAGAAACATCCGGAACAGAGCGGAACATCAGAGAACCAGAAAGATCCGGAGTGAGGTGGACCATCTGGAACAAAGTAGACCATGTCTGAAAGCCTAGCAGCATGTTAGCATGTAGCATCAGTGCTCTAGTTTAACATTAATAAAAATCTATGGATAAAAACATCATAATATTTACTATAAAACTATTTAAATTATACTTAGTATCAAAATGACGGCAGAACATTCCGTTCCGTCATCTTCCGGTTGTTCCGGGGTCGGGTCACGGAGGCTACAGCCTCAAACGGGCAGCCCAGGCCTCTCTCTCCCCAGCTGCATCCTCTAGCTCAGCGGTCGGCAACCCGTGGCTCCGGAGCCGCATGCGGCTCTTTCATCCTTATAATGCGGCTCTTGGCCCATCTAAAAAAAATTACTAAAAAAATTTTTTAGTAATTTATTTTCCCAAGCCGCTTGGGAAAATAAATTACTAAAAAATTTTTTTTTTTTGTATTTAATTGAAGTGTGTTTTATTTGTGTTAGTTTTTATATTATTTTAGTTCTAAATTTGAAGATTATTGTGATCTTGAAATATTAAAATATTAATTAAATTATTTGATATTATTTTTTCGTCGCTCAAAATAGACGTCACACTGCGGAAGCTGGTATACCCGCTGAAACGCCGTCTATTTTGAGCGACTTTCAATCCCGGCAAAACCAATGGAGAAATGTAAGAAAAGAAAAATATCTCAAGAAAATAGAGCATTCAATGATGCCTGGGCAGATTCATTTGCATTTACCTCGGGCGAGACTGGCCTACCAGTATGCCTAATTTGTGGAGAAAAACTGGCTAACAATAAACGGTCAAATGTCGCAAGACATTTTAACAATACACACAGAGCCTTTGCTGAAAAATATCCAGAGGGAGAAGAGAGGAAAAAAGCTGTTTCGGAACTTATGCAGAAGGATGACCGGACGAAAAATCAATTCAAGAAGTGGGTGAAGTCTGCAAATACAACTACATATGCAAGCTTTGTGGCCGCTCAGGAAATAGGCAGGCATGGGAAACTGTTCACAGATGGAGAATATATGAAAGAATCATTCCTTAAGATTTCAGAACACTTATTTGCGGACTTTAAAAACAAAGACGAAATTGTGCAGAAAATCAGAGAGATGCCTCTCTCTGCGAAAACTGTCAAAGACAGAACCATAAAAATGGCAGAAAATATCACAAAACAGCAAATCAAAGACATCAATTCAGCAGCAGCATACTCAATCGCCTGTGATGAGTCCAAAGACAAAACGGACATTGAACAAATAGCGCTGTTCTTCCGATATGTGAATTCTGCTGGACCACAGGAAGAAATGGTTGAGCTGATACCACTAAAATGCCAGACACGGGGGGAGGACATCTGTGAGGCTGTGCTTGATTGTTTACGAGCCAAAGAAATAAAAACAACCCACCTCGTGTCGGTGGCTACCGATGGGGCACCGAGTATGACTGGAGCGCACAGGGGCTTTGTGGCTTTGCTGCAGAAATCACTGGATAGAAAGCTGCTGACTTTTCATTGCATCCTGCACCAAGAGGCATTGTGCGCGCAAAGTTTTCCTCCAGAATGCACAGAGGTCATGAATGTTGTTATTCAGATTGTCAATGAAATAATGGCAAAAGGTTTAAATCACCGCCAGTTCCGTTCATTACTGGATGAGGTGGAGAGCGCATACTCTGATCTCCTGCTGCATAACAGAGTCCGGTGGCTGTCCAGAGGAGAGGTGCTTCAACGTTTTGCTGCATGTCTGGGAGAGGTGAAAACTTTCATGAGCAGCAAAGGGCTCACCTTTCCTGAGCTGGAACAGCCAGAGTGGCTGGAAAAACTCCACTTCATGGTGGACATGACAGCGAAACTAAACACGCTGAACACAACGCTTCAGGGGAGAGGAGGCACAGCGCTGCACATGCTGGAGGAGGTGTTGGCGTTTGAGCGCAAACTGACAGTTTTAGCCAGAGATTTACAGAGAGGCACACTGTCTCACTTCCCCTCTTTAAGGGAGTTCAAACAAGCTCACGGAGTGATCAATTCAGAGTATTTGCAGTCTACAATCACCACAATGCAAGCGTCGTTTGGTAAACGATTCCGTGAGTTCAGAGAGGAAAAAACCACATTGTCCTTCCCCGTCACTCTCCTGACCATTGATCCATCCCTGCTAAACGTGACTGCATTTGCAGGTGTAAGTCAACCTGCTCTGGAGCTGGAGCTGGCTGACATAGCTGACAAAGACATTTGGGTGTCCAAATTCAAACGCTTGACAGAGGACCTTGAAGATGTTGCCCGTCAGAAGGCCACTCTTGCTCAGAATCACAAATGGAGTGATATTGAGAACCTCCCGAGACCGGACAAACTCATATTTGAAACATGGAATGCCATCCCGACACCTACACGAACATGAAGAAATATGCCTTTGGAGTCCTGTCGATCTTCGGATCCACATATGTATGTGAGCAGCTATTCTCCACCATGAACTGCATTAAAAACAAACACCGCTTACGGCTCACAGATGACAGCTTACAGTCCTGCGTAAAGATTAAAGTGACTTCGTACAGCCCCGATTTGCAGAAGCTGTGCGCAGAGGTTCAGGAGCAGAAGTCCCATTAACCAGGTAAAATAAATATTTATGCAGATATTTTGCAAATATTTAATTTTCATTGTTTAGTGACACAGTGCTTTTTCCCCCAATTTATTTTATATATTCAAGTCAAGGCTCCGCTGCATACTTTGAAAGCCCAAGGGCCTTGGGCCAAGGCGATATAAGGATGACGGCTCACGGATTTTTCCCTTTTGTTTGCTGCATGCACAATTTAAATTCAGCTTTTTAATTTATTTGAAAGAGACATTCATTGTTATTATTTTTCAAGAATTCAAAATGTTCAAAATGTGTTCATTAAATGAATAAAATATAATTTTCTCTGTAGCGCGTGGATTTCATAAGAAAACATGCTGCGGTAAAGTAGTAGAAGTTTTTTTTTTTTTTTTCATTTTAGATGTGCGGCTCCCAGTGTTTTCTTTTCCGTGGAAACCGGGTTCAAATGGCTCTTTCGGTGTAAAAGGTTGCCGACCGCTGCTCTAGCTCACCTGGAAGGATCCCAAGTCGTTCCCCGGCCAGCTGTGAGACATAGTCTCTCCAGCAGGTCCGGGGTCTGCCCCTTGGTCTCCTCCCGGTGGGACGTGCCCAAAACACCTCGCCCGCTAGGCGCTCGGTGGGCATCCTAACCAGATGCCTGAACCACCCCATCTGGCTCCTCTCGACCTGGAGGAGGAGCGGCTCAACACTGAGCTCCTCCCGGATGGCAGAGCTACTCACCCGATCTCTGAATGAGAGCCCAGCCACCCTATGGAGGAAGCTCATTTCAGCCGCTTGTACCCGCGATCTCATAAAAATAAGATTAAAACCCTGAAAACCCGTCCAGAGAAATGTTTGAAATCAAATCAAAACGGGTGTGTGTGTGTGTGTGTGAAAATAAATAAATTACTCTATTCATGCCTCACCGGGCTGCACTCCTTACACCGCAGCAGGCTGCCCTTCGACAACACCAATGGTGGGAGAAGCGGGGGTTAGGTGTCTTCTCCAAGGGCCTAGACGTGCTCTCTGTGGGAATCAAACCCGCGACCTTCCGGTCCGCGGGCGAGCGCTCTAGCGCTGATCCACCGTCTCCCACCAAAACTAGTAAATGTACTCCAACATCTACCACCATGCCCGTCATTACTGGCACCCCTTTGTGTTTTAAAGGAGTGAAAATCTTCAGAAATAAATTAAAATACATTAAACTTTTATCAGCAGCTGTTTTTATTGGAGGTTAAAGTCATTTAACAAAGAAAAAAAAAACAAAAAACAGATAACCAGCATGTGCACCAGAGGGCACCCGCACTTCCTGACAGTGATGCCAGCCTCTGAAACTTCCTGGCAGTGATGCCAGCCTCTGAACGTTTCTTACATCCATCTTTAAGCTTCTCAGGTTTTATTTTCTCCCACTTTTTATTTACAATATTCTTAAGCTCTTGAACATTGGTATGGTTCGTTTCTTCACTGCAGATTTCAGTCAGTCAGTCATCTTCTTATCCGTCTGTCCCTTTCGGGGTTACGGAGGGGGCCGGAGCCCATCCCGGCTGATTTAAAGGCAGGGTACACCCCGAACAGCTCGCCAGTCTGTCGCGGGGCCACACACATACAACCATCCACACACACACTCATTCCTAGGAGCAATTTGGCACCGACCAATCAGCCTAGCATGCATGTCTTTAGAGAGTGGGAGGAAACCCACGCAAACCCAGGGAGAACATGCAAACTACACACAGAAAGGACAGTGTTCCAAGCTTCATCCCACCCGGGACTCAAACCCACGACCTTCTTGCTGTGAGGCCACTGTGCTACCCACTGTGCCACCGTGCCGCCCATGCAGATTTCAGTTCCTTTCAAAGATTTTTGATTGGATAAAATCAGGACTCATTTAGTCCGTTTTAAAACAGTCCATTTTTTTCTTTCAACCAGTGGTGGATGAAGGACTCACTTTTTGTACTTAAGTAAAAGTACAAAAGTAATTGGTGTAAAGTTTACTTTTTAAGTAAAAAGTAAATCATAATTTAAATGTTATTTTTTGTGGTATAGGGTGTCACCATGGTAACCAGGATAAATACTCTGCAGGGGTGTGACCCCCCTCTCCCGCCTCTTTTGGTCCACAAAAAAAAAATAAATAAATAAAAAAAAAAAAGGAAATGGGACAAGTCAAGCTATCCCCTAGAAGGGCCAATGAATGGGCTCCAAAATACAGAAAAATTACACTTAGTTTTTAAAATGTTCTGGGGGGGAGGAGCCCCCCCCCAGTCACCCTATATTGGCTTTGTCAATGACCTCACGCCCCCACCTTTAGAAAATTCTAGATCCGCCCCTGCTCTGTGTAACGATGGCTCAACTTTTTATTTAGAAGTAAACACAACAAACAACGATCTTCTGACTCTTTTTAATATTTGATGTTAGTTTTTTTGGTGGAAAATGTTTACTCTGGATTCTGATTGGTCCTCGATTCATTACTTCTTCTCCCGATCAACTGCTCTTTTTGAATTTGACGATGCGGCTTCAAGAAAAAACTGTGTATTTTTCAAATTCCTGAACAAAAATGTAACAAAAAATGTAAAACACATTTTTAAAAGTAGCGAAGTAAAAGTACAGATATTTACTCAAAAAATGTAGTGAAGTAAAAGTAAAAGTACCGGTCTTAAATTTTACTAAAGTACAGATACACATTTTTTTACTTAAGTACAGTAACGAAGTACATTTACTTTGTTACGTTCCACCACTGCTTTCAACCGTTCCAGCGTGCTTTTGGAGGAGGACCATGATCTTCATCTCAAACCAAGCTTCCTCACACTGGGTGAGACGTTTCGCTCTAGGATAGCTCGATAATCTTCTGATTTCTTGATGCCTGTGATACAGTGAAGGCCTTCAGTACCAGAAGCAGCCAAGCAGCCCTGATCATCATGGACCCTCCACCATGCTTTACTGTAGGTGTGGTGTTCTGTTTCTTAAGGACTGTCTGTAAACATGTTGTTCGTCTTCAAACAAAAAGCTCCACTTTTCTTTCATCTGTCCATAAAATATTGTCTCAGAAGGCTTGAGGTTTGTCCAGGTTCTCTTTTAGAAAATCAATCGTTCCTTTTTCTGTCTTTTCTTCATCGTGGGATAAAAATGTCTTCAGTCTTTTTTGTGGAGCCCTCAAGCTCTCTGGAAGATCGTTCCAGATCCGTGGAGCAGCTGCCTGGAAGGCCCTGTCCCCCATAGTGGAGAGTTTGGTCCTTGGTTGGTGCAGGCAGTAGGGGGAGGAGGAGCGCAGGTCTCGGACAGTGGTGTGGAGGGTTAGGAGGAGGAGGAGCGCAGGTCTCAGAGAGTGGTGTGGAGGGTTAGGAGGATGAGCGCAGGTCTCAGAGAGTGGTGTGGAGGGTTAGGAGGAGGAGGAGCGCAGGTCTCGGACAGTGGTGTGGAGGGTTAGGAGGAGTAGGAGCGCAGGTCTCGGACAGTGGTGTGGAGGGTTAGGAGTTCTTGGAGATAAACAGGTGCAGTGCCGTGTATGCACTGATGGGTGAGGATGCACTGATTTAACAGGTAGCCAGTGGAGGGATTTGAGGATGGGAGTGATATGGTCATATTTGCGCCTCCTTATCAGGATCCGGGCAGCGCAGTTCTTTTGTAAGCCCCTGCATGGGATCCCTACAAGGAGGGATTGCAGTAATCCAGCCTGGAAGACTTCTGTGGTCAGTTTTTCTCTTCCTCTGACGATCAGGAAGGTTCTTGACTGGTTACAAAACGTCCTGATGACGTTATGCACGGATGAAACAGGGATGCCAACGTCTGTGGAGACGGTCTCGTACCCTTTGGAGCTCTGGTGGTTGCAAATAATCCCATTCCTGGTTCCTCAGACAGTAAGAGGTTCCTCTCACTGCGCTGCAGGAGGTCGTTCATCCCTTCAGCCCTCAGGCAGATGTTTCTGGAAGGAACTGAGTCCTATTTTATTCTGTGTGTGTTGTTTTTATTTACCGTAATTTTACGACCATCAGGCGCACCGCACGAAAAGGCGCAGTCTCAGTCACACACCGCCTTACAACAACACACACGCAAGCATGTAAATGTGTGTATTAAAAAATAGATCGGGAGCAAAACTGAGTTTGGTTGTGTTTTATTTAAGTAGTAACGATACGAAACAAACACATTACCGGTAATAGTCTTTATTCAAATCCATCAAAGTCCTCATCCTCTGTTTCAGAGCAGGTCCACTTCGCTCCTCGCTGTCAAAGTCACTGTCTGTACTGTGCGGCTCCTCAGAAAGGATACCAGCTTTTGAGAAAGCTCGGATAACAGTACCAGCAGACACGTTAGTCCAAGCATCTACAATCCATTGGCAAACTGTAGCGTAACTCGCCCGGCGCTGCCTTCCACCCTTCGGTCATCCATCGCTCCCACGCCGCTCACACTTCACTCTTTAACGTTCTCATGCCTTTTCTTTCAGGTCCGCCTCGCGGGCACCGCGTTTTCTTTTAGGTCCACCTTTTCTCACACACAAGGCGCACCGCACGAAAAGACACACCGCTCATTTTGAAGAAAATCTAAGACTTTTATATGAACCTTATGGCCGTGAAATTATGGTATTTGTTTATACAGTTTGTGTGATTTCTGTTGCTTCTGGACACCAGAATTTCTCCTGCTAGGGATTAATAAAGTTTTAATCTGTCACACATGAAGATGGAATACAGCAGGAAGAGGATGCAGGAGATAGGGTTAGATGGAAGAGGCTGACTTACTGTGGCGCCCCCTGAAGGGGAATAACAAAAGAAGAGGGAATAACAGGAATCTTTTTAAACCCAAAATGATGATGATTCCTGTCACACGGGTGGAGCACGTCATCACTTCACTGTGATTTACTGCAAAAGGTGCCAAAACTAACGACGCAGCAAGTTTCATGTTTTTTTTTTTTTTTTTTTTTTATGATTTTCTTACATTGTTTATCTTTTCAAATATTTTTTACTGTTTTGTATCAAACTTAAACTTTCTGTAATAAAAAAATGACTTGATTAATTTCTTTTCGTTGATTTTTTACAATCTGTAAATAAAGTCTAAGCGTGCCAACAATAACAGCATGAATGTATCTCTGGTACAAACACCAGCTTTCTTTCTCTCGGTCACTCTCACACGTGCCAATTGTCATGATCCCCTCTTCTGCAGCCAGAGGGAGCCATGGACATCTTTCATCAATCTGATCAGGATCAGCCGGGGCAGGGGCGCTACGAGCGACACCTGGGCAGGGGCTCTACCAGCGACACCTGGGCAGGGGCTCTTCCAGCGACACCTGGGCAGGGGCTCTTCCAGCGACACGACTCACAGGAGTCAAACTTCAGTCTGCTGGGTCTTTAATGGTCGGGTCTTTCTGTCATGAGGCGGAGTGCACGTGGAAAGAGGAGGACCCAGTTGCAGAAAGTAAAACATGGTTTATTTAGAAGTTGGCAGTCCAAAATTACTCTGAAACAAAAGACAAAGTGTCAGTGGCATGGTAAATGGTTATTGCTGTAATGTGTTCATGGTCAGGCAACCAGGGAGACCTGGCTGGGAGGGATGGTAAGACCCGACATGAAAGTCCAGGGTGATTCAGCTTAAATACATGGCACGGTGCACAGCTGTTTGGAATCATCAATCATCCCCGGCTGATCCTGGTCAGATTGATAAGAGATGTCCATGGCTCCCTCTGGCTGCAGAAGAGGGGATCATGACGCCAATCTGTAATGTTTAGAAACATGGTGGCACACTAACTCTGGTACCGTGCCAACAATATTCAACATGAGATTTTTATGAATCATTTTTTTAAATGTGATTTCAAATCAAATTTAACTTCACACCTCTGCCTCAGAGTGACCCCTAAAAAATACACAACGTACAAAATGACTCCCACCATTCCTTTTAGCTCCGCACGATTTAATCATCAAACTGGTGCCAGAGCCTTACCTGGTGGATTTCAGGTGATAGGCAGTCTATTACAGAGCCAAACACACACACTCAGACACACACACAAACAAACATACACACAGACACACACAGACACACACACACACACACACACACACACACACACACACTCATTCCTGGGGCAGTTTCTGCGCGGCCTTCAGTAACACTCCATCTCCATCTGACTGGTTCTAAAACCATCTTCCTGCTCTGAATTAATAAAAAAAAAAAATCAGAAATGGAAAAATTAAAAATAAAAGTGTTTCATCAATAAATAACTTAGTGGTGGAAAAGTCTTTTATTTTGAAAACAGCTACGTCACAAAACCATCATAAATAATATCAAATAATATCAAAGAATCAAACATTCAGCTTTAATCCTGTAAAAACACAAGAAGATAAAAACAGTGATCATAAAAGAGTCAGAGCGCATGCGCATCACTTAAACTCTTATTATTAACCAATAAAAACGTAATGATAAATAAGTACCAGTTCCATCCAGCAGGGGGAGAGGGGGGCGCTCAGGTGTGAATCATTCATGACCTGGAGGTGCGCACGCACACACAGGTCGGTAATGCGCGCACACAGGTAGGTAGCGCGCACACAGGTAGGTAGCGCGCAGACAGGACACACACACTTTTTATCAGAGTGTGTTATTTTTAATATAAACTAAAGTTAGGAGGACCGGTGACGTCACACAGGAGGCACAGATCTACAAGAGTGTGTGATGGTGAGTACCTGGTACCACTGCAGTGCGTGTGTGTGTGTGCGTGCGTGTGTGTGTGTGCGCGTGTGTGTGTGTATGTGTGTGTGTGCTGTAATGCTTTTCTTTTTTTTTCCTTTAAAACAATCGTTTTATAAATTTGGGCTAAAAAAAATCAAAGTGAACATTCTGTGATTTATTGATTTATTTTTGCAGGAAAGTTTTTTTTTTCTTGTGTTTGTTTGTTTGTTTGTTTGTCTCAAAATGAAAATAAGAAATGTTAATGAAAAGAAATGCCTTGATCAGGTGTTTAGAAACAAGAACAAGTAAAAAGTCTTCAGGACACCCACTGTCCAGAACACCCACTGTCCAGAACACCCGCTGTCCGGGACACCGGCCATCCAAGACACCGGCCGTCCGGGACACCGGCCATCCAAGACACCGGCCATCCAAGACACCGGCCGTCCAAGACACCGGCCGTCCAAGACACCGGCCATCCAAGACACCGGCCATCCAAGACACCGGCCGTCCAAGACACCGGCCGTCCAAGACACCGGCCATCCAAGACACCGGCCGTCCGGGACACCGGCCATCCAAGACACCGGCCATCCAAGACACCGGCCATCCAAGACACCGGCCATCCAAGACACCGGCCATCCAAGACACCGGCCGTCCGGGACACCGGCCATCCAAGACACCGGCCATCCAAGACGCCGGCCATCCAAGACACCGGCCGTCCGGGACATCGGCCATCCAAGACACCGGCCGTCCAGAACACCGGCCATCCAGAACACCGGCCATCCAGAACACCAGCCATCCAGGATACCGGCCGTCCGGGACACCGGCCATCCGGGACACCGGCCGTCCGGGACACCGGCCATCCAGAACACCGGCCGTCCAGGATACCGGCCGTCCGGGACACCGGCCGTCCGGAACACCGGCCGTCCGGGACACCGGCCATCCAGAACACCGGCCTTCCGGGACACCGGCCGTCCGGGATACCAGCCGTCCGGGACACCGGCCGTCCGGAACCCCAACTGTCTGGGACCAGAGTTTGACCGTTCTGAGACTTCGTGACTCGTTTGAAATCTTCTCACTGAGTTTAAAACTTAAATAATTGTAGAATTTCTCTTTGATCAGAAAGAAAATGAAGAGTTTTAAATAATTCCGTCGTCTTCGGCTTATCGGGGGCCGGGTAGTCCGGGTAGCGGGGTAACCCAGGCTTCTCTCACCCCGGCTGCATCCTCCATCTCACCCAGGAGGATCCTGAGGTGTTCCCTGTCCAGCTGTGGAACATAGTCTCTGTGTTTTTAGTCCTGGTTCTTGTTGGTTGAACCCCTCCGGTACCGGCTCCGTGTTTCCGTGATTTAAAGTGAAACACTGACGTGTAAACATGCATGTTTTTGTTTTTTCAGGTTGAACGACGGTTGAATCATGTATGAATCGAGGTTCTATGACAGTCCTCCTGTGTACAGCCCGCCGTACAGCAGCACCTTCTACCCTCCCAGGAGTGTCCACAGCACCTATGCCTCGTACCTGCACGACGTCCCTCAGGACCCCTACTACACGGATGTGAGACCCCAGCCTTTCCACCGCTGGTTCTCTCCTCCTGGCTTTGTGAAGACCTTTAAAGGGGTCACCGTGCTCATGTGTTTCATCATCTTCGCCTGCATCGCCTCCACGTTGGTGTGGGACATGAACGGATTTGGTTATGGGGGTTACATTGTGGGGGAAGCAGGCTCTGCTGGAGGGGCGGGCTCTGGGTTTATTGGAGGTTCCTACGGGTACAGCAGCTCCTACATGACCCCCCAGTCTGCCAAGGCGGCCATGATTTCCATGGCTTCCATCAACTTCCTGGTTTCTCTGGGCTTCCTGGTGGGAAGCTTCTCCCGCTCCCGGATTGTGAGGGGGTGCAGGTTTTATCTGATCATCTTCATCAGTGATATAATCCTGGCTGTTCTCCAGGTGAGTCCACGGAACCCCTGAAGTCCGGTCACATCACAGACATTTTACCGCCAGTGCCTTGTTTTTATTTTTAGGGGATCATCGACATCATCTTCATCATCGGAGTGAACCCGATGTCTCAGAGTTCCCAGAGCATGCTCTACAACCCCATGCTGATGATGTGCCAGAACTTTCAGGGCAAGCCCAGCCTCAGCGGCAGTGTGGGGGCCGGTTTTCCTGGAGGGTACCCCATGTATAATCAATACCTCCACCATTACTGCTACATGGATCCTGAGGAGGTTAGAGCGACAGATTCCCTGGAATCCTGTTCTGCTGCTGCAGTGTCTCCTCTTTCCTCAGGCCGTGGCCTTCACACTGGGTCTGATGGTGGTCTTCGCCCTGTCCTTCTCTGCCTACTACGCTTATAAAACACGCAGTAAGATCTGGCATCACGGGAAAGGTAACATCTACTGGGACGAGCCTGTGGTCCGGTCATCAGGAAGACAGGATTTACAGGACTGGGTTGGTACTGGTCTCAGGTTTCAGTCTGGCTGATCATTTACCAGCTGCTGATAAAAGAACTAGTTTCAGTTTTAAATAAATCTACTGCAGAGCAGTGAAAAAAAACCCAGGGGTCTCCTTAATGAAGAGAGCTGCAACTAACGATTATTTTGATAATCGATTAATCTGGCGATTATTGGAACGATTAATCGGATAAAATGACAACTTCATAAATATGCGTTTTTTGGTATTTTATTGAATGTAATTGTGTGAAACACACTCATAACAACTTAAAGAACACGTTGGGTTTGTTCAAGTAAGTAAACATGTTATTCATTTTGTGAAATAAAAAGGTAGAATATTATAGTTTTTACAGCAAATATAAAATAATAAATCTACTTACGGTAAACAATAAAAGTAAATCATAAACACCCATAAAATGTGCTTTAGAAGAACTGGCTCATAAAATGTAAACTGTTGACCATCCAGTGTCACATTTGAAAACAAGAAATCTTTAACACTTTTATTTGTGTAAATTTAACCTCGTTCAGAGGTAAACAAAGAAAGAACCAAAGAGAGGTACCAAACAGAAATGTTTACAGGTTAATGTGAGTAAAAATATACAAAAAAACATTCAATGTATGTGGTATTAGTGCAAAAAAAATAAAGAAAAAAACAACTGTAAAAATAGTAAAAAGTAATAGTCCCCCGCTTCGAGTCCGACATGTTTTTGTTTTCAGATGTTCGTGCAGCGTCGTTATGCGTTCGTGCCAAAACGTGTCCGTTTTGCAAACTTTGCATTTTAACGCAAGTCTTTTTCACATTTAGCGGAAAATTATTCTAAATTTTGGATGATTTTGTTTGTGTTTTTCTTTCCACCATCTTGTTGAATCTACCTGATCACGTGGGGTGAAATGAAGGCCAGTGATTGGCTGCTATCTTCTTCTCCTCTTATTTTGGTAGCTCGCATTGTCAATCTGCTCTCCACTGCCCCACATGGAGACCAATTTAAGTGCAGTTGACAGTAAAAACTTTTAGACGATTAATCGATGACCAAATTAGTTGACAACTATTTCAATAATCGATTTTGATCAATTAAATCGGTTAGTTGCTTCAGCCCTTGTTTACACATAAAAATACTTTTGTAAACTTTTACACGAACATATGTATAAAGATGTTAAATCTAAGTAAAGTCTGAGCCTGACAGACGGTGAGACGTGAGGAACAGAGGAGACATGTGGACGGAAGAGGAAGAGAGCTGAGGACAAGTTTTTAATTGAGATACAAACAGCTTCTGTTTTTGGTTTCGACCCTTCATCAGATTAAAGGAGGGTTTGTTTGTGTTTTTAGAACGTTAGATAGGAATGAGACTTGGTAAGAAAATAGAGAGACTTTCTTTCATGGTCATCTTGACCCAGACTATAAGACAGGCTTTCTGGTCCAGCTTCTCTCACTGCGGCTGTATCCTCCATCTCACCCAGAAGGATCCTGAGGTGTTCCCTGTCCAGCTGAGAGACATAGTCTCTCCAGCAGGTCCGGGGCTTGCCTCTGCCACCATCCCATCTGGGTTTTCTCATCCAGGAGGAGCAACGGCTCTATTCCGCGCTCCTCCTGGATGGTCGAGCTCCTCTCTCTATCTCTGAGAGAGAGAGAGCTCAGAGGGAGCGAGACAGAGGAAGCTCATTTCAGACGCTTGTATCCTTGATCTCGTTCTTTCAATCACCACCCACACTGGTTACCATGGTGAGGGTAGGAAAGTACATCCTGGTTACCATGGTGAGGGTAGGAAAGTACATCCTGGTTACCATGGTGAGGGTAGGAAAGTACATCCTGGTTACCATGGTGAGGGTAGGAACGTAGATCCTGGTTACCATGGTGAGGGTAGGAAAGTACATCCTGGTTACCATGGTGAGGGTAGGAACATAGATCCTGGTTACCATGGTGAGGGTAGGAACGTAGATCCTGGTTACCATGGTGAGGGTAGGAACGTAGATCCTGGTTACCACGGTGAGGGTAGGAATGTAGATCCTGGTTACCACGGTGAGAGTAGGAACATAGATCCTGGTTACCATGGTGAGGGTTGGAACATAAATCCTGGTTACCATGGTGAGGGTAGGAATGTAGATCCTGGTTACCATGGTGAGGGTAGGAACGTAGATCCTGGTTACCATGGTGAGGGTAGGAACGTAGATCCTGGTTACCATGGTGAGGGTAGGAACGTACATCCTGGTTACCGTGGTGAGGGTAGGAACATAGATCCTGGTTACCGTGGTGAGGGTAGGAACATAGATCCTGGTTACCATGGTGAGGGTAGGAACATAGATCCTGGTTACCATGGTGAGGGTAGGAACGTAGATCCTGGTTACCATGGTGAGGGTAGGAACGTAGATCCTGGTTACCATGGTGAGGGTAGGAACGTAGATCTTGGTTACCATGGTGAGGGTAGGAACGTAGATCCTGGTTACCATGGTGAGGGTAGGAACGTAGATCCTGGTTACCATGGTGAGGGTAGGAACGTAGATCCTGGTTACCATGGTGAGGGTAGGAACATAGATCCTGGTTACCATGGTGAGGGTAGGAACGTAGATCCTGGTTACCATGGTGAGGGTAGGAACGTAGATCCTGGTTACCATGGTGAGGGTAGGACTGTAGATCCTGGTTACCATGGTGAGGGTAGGAACGTAGATCCTGGTTACCATGGTGAGGGTAGGAACGTAGATCCTGGTTACCATGGTGAGGGTAGGAACGTAGATCTTGGTTACCATGGTGAGGGTAGGAACGTAGATCCTGGTTACAATGGTGAGGGTAGGAACGTAGATCCTGGTTACCATGGTGAGGGTAGGAACATAGATCCTGGTTACCATGGTGAGGGTAGGAACGTAGATCCTGGTTACCATGGTGAGGGTAGGAACGTAGATCCTGGTTACCATGGTGAGAGTACGAATGTAGATTGACTTTTAAATCCAGAGCTTTGCTTTTCAGTTCAGCTCTTTCTTCACCACGACGGATCGATGCAGCAGCCTTAATTATTGCAGACGCTGCACCAATCCATCCGTCTATCTTCAGCTCTATCCTTCCCCCACTTGTGAACAAGACCCCGAGATACTTAAACTCCTCCACTTGAGGCAGGATCCGTCCCTGACCTACAGGACTGATTTGAAGTTATTGAATCTCATCCCGGCCGCTTCACACTCGGCACCGAGTGGGTCCAGTGAGAGCTGGAGATCACGGCCTGATGAAGCCAAAAGATTTATAAACATTGTGAGTCCATTCCCCTGCCTCACATTTATCTGTCTTCTCGTTGTGGAAGGCAAAACCACGGCTACACACTTCGTCGGTATTCGTTAATATTTTCAGGTGCTCATTAGAATACCGTAGTTCTAGAAGCGTGTTTGGAGCGGGATGGAGATCAAGTTGTGTTAAGCCTGAGGCTTGTTGCAGGTGGGATTCATCAAGCCTATGCTTCATATGAAAAGTTAAGGTGTTTTTTATAAATCCCACGTTAGCGTGTTGTAAGTAACGTGTTGGACCGGGTAAAAAATGCTTGCTTTGTCAAAGATAAACATGAGTCTTTCAGATCATTTTATTCCCCGTAGACCATCAGGTGGGGTGTGTGGTGGTGCAGCGGTCAGCTCACTGACCACACAGCAAGAAGGTCAGGGTTCCAAACACTGGCTAGGCTTGGCACTGTTCTTTCTGTGTGTAGTTCGCATGTTGCCCATGTGTATGCGTTTTCTCTGGTTTCCTCCAAAAAAATATGTTAGGTTGATTGGCTGCTAGGAATAAGTGTGTGTGTGTGTGTGTGTGTGTGTGTGTGTGTGTGTGTGTGTGTGTGTGTGTGTGTGTGTGTGTGTGTGTGTGTGTGTGCGTGTGTGTGTGTGTGTGTGTGGTTGTCTTTGTGTGTGGCTCCACAACAGACTGGTGACCTGTTCGGGGTGTATCCTGCTTCTCGGCTGGAATCAGCCAGGAGAAGTTCGGGCGACCCTGCGTCTTCTTTAGGGATAAACTGTTTATAATATAAAACTAGAGTAAACGTGAACCAATGAGAACGTTGGAATAGTTTTTTACGTGAACCAATGAGAACGTTGGAATAGTTTTTTACGTGAACCAATGAGAATGTTGGAATAGTTTTTTATGTGAACCAATGAGAATGTTGGAATAGTTTTTTATGTGAACCAATGAGAATGTTGGAATAGTTTTTTACGTGAACCAATGAGAATGTTGGAATAGTTTTTTATGTGAACCAATGAGAACGTTGGAATAGTTTTTTATGTGAACCAATGAGAATGTTGGAATAGTTTTTTATGTGAACCAATGAGAATGTTGGAATAGTTTTTTACGTGAACCAATGAGAACGTTGGAATAGTTTTTTACGTGAACCAATGAGAATGTTGGAATAGTTTTTTATGTGAACCAATGAGAATGTTGGAATAGTTTTTTATGTGAACCAATGAGAACGTTGGAATAGTTTTTTACGTGAACCAATGAGAATGTTGGAATAGTTTTTTACGTGAACCAATGAGAACATTGGAATAGTTTTTTACGTGAACCAATGAGAACGTTGGAATAGTTTTTTACGTGAACCAATGAGAACATTGGAATAGTTTTTTACGTGAACCAATGAGAACGTTGGAATAGTTTTTTACGTGAACCAATGAGAACGTTGGAATAGTTTTTTACGTGAACCAATGAGAACATTGGAATAGTTTTTTACGTGAACCAATGAGAACGTTGGAATAGTTTTTTACGTGAACCAATGAGAATGTTGGAATAGTTTTTTACGTGAACCAATGAGAACGTTGGAATAGTTTTTTATGTGAACCAATGAGAACGTTGGAATAGTTTTTTACGTGAACCAATGAGAATGTTGAAATAGTTTTTTATGTGAACCAATGAGAACATTAGAATAGTTTTTAGTGGATTCAGTTCCAGATGAATGATTTAGAGGCAGCAGGCGGTAACACAAGCTCTTCATACATTATACATGTGTATTCATTAAACATGCACATGTCTGATCGGCACCACGCTGCACAGGAACACACCTTCACTCTACAGGTTACACCAGACTGCTTCTTAGAGGACCGTACTGATCGGGAATAAAACCTGATGCTTTGTTTCTTCTTCAGAACTGTTTGTCCCTGATGGAGTCACTGGGGGGGGGGAGGTCTATCCCGGCTGGCAAGAGGCAGGATACACCCCAAACAGGTCACCAGTCTGTTGTGGAGCCACACACAAAGACAACCACACACACACACACACTTATTCCTAGCAGCCAATCATGTATGTTTTTGGAGGAAACCAGAGAAAACCCACACATACACAGGTAGAACATGCAAACTACACACAGAAAGACCAGTGACTCAAGCCTCGCCCCCACTCCAGAACTGGAACCCTGACCTTGTTGCTGTAAGGCCACCGTTTAGTCGTTTAGTCCAGTTTGTTGTGTAAAAACCTGTCTGTGTCTCCATGGTAACGGGGTCTCAGTAAAACCCGTCTTCTTTATCTCCCTGGTTTTAAATAAAACCTGAAGCTGGCTCGTTGTTGTGTTGTCATGGAAACCAGGTGAGCCATGTGGGGGAGCCCCCACCCCTGCTGCTGGCAGAGAAACCCCAACCGGACCTGAAAGCAGAAAACTACAGAGTACCGTGGGGCGACGAGAGCGAAGGGTAAATACACACACACACACACACACACACACTTGCATACATACAAATACACACACACACACACACACACACACTCACACATACATACACATATACA
This sequence comes from Neostethus bicornis, assembly GCA_902685375.1. NCBI lineage: Eukaryota > Metazoa > Chordata > Actinopteri > Atheriniformes > Phallostethidae > Neostethus > Neostethus bicornis. The sequence goes on along the minus strand of CACRXE010000006.1, from coordinate 3,039,588 downwards.
AATACACACACACATACACATACTACACACACATACACACACACATACATATATACAAATACACACACATACATACACACATACATATATACAAATACACACACATACATACACACATACATATATACAAATACACACACATACATACACACACACACTCACACACACACACATACATATATACAAATACACACACACACACATACACATATACAAATACACACACATACACACACACACACACACACACACACACACACACACACACACACATACATACACACACACACATACCCATACATACATACAGTACACACACATACATACACACACATACATACATATATACAAATACACACACACATACACATACTACACACACATACACACACACATACATATATACAAATACACACACATACATACACACATACATATATACAAATACACACACATACACACACACTCACACACACACACACACATACATATATACAAATACACACACACACATACACATATACAAATACACACACACACACACACACACACACATACATACACACACACACACATACCCATACATACACAGAGTACACACACATACATACACACACATACATATATACAAATACACACACATACACACACACACGCACACACACACACACACTCTCACACACACACAGAAACAGACACAGACATTCAAACACAGATTTACACTCAGATTAAAGAGCTCTGTCTTCAGTGTGTCTACAGAGAAGAGCGCTGGTCGTCCTGGTGTGGGACTGAGCGCTGGTCGTACTGGTGTGGGACTGAGCGCTGGTCGTACTGGTGTGGGACTGAGCGCTGGTCGTACTGGTGTGGGACTGAGCGCTGGTCGTCCTGGTCGTCCTGGTCGTACTGGAGCAGCCGGTGTGTGTTCCAGCAGCTCAGATGAAACAGACTGTGTGAAGAAGCCTCCTCTTCCTCAGCCGAAGCAGCGCAGCATCAACGTAGAGTCCCAGTATGAAACCGGTTACACCACAGGAGATACCGGCAATGAGCTGGACCAGAATCACACGGACCACCTGTACAGGTAAGTACAGGTACGTGAGCTGCCATGTGCTTAGCCTGCTGTGAAATGACCGGTTCCCCCTACAGGCGGTATCCAGTCATTACCTCAGACCAGCAGCGCCGTGACTTTAAGAAGGAGTTTGACTCGGACCTGGCGCGGTATAAGAGGCTCTGCTCAGAGATGGACCACATCAGTGACCAGATCCACGAGCTGAGCCGAGAGCTGGACACGCTGGACGAGGACTCCATCAGGTACCAGGTAGGACGACCAGAACCGACCGTCTCTAAGATGTCAGTCATCTTCTTATCCGTCTGTCCCTGTCGGGCTTACGGAGTGTGCTGGAGCCCATCCCGGCTGATTAATGCGGAGGGCAGGGTACACCCCGAACAGGTCGCCAGTCTGTCGCGGGCCGCACACACACACACACACACACACTCACTCCTAGGGGCAATTTGCGCCGGCCAATCAACCTAGCATGCATGTCTTTGGAGGGTGGGAGGAAACCAGAGTACCCGGAGGAAACCCACGCAAACACGGGGAGAACATGCAAACTCCACACAGAAAGGACAGTGGTCCAAGCCTCGTCCCCACCTGGGACTCGAACCCACGACCTTCTTGCTGTGAGGCCACCGTGCTGCCTCTCTAAGATGTGGGATTATTTGATGTTTTTTTATAGATAGGATTTGAGATGAGAGAGCGGTTCTGGTTAGAGCGGGGTGGTGCAGTAAAAGGAAACAGAGACGAGGAGGTGATGCAGGTTCTGGTTAGAGGAAACAGAGACGAGGAGGTGATGCAGGTTCTGGTTAGAGGAAACAGAGACGAGGAGGTGATGCAGGTTCTGGTTAGAGGAAACAGAGATGAGGAGGTGATGCAGGTTCTGGTTAGAGGAAACAGAGATGAGGAGGTGATGCAGGTTCTGGTTAGAGGAAACAGAGACGAGGAGGTGATGCAGGTTCTGGTTAGAGGAAACAGAGACGAGGAGGTGATGCAGGTTCTGGTTAGAGGAAACAGAGACGAGGAGGTGATGCAGGTTCTGGTTAGAGGAAACAGAGACGAGGAGGTGATGCAGGTTCTGGTTAGAGGAAACAGAGACGAGGAGGTGATGCAGGTTCTGGTTAGAGGAAACAGAGACGAGGAGGTGATGCAGGTTCTGGTTAGAGGAAACAGAGACGAGGAGGTGATGCAGGTTCTGGTTAGAGGAAACAGAGATGAGGAGGTGATGCAGGTTCTGGTTAGAGGAAACAGAGATGAGGAGGTGATGCAGGTTCTGGTTAGAGGAAACAGAGATGAGGAGGTGATGCAGGTTCTGGTTAGAGGAAACAGAGATGAGGAGGTGATGCAGGTTCTGGTTAGAGGAAACAGAGACGAGGAGGTGATGCAGGTTCTGGTTAGAGGAAACAGAGACGAGGAAGTGATGCAGGTTCTGGTTAGAGGAAACAGAGACGAGGAAGTGATGCAGGTTCTGGTTAGAGGAAACAGAGACGAGGAGGTGATGCAGGTTCTGGTTAGAGGAAACAGAGATGAGGAGGTGATGCAGGTTCTGGTTAGAGGAAACAGAGATGAGGAGGTGATGCAGGTTCTGGTTAGAGGAAACAGAGATGAGGAGGTGATGCAGGTTCTGGTTAGAGGAAACAGAGATGAGGAGGTGATGCAGGTTCTGGTTAGAGGAAACAGAGACGAGGAGGTGATGCAGGTTCTGGTTAGAGGAAACAGAGATGAGGAGGTGATGCAGGTTCTGGTTAGAGGAAACAGAGATGAGGAGGTGATGCAGGTTCTGGTTAGAGGAAACAGAGACGAGGAAGTGATGCAGGTTCTGGTTAGAGGAAACAGAGATGAGGAGGTGATGCAGGTTTGGTATTCAAGAGAGGAATGCAGAAGGACGGATGCTGGAAGACATTTCAAAAATAATGGAGGAAATCTAAATGAAGGAGATCAGGGACTGTAAAGTAGGGGACAGTGTAGCCAGAAAGCAGAGGATGCTGGTGTGTAGGATGACTCTGATACTGTGGAGTATGAAGAGGAGAAAGTGTCTGGGACAGACAGACTGAGACTGAGAGGACTGAGGAGAGTAGACAGGAGGACAGAGAGACTGAGAGGACTGAGGAGAGCAGACAGGAGGACAGAGCGACTGAGAGGACTGAGGAGAGCAGACAGGAGGACAGAGAGACTGAGAGGACTGAGGAGAGCAGACAGGAGGACAGAGAGACTGAGAGGACTGAGGAGAGCAGACAGGAGGACAGAGAGACTGAGAGGACTGAGGAGAGCAGACAGGAGGACAGAGAGGACTGAGGAGAGCAGACAGGAGGACTGAGCGACTGAGAGGACTGAGGAGAGCAGACAGGAGGACAGAGAGACTGAGAGGACTGAGGAGAGCAGACAGGAGGACAGAGAGGACTGAGGAGAGCAGACAGGAGGACAGAGAGACTGAGAGGACTGAGGAGAGCAGACAGGAGGACAGAGAGACTGAGAGGACTGAGGAGAACAGACAGGAGGACAGAGAGACTGAGAGGACTGAGGAGAGCAGACAGGAGGACAGAGAGACTGAGAGGACTGAGGAGAGCAGACAGAAGGACAGAGCGACTGAGAGGACTGAGGAGAGCAGACAGGAGGACAGAGAGACTGAGAGGACTGAGGAGAACAGACAGGAGGACAGAGAGACTGAGAGGACTGAGGAGAGCAGACAGGAGGACAGAGAGACTGAGAGGACTGAGGAGAGCGGACAGGAGGACAGAGAGACTGAGAGGACTGAGGAGAGCGGACAGGAGGACAGAGAGACTGAGAGGACTGAGGAGAGCGGACAGGAGGACAGAGAGACTGAGAGGACTGAGGAGAGCGGACAGGAGGACAGAGAGACTGAGAGGACTGAGGAGAGCGGACAGGAGGACAGAGAGACTGAGAGGACTGAGGAGAGCAGACAGGAGGACAGGGAGACTGAGAGGACTGAGGAGAGCAGACAGGAGGACAGAGAGACTGAGAGGACTGAGGAGAGCAGACAGGAGGACAGAGAGACTGAGAGGACTCAGGAGAGCAGACAGGAGGACAGAGAGACTGAGAGGACTGAGGAGAGCAGACAGGAGGACAGAGAGACTGAGAGGACTGAGGAGAGCAGACAGGAGGACAGAGAGACTGAGAGGACTGAGGAGAGCAGACAGGAGGACAGAGAGACTGAGAGGACTGAGGAGAGCAGACAGGAGGACAGAGAGACTGAGAGGACTGAGGAGAGCAGACAGGAGGACAGAGAGACTGAGAGGACTGAGGAGAGCAGACAGGAGGACAGAGAGACTGAGAGGACTGAGGAGAGCGGACAGGAGGACAGAGAGACTGAGAGGACTGAGGAGAGCGGACAGGAGGACAGAGAGACTGAGAGGACTGAGGAGAGCAGACAGGAGGACAGGGAGAATGAGAGGACTGAGGAGAGCGGACAGGAGGACAGAGAGACTGAGAGGACTGAGGAGAGCGGACAGGAGGACAGAGAGACTGAGAGGACTGAGGCGAGCGGACAGGAGGACAGAGAGACTGAGAGGACTGAGGAGAGCAGACAGGAGGACAGAGAGACTGAGAGGACTGAGGAGAGAAGACAGGAGGACAGAGAGACTGAGAGGACTGAGGAGAGCAGACAGGAGGACAGAGAGACTGAGAGGACTGAGGAGAGCAGACAGGAGGACAGAGAGACTGAGAGGACTGAGGAGAGCAGACAGGAGGACAGAGAGACTGAGAGGACTGAGGAGAGCAGACAGGAGGACAGAGAGGACTGAGGAGAACAGACAGAAGGACAGAGAGACTGAGAGGACTGAGGAGAGCAGACAGGAGGACAGAGAGACTGAGAGGACTGAGGAGAGCAGACAGGAGGACAGGGAGACTGAGAGGACTGAGGAGAGCAGACAGGAGGACAGGGAGACTGAGAGGACTGAGGAGAGTAGACAGGAGGACAGAGAGGACTGAGGAGAACAGACAGGAGGACAGAGAGACTGAGAGGACTGAGGAGAGCAGACAGGAGGACAGAGAGACTGAGAGGACTGAGGAGAGCAGACAGGAGGACAGGGAGACTGAGAGGACTGAGGAGAGCAGACAGGAGGACAGGGAGACTGAGAGGACTGAGGAGAGCAGACAGGAGGACAGAGAGACTGAGAGGACTGAGGAGAGCAGACAGGAGGACAGAGAGACTGAGAGGACTGAGGAGAGCAGACAGGAGGACAGAGAGACTGAGAGGACTGAGGAGAGCAGACAGGAGGACAGAGAGACTGAGAGGACTGAGGAGAGCAGACAGGAGGACAGAGAGACTGAGAGGACTGAGGAGAGCAGACAGGAGGACAGGAAGACTGAGAGGACTGAGGAGAGCAGACAGGAGGACAGAGAGACTGAGAGGACTGAGGAGAGCAGACAGAAGGACAGAGAGACTGAGAGGACTGAGGAGAGCAGACAGGAGGACAGAGAGACCGAGAGGACTGAGGAGAGCAGACAGGAGGACATGGAGACTGAGAGGACTGAGGAGAGCAGACAGGAGGACAGAGAGACTGAGAGGACTGAGGAGAGCAGACAGAAGGACAGAGAGACTGAGAGGACTGAGGAGAGCAGACAGGAGGACAGAGAGACTGAGAGGACTGAGGAGAGCAGACAGGAGGACATGGAGACTGAGAGGACTGAGGAGAGCAGACAGGAGGACAGAGAGACTGAGAGGACTGAGGAGAGCAGACAGGAGGACAGAGAGACCGAGAGGACTGAGGAGAGCAGACAGGAGGACAGAGAGACCGAGAGGACTGAGGAGAGCAGACAGGAGGACAGAGAGACTGAGAGGACTGAGGAGAGCAGACAGGAGGACAGAGAGACTGAGAGGACTGAGGAGAGCAGACAGGAGGACAGAGAGACTGAGAGGACTGAGGAGAGCAGACAGGAGGACAGAGAGACCGAGAGGACTGAGGAGAGCAGACAGGAGGACAGAGAGACCGAGAGGACTGAGGAGAGCAGACAGGAGGACAGAGAGACCGAGAGGACTGAGGAGAGCAGACAGGAGGACAGAGAGACCGAGAGGACTGAGGAGAGCAGACAGGAGGACAGAGAGACCGAGAGGACTGAGGAGAGCAGACAGGAGGACAGAGAGACCGAGAGGACTGAGGAGAGCAGACAGGAGGACAGAGAGACCGAGAGGACTGAGGAGAGCAGACAGGAGGACAGAGAGACCGAGAGGACTGAGGAGAGCAGACAGGAGGACAGAGAGACTGAGAGGACTGAGGAGAGCAGACAGGAGGACAGGGAGACTGAGAGGACTGAGGAGAGCAGACAGGAGGACAGGCAGGCAGACAGACAGAGAGACAGGTCACCTACAGACATAAGGAGTGTTTTCTGTCCACAGGGTGTTGCTGATGAGTACAACCGTCTGAAGGAGCTGAAGAAGGTAAACATCCTGTGGAAACGTTCGTCCATCATGATTTTAAACTTACTGTGGATCGTTTCTCTCAGACTCCAGATTACCAAACCAAGAAGAAGCAGACCAAAGAACTCCGGCTCAAACTTTTCCACATCAAACGTTTGGTGAAGATCTACGACCAGGGAATGTGTTAGACCCTTCCTCACTCCTCCTCATCCTCAAACCTCTCATAGATGTAAAAATAAATCTATAAAAAGAATAAAAAATCTCTTGCTTTTATTTCAAAACAAAAAAAGATCTTTGTTTTGTTTTGATTTCTGAACTGCTTATCCTGATAGGGATTGGGGATTGGAGGGGAGATAGTAGAGCCTATCCCGGCTGATTCCAGGCGAGAGGCAAGAATACACCAGGCCACACACAGACAACCATCCACACACACACACACACACACACACACACACACACACACACACACACACACACATACACACACACACACACACACACTCATTCCTAGGAGATATTTCATTGCAGCCAGTCTGACATGTATGTTTTTGGAGAGTGGGAATAAAATGGAGAAAACCCACACATACAGGGAAGAACATGCAAACGCCACACAGAAAGTACAGAGTTTCAAGCCCCTCCCCCACTCCGAGAACCAAACCCTGACCTTCCTGCTGTGATGCCACCGTGCTGACCCCATACACGTTAAATAATAAACAACAGAAACTTTAAAGGTCTTAGATAAACTTTATTAATCCACAAGGATTATCTGCTAAAAAAAAAGTGGGAGAGACGGTGGCTCAGGGGTTTGCCCGCGGACCAGAAGTTAACCGGAAGTTTGCGGGTTCGCATCCCACTGAGTTCACATCTAGGGTCCTTGGAGAAGACACCTAACCCCCCGTTTCTCTCGTCATAGGTGGCAGCCTGCTGCGGTGTTATGCAGCACACACATTTTCCAGTGAGGGATTAATTGCATCACGCTACGCCATCTTGTTTTCCTCTTTGTTTACGTGCCTTACGTAAAAACAACACAACTCAACCACTAGAGGGTGCTGTACACTTATTAAAGACGTATGTTATAAAAGACAGAACACTGTTTTTTATTCATCCCTCAACTAGAAATTACTGCGCTGCTTTGCACCTCAGCAGGCAGCCATGATGGCGCCATCAGTGGAAGTGACGGGGGTTAGGTGTCTTCTCCAGGGACACCTAGGCATGAGCTCATTGGGAATCGAACTGGCAAATCTTCAGCCCAAAGACGCTGATGCCACCGCTGACCTCTGAACCATCACACCTGAAGAACCAAGAAGACCACGTGTGGTCTGACGGCTGGAAGCCGGTCTGTAGAGCAGGATAAATGTCTGTTCTTCTTTGGGTTAAATCCTCGTGCAGGAGGAGGGGTCATGAAGAGTGTTCAACCACCTCTTCCACACAGCTGGAACTCCTGATGATGCACACTAACACACCACAGCATCCAGTTACAGCCTGCTGGAACACGAAGACGCCAGCCTTCACAGAAACCACGTCCTCACCAGTGGTGGAACGTAACTGTACTTCGTTACTGTACTTAAGTAAAAAAAATAGTGTATCTGTACTTTACTTCAGTAAAATTTGAGACCGGTACTTTTACTTTTACTTCGCTACTTTTTAAAAGTGTGTGTATAATTTTTTGTTACATTTTTGGTCAGAAATTTGAAAAATACACAGTTTTTTTTTTAGCGCATCTTGAAGTCGCATCGACAAAATCGAAAGGAGCAGTTGATCGGGAGAAGAAGTCATGAATCGAGGACCAATCAGAATCGAGAGGAAACATTTTCCGCCAAAAAACTAACATTAAATATTAAAAAGAGTCAGAAGATCGTTGTTTGTTGTGTTTACTTTTAAATAAAAGTTAATCCATCGTCACACAGAGCAGGGGCGGATCTAAGGATTTTCTAAAGGGGGCGGGGTGTGAGGTCATTAACAAAGCCAGTATAGGGTGACTGGGGGCGTCTCCCCTCAACATTTTAAAAAATAAGTGTCCTCTTCCTGTATTTTGGAGCCCATTCGCTGGCCCTGCTAGGGGATAGCTTGATTAGTCCCATTTCCTTTCTTCTGTTTTTTTGTGGACCAAAAGAGGCTGGAGGGGGGGGGGGGGGGGGGGGGGGGGTACTTTTACGTAAGTACAAACAGTGAGTACTTCATCCACCACTGGTCCTTATTGATCAAGATGTTCTCATTCCAGTCCAGGTTATTCACCACTCCCAGGTAATATGTCAGCCGTCTGTACTGATCGGTTGGCAGAAGGCGGGTCACCTTCTGAAGTCCAGAATAAATTCTTTGGTTTTCTGGACTTTAAGTTGTAGCTGGTTCTGCGCCAGCCGTCTGAACTCCTCCTCGTCTTTTTTAATCCAGGCCACAACGACGGTCTGTCAGAGAACTTCTGGATTAGTTAATCCTGCGTGTCGTGATGCCATTGGTCGTGTACAGGGCATACCGAAGAGACCAGCCCCATCGCTCGAGGTGCTCCCACCCTGCTGTAAAGAGTTCTAGAGACCCACCTGGTCCAGAGAGGGATGGATGAGTGGACGCATGCCGTCGTATTTCTACAACTTTTGTGATTTTCTGATCATAAAGTTTAGGATAAACGTGACTTCTCGTCTCCTCAGGAACAGAAATCCGTTTTAATGAATAAAAATGAAGAACTATTACTCTGTGTTTTTGTTGCTTAGCAACACCATTTCGACCAATCAGGAGCAGCCAATTATCAACATCTGTTTAAAATGCTGAGTCAGTGAAAAGTCTGAAGTTATTTAATCTGTTTTCAAGACAGTCTGGCGCCACCTAGTGCCTCCGCTCAATTTAATTTCCTTCCAGCGACTAGGTCAGGGATTGCACGCATCATTTTACGAAAATGTCCTAGCCAATCAGAGAACAGAGATGACGGCCTTCCTCCATGTTTTTTGTTCTGTATTTGATAAAAGGAGATAAACCATGCTAAACCATCCGTGTTGGCATCGATTCCTCAGATTGAGAATTTAAAGTCAGTGTTTATAAAGTTTATTTTTCCTGTTTGGGTCCAGTACATTCGTCACATCCGGTTCTCACCTCACCCACCGTGGAGGGCGTGTGAGGTCAGACTGTTTCCATGGAGACAGTCTGATGAATTATTTTTGTTCTTAACACCAAGAGGAAACACCCCCACCTTGTGGTAGAAGTGACTCAAGTCAACTACAATTTAAAAAACCTGGTGTTTTTTATTTTCATTCCTTCTAAAAGGACGGAGAGCGTCAGCTCTCATAAAGAGACTCAGGTTCACGTTTCTCATTAGTATGTAAATATTCTCAGATTCCACCGTTAACGTCTGACCCCTTGTTGACCCCACCTGGTGTCCTTTCCTTACCTGTGTGACCTTCCACCCTGCGTACATGAGCGATGGTGGATGATCTAATCTGTAGTTCCATCCACCGTCTCTCCTCCAGCTGAGTCATAAACAATAATAATGATAAATATTTAAAACAAACAACAGACAAATGATTTTACTTCGTTTTCTAATAACGGACCGAAAATGAACCGAACCGTGACCTCAAACCGTTTGTAGTTTTTGTTTACATCACTATGACTCATCAGGATAAAACTACAAGCTGAGTTTTCAGAAGTTTCTAACTCAGGGTGGGCAAACTGTATGGTTCGTGGGCCACATTGAGTTCTAACATTTGACCAGGGGTCTGGAACAGGATCAGATGGATGGCATGCTTTGGTAACCTCTAGATTAGACCGATAGAATGACGCTAGATTTTAAACAAATGTTACATCAAGAGCATTAAATTTCAAATCTAGCGGCGCTCGGTTTGAAATCTAAGTTCTTGATGTAACATTTTGTTTGTTTTAACATCTAACATGCTTGTTTACGTGTGTGTATTGGCCCCGATGGCTTTCCATATCTGTGCACACTGTTATTTTTGTGGGCATCACGGAGACACACACATTTGAATGGGAGCAGTGTTGTTGTATCTTTGGCGGCATCTAGTGAGGAAACATCAGAATTGCAGGAAAATAAAACAGTAACAAGGTTTATTTATGTAATTTTTTCAAGTTCGGCGGGCCAGATTAAAACGTTTAATGGGCCGCATGTGGCCCACAGGCCGTAGTTTGCCCAACCTTGTTCTAGATGAATAGAAAATGAGAACGTTCCCATCTTGGGAGGTCTTAATAAAACACACTGACGTGACGGAACGCTGCTGATGCTGTTGTAAAGTTTATTAAGCATTTCTCATACAGATAAAATAATTACACACAATGTAAAAAAAAAACCCAAGAAATCTTCCCTCTGAGACGCACAGAGTCCAAGAAGAAAACAAAACATCTTCATTCTTTTTTTTTTTCTTCATCCCCGTCTACAACGCGGCTGGGATGTTTTTGGCTACGATGGTTTGCTGGGGCCCTGGACGGGGCAGGGGGTGCAGCTTCTGTCCATTCTGATTGGACTGAGTTTATACGGTAGCAACATGAGGTATGGAAACTGATGCAGGACAATCACAGTCCAAATGTGTCCAAAAAAACCTGCAAAAGTTCTCCACAAAAAACATATACAACCCAAAAACATCCCTGAAATCTACCCGACATTCCCAAAACATCAGCCAGAGGGAACCCGTCCCAAACACCCACCACCCGCATAGACCACCCACATGTCACCACACCACCTGCCCACATGTCACCCCATCATCTGACCACATGTCCCAAACCAGCTATACCAGCCTGTCAATGCCGGATCCGGTCAAACCTCAGATGCCAAGCAAGCTAAGCAGTGCATGGATGGTAGACCGCTGGAACCCACAGAGAGACGGGCATTGATAAATATTTGTCTCTGTGTCCTGCCAGGTGAATGTTGAGTTCTTTTAATTCCATTGAAATTAGAAGGAGTGTGTGAGGAGACATGAGTCATTAACCTGGATCTGGTGTGTGTGTGATTGGTTGGTGATGGTCAGTCTGGATCTGGTGTGTGTGATTGGTTGGTGATGATCAGTCTGGATCTGGTGTGTGTGATTGGTTGGTGATGATCAGTCTGGATCTGGTGTGTGTGATTGGTTGGTGATGGTCAGTCTGGATCTGGTGTGTGTGTGATTGGTTGGTGATGGTCAGTCTGGATCTGGTGTGTGTGTGATTGGTTGGTGATGATCAGTCTGGATCTGGTGTGTGTGTGAGATTGGTTGGTGATGATCAGTCTGGATCTGATTTGTGATTGGTTGGTGATGATCAGTCTGGATCTGGTGTGTGTGTGATTGGTTGGTGATGATCAGTCTGGATCTGGTGTGTGTGTGATTGGTTGGTGATGATCAGTCTGGATCTGGTGTGTGTGTGATTGGTTGGTGAAGATCAGTCTGGATCTGGTGTGTGTGTGATTGGTTGGTGATGGTCAGTCTGGATCTGGTGTGTGTGTGATTGGTTGGTGATGGTCAGTCTGCATCTGGTGTGTGTGTGATTGGTTGGTGATGGTCAGTCTGGATCTGGTGTGTGTGTGATTGGTTGGTGATGGTCAGTCTGGATCTGGTGTGTGTGTGTGATTGGTTGGTGATGATCAGTCTGGATCTGGTCTGTGATTGGTTGGTGATGGTCAGTCTGGATCTGGTGTGTGTGTGATTGGTTGGTGATGGTCAGTCTGCATCTGGTGTGTGTGTGATTGGTTGGTGATGGTCAGTCTGGATCTGGTGTGTGTGTGTGATTGGTTGGTGATGGTCAGTCTGGATCTGGTGTGTGTGTGTGATTGGTTGGTGATGATCAGTCTGCATCTGGTGTGTGTGTGATTGGTTGGTGATGATCAGTCTGGATCTGGTGTGTGATTGGTTGGTGATGATCAGTCTGGATCTGGTGTGTGATTGGTTGGTGATGATCAGTCTGGATCTGGTGTGTGTGTGATTGGTTGGTGATGGTCAGTCTGGATCTGGTGTGTGTGTGATTGGTTGGTGATGATCAGTCTGGATCCGGTGTGTGATTGGTTGGTGATGGTCAGTCTGGATTTGGTGTGTGTGTGTGATTGGTTGGTGATGATCAGTCTGGATCCGGTGTGTGATTGGTTGGTGATGGTCAGTCTGGATCTGGTGTGTGTGTGATTGGTTGGTGATGATCAGTCTGGATCTGGTGTGTGTGTGATTGGTTGGTGATGATCAGTCTGGATCTGGTGTGTGTGTGATTGGTTGGTGATGATCAGTCTGGATCTGGTGTGTGTGTGATTGGTTGGTGATGATCAGTCTGGATCTGGTGTGTGTGTGATTGGTTGGTGATGATCAGTCTGGATCTGGTGTGTGTGTGATTGGTTGGTGATGATCAGTCTGGATCTGGTGTGTGTGTGATTGGTTGGTGATGATCAGTCTGGATCTGGTGTGTGTGTGATTGGTTGGTGATGATCAGTCTGGATCTAGTGTGTGTGTGATTGGTTGGTGATGGTCAGTCTGGATCTGGTGTGTGTGTGATTGGTTGGTGATGATCAGTCTGGATCTGGTGTGTGTGTGATTGGTTGGTGATGGTCAGTCTGGATCTGGTGTGTGTGTGATTGGTTGGTGATGATCAGTCTGGATCTGGTGTGTGTGTGATTGGTTCTCTGCCAGACTGTCTTGGCTCTTTCCCCGTACCCCCTACTCTAACCCTCTACCCTAAACCCCTGGCTTGCTATCTCATTCATTGTTCTAAATTGTCTGATTATTTAGAATTACACTGCTAGTTGGTACAATACAATTCACATGTTGTCCACCTCTCTCCCTCCTCTCTGGGAGAGAGCCCCATCCAGGACTCTGCGTTCCTGTCCTGGGCATGGCCACACCGAGGAGACCTCCGCGCTTCTTCATCCCCGCTCCATCAGGACGAAATCCATCTACTCATCCCCGCCGTGGGCATCGCTGGGCTGAGGAGTCCCCCAGTGTCTCCATCAGGATGAAGAACATCTGCTCATCCCCGTACTTGACATCTCCGGGCTGAGGAGTCCCCCGTGTTTCCATCAGGATGAAGAACATTTATTGACTTCTTTAGATATTTAGCTGTAGATTAGAATAAGCTAATATTTAAACAATAATCTGTGACACATTGTTTGCTCGTCCCGGGGGAGGGATCTCTCTTTCACGTGGATCCCCATGAGGTTTCTTATTTTTTCCCCACTGATGGGTTTTTTAGGAGTTTTTCCTCACCGAGAAGGAGAGTCTAAGTGCATTAATGTGCTAGTCTTGTTTAGTTAGCATTTGTTAGTTATTTTTCTTGTTGTGTATTTGTGTTAATACATTCCTCTTTTTCTTGTGAAGCCCATTGAGACGGACATTCTGTGATTTTGGGCTATACAAATAAAATTGAATTGAATTGAATTGATGGTCAGTCTGGATCTGGTGTGTGTGTGTGATTGATTGGTGATGATCAGTCTGGATCTGGTGTGTGTGTGATTGGTTGGTGATGACCAGTCTGGATCTGGTGTGTGTGTGATTGGTTGGTGATGATCAGTCTGGATCTGGTGTGTGTGTGATTGGTTGGTGATGATCAGTCTGGATCTGGTGTGTGTGTGATTGGTTGGTGATGATCAGTCTGGATCTGGTGTGTGTGTGTGATTGGTTGGTGATGATCAGTCTGGATCTGGTGTGTGTGTGATTGGTTGGTGATGGTCAGTCTGGATCTGGTGTGTGTGTGATTGGTTGGTGATGATCAGTCTGGATCTGGTCTGTGATTGGTTGGTGATGATCAGTCTGGATCTGGTGTGTGATCGGTTGGTGATGATCAGTCTGGATCTGGTGTGTGTGTGATTGGTTGGTGATGGTCAGTCTGGATCTGGTGTGTGTGTGATTGGTTGGTGATGATCAGTCTGGATCTGGTGTGTGTGTGATTGGTTGGTGATGATCAGTCTGGATCTGGTGTGTGTGTGATTGGTTGGTGAAGATCAGTCTGGATCTGGTGTGTGATTGGTTAGTGATGGTCAGTCTGGATCTGGTGTGTGTGTGATTGGTTGGTGAAGATCAGTCTGGATCTGGTGTGTGTGTGATTGGTTGGTGATGGTCAGTCTGGATCTGGTGTGTGATTGGTTAGTGATGGTCAGTCTGGATCTGGTGTGTGTGTGATTGGTTGGTGAAGATCAGTCTGGATCTGGTGTGTGATTGGTTGGTGATGGTCAGTCTGGATCTGGTGTGTGTGTGATTGGTTGGTGAAGATCAGTCTGGATCTGGTGTGTGATTGGTTGGTGATGGTCAGTCTGGATCTGGTGTGTGATTGGTTAGTGATGGTCAGTCTGGATCTGGTGTGTGTGTGATTGGTTGGTGATGATCAGTCTGGATCTGGTCTGTGATTGGTTGGTGACGGTCAGTCTGGATCTGGTGTGTGTGTGATTGGTTGGTGATGGTCAGTCTGCATCTGGTGTGTGTGTGATTGGTTGGTGATGGTCAGTCTGGATCTGGTGTGTGTGTGTGATTGGTTGGTGATGATCAGTCTGGATCTGGTGTGTGTGTGATTGGTTGGTGATGATCAGTCTGGATCTGGTGTGTGTGTGATTGGTTGGTGATGATCAGTCTGGATCTGGTGTGTGTGTGTGTGATTGGTTGGTGATGATCAGTCTGGATCTGGTGTGTGTGTGATTGGTTGGTGATGGTCAGTCTGGATCTGGTGTGTGTGTGATTGGTTGGTGATGATCAGTCTGGATCTGGTGTGTGATTGGTTAGTGATGGTCAGTCTGGATCTGGTGTGTGTGTGTGATTGGTTAGTGATGGTCAGTCTGGATCTGGTGTGTGTGTGATTGGTTGGTGATGATCAGTCTGGATCTGGTGTGTGATTGGTTAGTGATGGTCAGTCTGGATCTGGTGTGTGTGTGATTGGTTGGTGATGATCAGTCTGGATCTGGTGTGTGTGTGTGTGATTGGTTAGTGATGGTCAGTCTGGATCTGGTGTGTGTGTGATTGGTTGGTGATGATCAGTCTGGATCTGGTGTGTGTGTGATTGGTTAGTGATGGTCAGTCTGGATCTGGTGTGTGTGTGATTGGTTAGTGATGGTCAGTCTGGATCTGGTGTGTGTGTGATTGGTTGGTGATGATCAGTCTGGATCTGGTGTGTGTGTGATTGGTTAGTGATGGTCAGTCTGGATCTGGTGTGTGTGTGATTGGTTGGTGATGGTCAGTCTGGATCTGGTGTGTGTGTGATTGGTTGGTGATGATCAGTCTGGATCTGGTGTGTGTGTGATTGGTTGGTGATGGTCAGTCTGGATCTGGTGTGTGTGTGATTGGTTGGTGATGGTCAGTCTGGATCTGGTGTGTGTGTGATTGGTTAGTGATGGTCGGTCTGGATCTGGTGTGTGTGTGATTGGTTGGTGATGATCAGTCTGGATCTGGTGTGTGTGTGTGATTGGTTAGTGATGGTCAGTCTGGATCTGGTGTGTGTGTGATTGGTTGGTGATGATCAGTCTGGATCTGGTGTGTGTGTGATTGGTTGGTGATGATCAGTCTGGATCTGGTGTGTGATTGGTTAGTGATGGTCAGTCTGGATCTGGTGTGTGTGTGATTGGTTGGTGATGATCAGTCTGGATCTGGTGTGTGTGTGATTGGTTAGTGATGATCAGTCTGGATCTGGTGTGTGTGTGATTGGTTAGTGATGGTCAGTCTGGATCTGGTGTGTGTGTGATTGGTTGGTGATGATCAGTCTGGATCTGGTGTGTGTGTGATTGGTTGGTGATGATCAGTCTGGATCTGGTGTGTGTGTGATTGGTTGGTGATGATCAGTCTGGATCTGGTGTGTGTATGTGTGATTGGTTGGTGATGATCAGTCTGGATCTGGTGTGTGTGTGATTGGTTAGTGATGGTCAGTCTGGATCTGGTGTGTGTGTGATTGGTTAGTGATGGTCAGTCTGGATCTGGTGTGTGTGTGATTGGTTGGTGATGATCAGTCTGGATCTGGTGTGTGTGTGATTGGTTGGTGATGATCAGTCTGGATCTGGTGTTTGTGTGATTGGTTGGTGATGATCAGTCTGGATCTGGTGTGTGTGTGATTGGTTGGTGGTGATCAGTCTGGATCTGGTGTGTGTATGTGTGATTGGTTGGTGATGGTCAGTCTGGATCTGGTGTGTGTGTGATTGGTTAGTGATGGTCAGTCTGGATCTGGTGTGTGTGTGATTGGTTAGTGATGGTCAGTCTGGATCTGGTGTGTGTGTGATTGGTTGGTGATGGTCAGTCTGGATCTGGTGTGTGTGTGATTGGTTGGTGATGATCAGTCTGGATCTGGTGTGTGATTGGTTGGTGATGGTCAGTCTGGATCTGGTGTGTGTGTGATTGGTTGGTGACCGTCACTCCTACCTGATGGTGGAAGCTGACATGCAAGTTCAAAACCCCCATCAGGAGACATTGGGGGTTCGGCGTCTTGCTCAAGGACACGTCGGCATGAACTCTGGGCGAGGGATCGAAAAAATGACCCTGCGGTTACAGGATGGTCGTCCTACCCATCCAGCCACCCGTAAGTCCCCTCAAAAGTCCGCCCTGCACCTGCCAACATGTCCCTAACCTCCCCCCACCACATGCCCACATGTCCCCCATGCCTGTCCACTACGTCTCATCTATGCTAACACACAGAAAAGAAGAAATTTAAAAGTAAAACCATGCAAATGAAGAGAAAGTTAGTCGGTTTTTATATTTATATCTATGTACAGCTCGTGTAAACTTCACTGGTTGTTTTGGTTACACTCTGGAGGTAATCAGAAGGCAGTAGTCAGAAGAAGGCGATGTGTGGTGAGCGCGTCTCAGTGAGGTATTCGTCTCTTTTCCAGCTACAACGTGCCAGTCACTTTGGTCCTTAAACTGGATGAAGGGATGAAAGGGAGCGTGGTCGGGCGGGGCTACTGACCCGGGACGTACGGCCAGCTGATGGAGCTTCCAGAGAGCTGCATGTCACGGATGAGGGTCTCGATGGGGGTCTTTCCCACCAGGCGCATGAAGAAGAGCTGCGAGATGAGCGAGGCGGGCACGGCGCGTAGAGCGGGTAGCCTCAGCAGCAGTCGTCCGAAACGCTGAGGCTGGCTGGGGTACTGCATGCGCTCGTACTCCGTCAGAGCCACCTGGGCCTTCTCCTGGAGGGACTCCACGTGGGCGGGGTCTGTGAGGCCGCAGGCGTCTGGAAGGAGACGGGATTAACACACGGATCAGCATCTCCATGGCAACAGAGAGACCCTCCTGACAGGAAGTCACCTACCCTGCCACCCCGTCACTCACCAGGAGAGAAGAGTGCGATGGCCTTGAGGCAGCTGTACTCTGCAGAGTCCACCTGCAGCCTGCTCAGTTTGTCCACCTGGTCCTGGAACATCCTCACCTGGTCCATGAAGGACACGACGCGCTCGGCAGACATGGGGGACGAGTGAAACCCCGCCGCCGCCAGGAGGGGCGCCATGTGGAGCGGCAGTGCCGACTGGGCCGCGTTCAGGATGAAGAGCTCGCTCCAACTCAGTCTGAGCAGCGCCACCTACAGACCGACATCAGTGTTACCTCCACGTGGTGTGTGTGTGTGTGTTTAACTGAAAGGTTTTTCTGTTTAGTGTTCCGTTCCGTTATCTTCCGCTTTTTTCGGGGTCGGGTCGCGGGGGCAACAGCCTCAAGCCCAGGCTTCTCTCACCCCGGCTGCATTCTCTAGCTCACCTGGAAAGATCCCAAGTCGTTCCCCGGCCAGCTGTGAGACATAGTCTCTCCAGCGGGTCCGGGGTCTGCCCCTTTGTCTCCTCCCGGTGAGTTGTGCCCGAAACACCTCGCCCAAGAGGCGCTCGGGGGGGGCATCCTGACCAGATGCCCGAACCACCCCATCTTGCTCCTCTCGATCTGGAGGACTGGAGGAGGAGTGGCTCGACACCGAGCTCCTCCCAGATGGCAGAGCTGCTCACCCGATCTCTGAGTGAGAGCCCAGCCACCCTGCAGAGGAAGCTCATTTCGGCCGCTTGTACCCGCAATCTCATTCTTTCGGTCACCACCCACAGCTGGTTACCATGGTGAAGGTAGGAACGTAGATCCTGGTTACCATGGTGAGGGTAGGAACGTAGATCCTGGTTACCATGGTGAGGGTAGGAACGTAGATCCTGGTTACCATGGTGAGGGTAGGAACGTAGATCCTGGTTACCATGGTGAGGGTAGGAATGTAGATCCTGGTTACCATGGTGAGGGTAGGAATGTAAATCCTGGTTACCATGGTGAGTGTAGGAATGTAGATCCTGGTTACCATGGTGAGGGTAGGAACGTACATCCTGGTTACTATAGTGAGGGTAGGAACGTACATCCTGGTTACCATGGTGAGGGTAGGAACGTAGATCCTGGTTACCACGGTGAGGGTAGGAACGTAGATCCTGATTACCATGGTGAGGGTAGAAACGTAGTGGAGGAAGTGGAGTGGAGGAAAGACTAGAGCAGTGGATCATCGATAGAACGAGAGGAGGAAAGACTAGAGCAGTCGATCATCGATAGAACGAGTGGAGGGAAGACTAGAGCAGTGGATCATCGATAGAACGAGTGGAGGAAAGACTAGAGCAGTGGATCATGGATAGAACGAGTGGAGGAAAGACTAGAGCAGTGGATCATCGATATAAGGAGTGGAGGAAAGACTAGAGCAGTGGATCATGGATAGAACGAGTGGAGGAAAGACTAGAGCAGTGGATCATCGATAGAACGAGAGGAGGAAAGACTAGAGCAGTGGATCATGGATAGAACGAGTGGAGGAAAGACTAGAGCAGTGGATCATCGATACAACGAGTGGAGGAAAGACTAGAGCAGTAGATCATCGATAGAACGAGTGGAGGAAAGACTAGAGCAGTGGATCATCGATGGAACGAGTGGAGGAAAGACTAGAGCAGTGGATCATCGATAGAACGAGTGGAGGAAAGACTAGAGCAGTGGATCATCGATAGAACAAGAGGAGGAAAGACTAGAGCAGTGGATCATGGATAGAACGAGTGGAGGAAAGACTAGAGCAGTGGATCATCGATAGAACAAGAGGAGGAAAGACTAGAGCAGTGGATCATGGATAGAACGAGTGGAGGAAAGACTAGAGCAGTGGATCATGGATAGAACGAGTGGAGGAAAGACTAGAGCAGTGGATCATGGATAGAACGAGTGGAGGAAAGACTAGAGCAGTGGATCATCGATAGAACGAGAGGAGGAAAGACTAGAGCAGTGGATCATCGATAGAACGAGTGGAGGAAAGACTAGAGCAGTGGATCATCGATAGAACGAGTGGAGGAAAGACTAGAGCAGTGGATCATGGATAGAACGAGTGGAGGAAAGACTAGAGCAGTGGATCATGGATAGAACGAGTGGAGGAAAGACTAGAGCAGTGGATCATCGATAGAACGAGTGGAGGAAAGACTAGAGCAGTGGATCATTGATAGAACGAGAGGAGGAAAGACTAGAGCAGTAGATCATCGATAGAACGAGTGGAGGAAAGATTAGAGCAGTGGATCACTGAATAAATAACAAGGACAGATTGACGTATCAGCGGGCACATTGTCTTCATATGGTGCCGTCACTGGCATCGATGTATCAACAGAATAATAAATATAGATTCAGGAGCACTGACCTGGTCAGAAACAGGAAGTTCAGGGAAGTACGGGATGTTCCTCGCCCACTCCACCGTGCTGAACAGCAGCCTCGCCGCCAGCTCACAGATGTTATCGATGCCCATGGCGCCATCCGGCCCGCTCTGCTGGTTGTACTGATGCCCGTACCTGCTGTTGGGGTACGGCTCGGCTCGGAGAAGCTGGGAGATGAGCTCAGACACCGGCTGCCCTCCGCCCCCACTGTTTGTGCTGTTACTGAAGTACTCAGTAGCTGGCAGACCGCTGGCGCCACCTAAAGGTGTGATGGATGGGCTGAGGCTGGGCTGGGGGGGGATACGCCCGCGCTGAACTGCTGTAGTATGGTTGGAGGACAGAAGGGGAGATGGGTGGAGAACAGGAGGGTGGGGTCGGGGGAACGGAGGGGGCAAAGAAGCAACACGGAAAAGTTAAAAGTAAGATTTAAACAATAAAACCTGATGTTTTAAGAAAAGAAGCTCCGCCTCCAAGTGTCAGAGATGGACCCGATCCAACCCTTCCAGCTTGGTGATGATGTCATAGAGCCCGTCAAGAGCTTTGAGTACCTGGGGTCCACAGTGACCGACAAACGGGGACCGAGATCCAGAGATCAATAGAAGAGTCCTGGTAGCCTCGGCCCTTCGGACTCTCTGGAAACCACTCTGACGACACTCATCCACCTCCCGCAAGACGAGGGACGACCTCCCCGACTCCACCTACTCTCCATCCTGCTCTATGACTCGGAGACGTGGCTCCTGAACAAGATTCTGGAGGCCAGAATTTACGGCTCCAACATCATGTGGCCCCAATGAGTCTCTAACCAGGCGTTCAGAGCCAATATGTGCCAGCCCGAGGAAGGCATCTCACGTGGCTGAACGATGCCGCGCTCGCTAGTTCAGTCCCGTCCTGCACCTGCTTCCTGACCATCCAAAGGTCGCAGGCTGGAAAAGACCACGAGGTGTGACCCCCAGACCCGATGGCTCGACGTAACCGTGGGCGACCTCCAAGAACTCTGGGTCATCGTCGAGGAAACAGAACATCTGGACCCGCTCCCCCTACCGCCCCCCCTCGCTGGAGCCTTAACGATAAAGAACAATAAAACCTGATGTTCTACTGGAATAAGACCTGATGTTCTACTGGAATAAAACCTGATGTTCTACTGGAATAAGACCTGATGTTCTACTGGAATAAAACCTGATGTTCTACTGGAATAAAACCTGATTTCTACTGGAATAAGACCTCACTAATAGATAATAATTTAGGGATTAAAAACTCGTTTTTAAACCACTTCCTGTGTCTTTAATAAAGTGAAGAAGTCGGTGAGTGTGTGACCTCGCTCGCTCCCTCAGGGTGAGCACAGTAAACGAGTCTCCAGGGACTCGTCAGCTCATAGGTCTTAAACACTCAGCTCCATATTGGATTCTTCAGTCAGTTTGACAGGATGAAGATGTTGGACATCAGTCTGGATCGGAACGCGCTGCAGCACCTTACCTACCTTCATCAGTCTGGATGGAACGCGCTGCAGCACGTTACCTACCTTCATCAGTCTGGATGGAACACGCAGCAGCACCTTACCTACCTTCATCAGTCTGGATGGAACGCGCTGCAGCACCTTACCTACCTTCATCAGTCTGGATCGGAACGCGCTGCAGCACCTTACCTACCTTCATCAGTCTGGATGGAACGCGCTGCAGGACCTTACCTACCTTCATCAGTCTGGATGGAACGCGCTGCAGCACCTTACCTACCTTCATCAGTCTGGATCGGAACGCGCTGCAGCACCTTACCTACCTTCATCAGTCTGGATGGAACGCGCTGCAGCACCTTACCTACCTTCATCAGTCTGGATCGGAACGCGCAGCAGCACCAAACCTACCTTCTTTATTTAAACACACACTGAACCACTTCCTAAACTCATGATCGGACCTGGACCCTCTTTAAATAGGAGCATGTAGATCTTTGGCTGAGCAGCGGTTTCTCTTCAGCTCTACGAAGGTGCTCAAATCATGCAAACATCAGATCTATAAAAAACAAACTCTTAACGAATCATAAACTTCGTGATTCACACCTGTGACAATTCTCAGACGTAAACCAACCTGATCTCCATCCCACCCGAACCACGTCCCTACAACCTGATATTCTTCTTTTTCTTCTCCTTCCATCATTTCCCTTCAGGGGGCGCCATATCAAGTCAGTTTCTTCCATCTAACCCTATCTCCTGCATCCTCTTCGGTCACACCAACTATCTTCATGTCTTCCTTCACTGTATCCATGAACCTCCTCTTTGGTCTTCCTCTAGTCCTCTTTCCTGGTGGTTCCAAACCCAGCATCCTTCTTCTGATTTACTCTCTCTCTCTCCTCTGCACATGTCCAAACCATCTCAGTCTGACCTCTCTGACTTTAAAACCTCTAACATGTGCTGTTCCTCTGATCCTGTCCATCCTGGTCACTCCCAGAGAGATCCTCAGCATCTTCATCTCTGATACAAACATCTCTGCTTCCTGTCTTTTCCTCAGTGCCACTGTTTCTAGACCAATCAGCATGGCCGCTCTCACCACACTGTCTTTAGACCAATCAGCATGGCCGCTCTCACCACACTGTTTCTAGACCAATCAGCATGGCCGCTCTCACCACACTGTCTCTAGACCAATCAGCATGGCCGCTCTCACCACACTGTCTCTAGACCAATCAGCATGGCCCCTCTCACCACACTGTCTCTAGACCAATCAGCATGGCCGCTCTCACCACACTGTCTCTAGACCAATCAGCATGGCCGCTCTCACCACACTGTCTCTAGACCAATCAGCATGGCCGCTCTCACCACACTGTCTCTAGACCAATCAGCATGGCCGCTCTCACCACACTGTCTCTAGACCAATCAGCATGGCCGCTCTCACCATGGTTTTCTACACTTTCCCTTTCATTCTAGCTGAAACTCTTCTATCACACATCACACCTGATACTTTCCTCCACCCGTTCCAGCCTGCCTGAACACGCTTCTTCACCTCTTTTCCACACTCTCCATTGCTCTGTACTGTTGATTCTAGATTCTTAAAATCTTCCACCTTCTTTATCTCTTCTCCCTGTAACCTCACTTTTCCATTTGGATCCCTCTCATTCACACACATGTACTCTGTTTTACTCTGACTAATCTTCAAACCTCCACCTCTCCAGCTTTTCCTCCACCTCTTCCCTCCTCCTCTCACTACAGACCATAATGTCATCTGTAAACATTGCCCATTAGTCCATCATTATTCAAACGTCTGCTGCACACGGCTTCAAAAGAAGTTCAAATATAGTGATTAACGATGTGTCTTAATTAACAATCTTTTCTTATGTACGGTCCTACTCTGACAGGTATTTATGTGTGTTTTCTAATTGTTTCATCTCTGCTTCAAATGCTTCATTTCACTGTCCTCAGTTCACACGTGTCCTCTTTTACCCACGTCTTACCGTCTGGCAGCTTCTGACTTTACTTAGAGTTAAACTCTACACCCTCCGACATCTTTAGAGATCTCTCTGCTCGCACAGAAGTGGGCGTACTCGTGGATTTGGGCGTATGGATGTCTAATAAATTAGGACCCAGGACACTTAGATCAAAACCTGCAGCATGCCTACCTTCTTTACGCATTCCAACACGGAAACATTTCTTCAGACGGCAGTATTGGCACTGGTTCCTGTGGTGCTGGTCAATCTGGCATTCTCTGTTTGACCTGAGGAGAGACGTCACCATGGAGACAGATGTTTATCACCACCTGATCATCTTATCACACAGACATCATCACATCTTACACATCATCTTACGCTGGGCGTACACTCAGACTTCATCCTGATTTCAGGTGGTACGACCACTTAAAGAGGAGTGTAAATTTTCTCTTACAGAAGCGTCATGGTGTCTGAGTACCGGAGGTTAAAAGGACACATTTGTTGCTCCAAACTAGTAATCACACGGTCAGATCGGTTTCTTTTGTCTCCTTGGAAACGTGGCACTGCAGAAGCAGCGCTACAGACCCTTTCTCCTGATTGGTTGGTTCTGACGTCGTTACATTGAACGTAAACACAAACAATATGCAAGAATCAAGACCCTAGTTTTGGGATTAAAGTCTCAGTTTCCTTATCATTTGACCAGGGCAGCAACCTGGAGCGACTTATCTGTGAAATTTTCAACACTTTATTACAAACATTTTATATGTTATTTTCACACGAAGGTTTGATGATGAGTCTGACGTAGAAGAGGAGGCGTGCATCGTCTTCCTCTGGAGTTGGGGGAGTTGTTTAAAAGTGATTTGATTGTTTTAGTGATTTGGAGTGAAACTGATGGTTTGATAAACTTGTTAGCATGTTCTCTGAAGAACTCTTAATATGTTACGTTAACCTCTTCCACGCGTTTCCACGTGTTTCGAAGTTCGGCGTATCTCTAAAAATTTGGCGCGTTGTGCGTTCAGACGTACACAGTACGTCTAATGATTTATGTTACTGTTAGCTCAGGACATTAATATCACAATCAATACACTGAAGGAAAAACGTTGTTTTGGTACTCTGTGGGAGTGACCAGGATGAACAGGATTAAATAAATAAATTCCTCTCTTCATCCCTCACCGTGCTGCACTCCTTACACCGCAGCAGGCTGCCCTTCAACGGCGCCAATGGTGGGAGAAGCGGGGGGTTAGGTGTCTTCTCCAAGGACCCTAGACGTGCTCTCTGTGGGACGCAAACCCGCGACCTTCAGGTCCTCGTGCGAACGCTCTAATTCTAATAGACAGTGATCGTAACCGTAGTAACTTAATAATAACAGAGATAATTAATGTACTGGACTCTCTGATTAACTCTGATTAAATCTTCATAGTATTCTTTTGACTACAACAGTATTTCATATTTTTTTATTTTTTTAAATTTTTCATAGATATTTTTGCTATTTGTTAGAATTTTTTGTAAAATGAAACAAATTAAAATGTTAAAAATGTGTTTTTAATAAATATTTATGTTTTCAATGTGATTTGAAGCCAAAAACTTAAGTTATATCATAGATTACTAAAGTTGGTATTTTTGGCCCATCTTTGGTCCAGTAGTCATGGAAGGGTTAATAAACCAGCCACACGTTCTCGGTTCGTACCGTTAGAATAACGTACACTCCTTCACACCAAAGCTTTACAGTTTATTTTATTTACAGACGACGGGTCTGTTTTTAATGTAGGATTTTATTTTGATAAAATGAGGCATGTTTCATAATGATTTATTTTTATTCCATGATTCTAAGCCAGGCATTGGGCAAACCACGGTCCGCGGGCCACATCCGGCCTATTAAACGTTTTAATCAGGCCCCCAAACTTTAAAAAAAAATCATAAGTAGATCTTGAGTGGCGTTAGTTTTAGATGGCGTTGTTTTTTTTTTTAAAGCGCTGGTAAAATTTGAAATTCAACTATCTTGATGTCGAGCTCACTTGTTAGTGTGTGTGTGTAGTGACCCCGATGGCTTTCCATACGTAGATCAAATATAACGCGCTCCAGCCTGCAGGTGTGTGTGTGTGTGTATATACCTGCAGGTGTGTGTGTGTGTGTGTGTGTGTGTATATACCTGCAGGTGTGTGTGTGTGTGTATATACCTACGAGTAGGTGTGTGTGTGTGTGTGTATATACCTACGAGTAGGTGTGTGTGTGTGTGTGTATACCTGTAGGTGTGTGTGTGTATATATACCTGCAGGTGTGTGTGTGTGTGTGTGTGTATATACCTACGAGTAGGTGTGTGTGTGTGTGTGTGTGTGTGTGTGTGTGTGTGTGTGTGTGTGTGTGTATATACCTGCAGGTGTGTGTGTGTGTATATACCTACGAGTAGGTGTGTGTGTGTGTGTACCTGTAGGTGTGTGTGTGTGTATACCTGTGTGTGTGTGTGTGTGTGTGTATATACCTACGAGTAGGTGTGTGTGTGTGTGTGTATACCTGTTGATGTGTGTGTGTGTATATATACCTACGAGTAGGTGTGTGTGTCTGTAGGTTTGTGTGTGTGTGTAGGTGTGTGTGTGTAGGTGAGTGTGTGTTTGTACCTTCTAGTAGGTGTGTGTGTGTGTGTGTATATATACCTACGAGTAGGTGTGTGTGTGTGTGTGTGTGTGTGTGTGTGTGTGTCTGTAGGTTTGTGTGTGTATACCTGTAGGCGTGTGTGTGTGTGTGTGTACCTACTAGTAGGTGTGTGTGTGTATACCTACTAGTAGGTGTGTGTGTGTGTATACCTACTAGTAGGTGTGTGTGTATACCTACTAGTAGGGATGTGTGTGTGTGTGTATACCTACTAGTAGGTGTGTGTGTGTGTGTATACCTACTAGTAGGTGTGTGTGTGTGTATACCTACTAGTAGGTGTGTCTGTATGTCTGTAGGTGTGTGTGTGTAGGTGTGTGTGTGTGTACCTGCAGGTGTGTGTGTGTGTGTGTGTAGGTGTGTGTGTGTACCTGCAGGTGTAGCACAGGTTCCTCCTCACACTCCTCTTGAAGAAGCTCTTGCACCCCTCACAGGTGAACACCCTGTAGTGTTTCTGTAGGTGTGTGTGTGTATACCTGTAGGTGTGTGTGTGTGTGTGTGTATACCTGTTGGTGTGTGTGTGTGTGTGTGTATACCTGTTGGTGTGTGTGTGTACCTGTAGGTGTGTGTGTGGGTGTGTGTGTACCTGTAGGTGTGTGTCTGTGTGTACCTGCAGGTGTAGCTCAGGTTCCTCCTCACACTCCTCTTGAAGAAGCTCTTGCACCCCTCACAGGTGAACACCCCGTAGTGTTTCTGTAGGTGTGTGTGTGTGTACCTGTAGGTGTGTGTGTGTGTACCTGTAGGTGTGTGTGTGTGTACCTGTAGGTGTGTGTATACCTGTAGGTGTGTATGTGTGTGTACCTGTAGGTGTGTGTGTGTGTGTACCTGTAGGTGTGTGTGTGTGTGTGTGTGTGTGTGTGTGTGTGTGTAGGTGTGTGTGTGTACCTGCAGGTGTAGCTCAGGTTCCTCCTCACACTCCTCTTGAAGAAGCTCTTGCACCCCTCACAGGTGAACACCCCGTAGTGTTTCTGTAGGTTTGTGTGTGTACCTGTAGGTGTGTGTGTGTGTGTGTGTGTGTGTATACCTGTTGGTGTGTGTGTGTGTGTGTGTATACCTGTTGGTGTGTGTGTGTACCTGTAGGTGTGTGTGTGGGTGTGTGTGTACCTGTAGGTGTGTGTCTGTGTGTACCTGCAGGTGTAGCTCAGGTTCCTCCTCACACTCCTCTTGAAGAAGCTCTTGCACCCCTCACAGGTGAACACCCCGTAGTGTTTCTGTAGGTGTGTGTGTACCTGTAGGTGTGTGTGTGTGTGTGTCTGTAGGTGTGTGTGTACCTGCAGGTGTAGCTCAGGTTCCTCCTCACACTCCTCTTGAAGAAGCTCTTGCACCCCTCACAGGTGAACACCCCGTAGTGTTTCCCGCTGGATCTGTCCCCGCACACCACGCAGTCCACCACGCAGGCCTTGTCCTCCTCTCCGGCCTCCATGTCGCTCCCCACGGCTTGGGGGGAGCCGTCCTCCTCCTCCCCCCTCAGGTACCCCTTCTCCCCCACACCGTTAGCCCCCCCGTTGGGGTCTCCCCACCCCCCGCTCACCATGGCCATCGAGAAAAAAAACAAACTTTTACAGCAGACGGAGTGCAGCTTCTTGAGCCTCGTGTAGCGCAGGCGCACAGCAGGCCCGATGGGGGGGTCCTCTCTTTAAGGGGGGGGGGGGACAAAGAGCGAGCAGCGGCAGTAATGGCGTCCTCCTTCCTTCCAGGCAGGCAGCGGTAGCTCGCTAGCAGCCTAGCCGGAGATGGCGCAGCCTTAGCGGACTGCCCCTCCTGCCAGCCCAGCACCCCCACACTACCAGCTCTTTGTGTGTCCACCAGCAGCAGGAGGGGGGGCCAGGCTGGATGTTTAACCCCCTCCCCTGTGAATGTGTGTGTGTGTGTGTGTGTGTGTGTGTGTGTGTGTGTGTTAGTGATGTGTCGGTCTCAAACGAAACGGCTCATAGAGCCGGCTCTTTGAAGCGAATGATGGGAGCCGACTCCCGAGTGTTAACTGATTGGAAGCCCCGCCCCCCGCATTTATATCTATATAAATAAACAAACAAAAAGTCTGTCCATCCTTTGTGCTGTAATAATTTAAAGATCTGAAAAACTAAAATATAGCACAGTGGAAATTTTTCATAATGGAAAAGTAAGGTTACAGGGGGAGAGCGGCCATGCTGATTGGTCTAGAGCAGCGGTCGGCAACCCGCGGCTCCGGAGCCGCATGCGGCTCTTTCATCCTTATAATGCGGCTCTTGGCCCATCTAAAAAAAATTACTAAAAAAATTTTTGTTTGTATTTAATTGAAGTGTGTTTTATTTGTGTTAGTTTTTATATTATTTTAGTTCTAAATTTGAAGATTATTGTGATCTTGAAATATTAAAATATTAATTAAATTATTTGATATTATTTTTTCGTCGCTCAAAATAGACGTCACACTGCGGAAGCTGGTATACCCGCTGAAACGCCGTCTATTTTGAGCGACTTTCAATCCCGGCAAAACCAATGGAGAAATGTAAGAAAAGAAAAATATCTCAAGAAAATAGAACATTCAATGATGCCTGGGCAGATTCATTTGCATTTACCTCGGGCGAGACTGGCCTACCAGTATGCCTAATTTGTGGAGAAAAACTGGCTAACAATAAACGGTCAAATGTCGCAAGACATTTTAACAATACACACAGAGCCTTTGCTGAAAAATATCCAGAGGGAGAAGAGAGGAAAAAAGCTGTTTCGGAACTTATGCAGAAGGATGACCGGACGAAAAATCAATTCAAGAAGTGGGTGAAGTCTGCAAATACAACTACATATGCAAGCTTTGTGGCCGCTCAGGAAATAGGCAGGCATGGGAAACCGTTCACAGATGGAGAATATATGAAAGAATCATTTCTTAAGATTTCAGAACACTTATTTGCGGACTTTAAAAACAAAGACGAAATTGTGCAGAAAATCAGAGAGATGCCTCTCTCTGCGAAAACTGTCAAAGACAGAACCATAAAAATGGCAGAAAATATCACAAAACAGCAAATCAAAGACATCAATTCAGCAGCAGCATACTCAATCGCCTGTGATGAGTCCAAAGACAAAACGGACATTGAACAAATAGCGCTGTTCTTCCGATATGTGAATTCTGCTGGACCACAGGAAGAAATGGTTGAGCTGATACCACTAAAATGCCAGACACGGGGGGAGGACATCTGTGAGGCTGTGCTTGATTGTTTACGAGCCAAAGAAATAAAAACAACCCACCTCGTGTCGGTGGCTACCGATGGGGCACCGAGTATGACTGGAGCGCACAGGGGCTTTGTGGCTTTGCTGCAGAAATCACTGGATAGAAAGCTGCTGACTTTTCATTGCATCCTGCACCAAGAGGCATTGTGCGCGCAAAGTTTTCCTCCAGAATGCACAGAGGTCATGAATGTTGTTATTCAGATTGTCAATGAAATAATGGCAAAAGGTTTAAATCACCGCCAGTTCCGTTCATTACTGGATGAGGTGGAGAGCGCATACTCTGATCTCCTGCTGCATAACAGAGTCCGGTGGCTGTCCAGAGGAGAGGTGCTTCAACGTTTTGCTGCATGTCTGGGAGAGGTGAAAACTTTCATGAGCAGCAAAGGGCTCACCTTTCCTGAGCTGGAACAGCCAGAGTGGCTGGAAAAACTCCACTTCATGGTGGACATGACAGCGAAACTAAACACGCTGAACACAACGCTTCAGGGGAGAGGAGGCACAGCGCTGCACATGCTGGAGGAGGTGTTGGCGTTTGAGCGCAAACTGACAGTTTTAGCCAGAGATTTACAGAGAGGCACACTGTCTCACTTCCCCTCTTTAAGGGAGTTCAAACAAGCTCACGGAGTGATCAATTCAGAGTATTTGCAGTCTACAATCACCACAATGCAAGCGTCGTTTGGTAAACGATTCCGTGAGTTCAGAGAGGAAAAAACCACATTGTCCTTCCCCGTCACTCCCCTGACCATTGATCCATCCCTGCTAAACGTGACTGCATTTGCAGGTGTAAGTCAACCTGCTCTGGAGCTGGAGCTGGCTGACATAGCTGACAAAGACATTTGGGTGTCCAAATTCAAACGCTTGACAGAGGACCTTGAAGATGTTGCCCGTCAGAAGGCCACTCTTGCTCAGAATCACAAATGGAGTGATATTGAGAACCTCCCGAGACCGGACAAACTCATATTTGAAACATGGAATGCCATCCCCGACACCTACACGAACATGAAGAAATATGCCTTTGGAGTCCTGTCGATCTTCGGATCCACATATGTATGTGAGCAGCTATTCTCCACCATGAACTGCATTAAAAACAAACACCGCTTACGGCTCACAGATGACAGCTTACAGTCCTGCGTAAAGATTAAAGTGACTTCGTACAGCCCCGATTTGCAGAAGCTGTGCGCAGAGGTTCAGGAGCAGAGGTCCCATTAACCAGGTAAAATAAATATTTATGCAGATATTTTGCAAATATTTAATTTTCATTGTTTAGTGACACAGTGCTTTTTCCCCCAATTTATTTTATATATTCAAGTCAAGGCTCCGCTGCATACTTTGAAAGCCCAAGGGCCTTGGGCCAAGGCGATATAAGGATGACGGCTCACGGATTTTTCCCTTTTGTTTGCTGCATGCACAATTTAAATTCAGCTTTTTAATTTATTTGAAAGAGACATTCATTGTTATTATTTTTCAAGAATTCAAAATGTTCAAAATGTGTTCATTAAATGAATAAAATATAATTTTCTCTGTAGCGCGTGGATTTCATAAGAAAACATGCTGCGGTAAAGTAGTAGAAGTTTTTTTTTTTTTTTTCATTTTAGATGTGCGGCTCCCAGCGTTTTCTTTTCCGTGGAAACCGGGTTCAAATGGCTCTTTCGGTGTAAAAGGTTGCCGACCGCTGGTCTAGAGACAGTGTGGTGAGAGCGGTCATGTTGATTGGTCTAGAGACAGTGTGGTGAGAGCGGCCATGCTGATTGGTCTAGAGACAGTGTGGTGAGAGCGGCCATGCTGATTGGTCTAGAGACAGTGTGGTGAGAGCGGTCATGTTGATTGGTCTAGAGACAGTGTGGTGAGAGCGGCCATGCTGATTGGTCTAGAGACAGTGTGGTGAGAGCGGCCATGCTGATTGGTCTAGAGACAGTGTCACTGAGGAAAAGACAGGAAACAGAGATGTTTGTATCAGAGATGAAGATGCTGAGGATCTCTCTGGGAGTGACCAGGATGGACAGGATCAGAGGAACAGCACATGTTAGAGGTTTTAAAGTCAGAGAGGTCAGACTGAGATGGTTTGGACATGTGTAGAGGAGAGAGAGAGAGTACATCAGAAGAAGGATGCTGGGTTTGGAACCACCAGGAAAGAGGACTAGAGGAAGACCAAAGAGGAGGTTCATGGATACAGTGAAGGAAGACATGAAGATAGTTGGTGTGACTGAAGAGGATGCAGCAGATAGGGTTAGATGGAAGAAACTGAGTTGATGTGGCGCCCCCTGAAGGGAAATGATGAAAGAAGAAGAAAAACTAAAACAGCACAAACTATTGACATTTTTTTGTTTACCGGTATATATTTTTTTAAGAGGGGCGGGGCTTCACAGAGGTCATAAACACACTTTTCTCAAACTGCGCAGATAATTAAAGACAGAAGAACCCGGATCAACTCTTCAAAACTGCGGCACTTAGTGTTTCTAAGTGTAAGACGGTGGCTCAGTGGTAGCACAAGCGCCGGCGGACCGGAAGTTCGCAGGTTTGATTCCCACTGAGGTCACGTCTAAGGTCTTTGGAGAAGACACCTAACCCCCTGTTTCTCCCACCATTGGTGCCTTCGTGGCAGCCTGCTGCGGTGTAGAAGTGTAGCACACACATTTTCCCGGTGAGGGATCAATAGAGTAAAAATAAAATAAATACCGATCTGGGTTCCCTTTATTGTTTCCTTATTTTAATTTATAATTATGTTGCATTTTGATTTTAATTTTTTTGTGTCTGTTCATTTTAAATTTGTTAAAAAGCTGAAAAATTCAAATTGTTCAAAGTTAAATTGTAAATACTAGATTTATTTATTTTTTTCACATTTTTATATAAATTTTCTATAAATTTTTATAATTTTTAAAGTAACGAATGTCAGGTTTACATAAAAAAATATTTAAAAACAAAAGCAGGAATTAATTTGCGCATAACTTTAAATTAATCAATTAAAAAAAAAAAAAAAAAATCTGAAGAGCCGTTCGCGATCCGAAAGAGCCGGCTCTTCTTAATGAACCGAACCGAAAGAGCCGGCTCACTAAAAAGAGACGTAATTCCCATCACTAGTGTGTGTGTGTGTGTGTGTTTGTGTGTGTGTGTGTGTGTGTGTGGGTGGGTGGGTGTGTGTGTGTGTGTGTGTGTGTGTGTGTGTGTGTGTGTGTGTGTGTGTGTGTGTGTGTGTGTGTGTGAGAAAGAGAGAAAGAGAGAGAGTGGAGGGGAGCGGAGGGAGGGGGGATTCAAACCCTGCCGTTACCATGGTGCTGCATGCCTTATATGGTCATCACGGTCAAAGAGCAAAGAGAGTGGGATGTGTGGGGGAACACGCAAACTCTCTCACGAACACACACACACGCAAGCATACACACACACACATATGCAAGCACACACACACAGAGTCACGCACACACAGTTACCCACACATATATGCAAGCACACACACACACACACACACAGTCACACACGTAAGCACACACACACACAGAGTTACACACACACACACACACATGCAAGCACACACAAACAGAGTCACACACACAGCTACACACACTTATACACACACACACACAGAGTTACCCACACATATGCAAGCACGCACACATAGAGTCACGCACACATATGCAAACACACACACACACGGCGTCTCACACACACATTCAACATTTTATTTGATTTTTTTCTGTTTAAATCTTCCTTAATTAACTTTTTTTTAATTAACTTTTGGAGTCCCAGGGGGTGGAACGAGGTTTAGAACAATGGTCTTTCTGTGTGTAGTCTGCATGTTCTCCACACAGTGTGTGTGTGTGTGTGTGTGTGTGTGAGTTTCCTCTGGTTTCTGCCCACCCTCCAAAACATGCATGTTAGGTTGGTTCGCTGTTGTGAAATTGCTCTTAGGAATGAATGTGTGTGTGTGTGTGTGTGTGTGTGTGTGTGTGTGTGTGTGTGTGTGTGTGTGTGCAGCCCTGCAACAGACTGGTAGGTTGTATCCTGCCTCTCACCATCAGCCGGGATAGGATCTGGCATTCCTTTGGTCCCCCATCCGTCCTCCACTAGAGGTTTAGAAAATGAAACCAAATTTAGACGGATAAAAATCCTGCTGAGATCAAATCTGTTTTACGTGTAGTTAACACACTGCGTCTCACACACACCAACAGTCTGTGACACACACACACTGTTAGTGTGTCACACACACACCAACAGTCTGTGACACACACACACACCAACAGTCTGACCTCCTATGACCTCTGACGGATGGACAGGTGGACTTCACACTCAGTTTAAACTCAGAGTTACGGTGATTGAATCTAGGACGTCTCAGCCACGGGCATTTTGTCCCAGGTCAGCTCCGCCACCGTCGTGACGTCCCCTCCAACACCAGACCTGGAGTCATCGGGCCAGTACGCTTACGCTGCACGCCACCCATGTTCCAACCAGAGAAATGGAACATGCATCAAGCCCCCCTCACCAACCAGCCCAGAACCAACAACATCTGTGAGGGCTGGTGGGCCATGCCAACCCCACTGTCTGGAAGCTGATTGGGTGCTTGCAGGGTGAGGCTGCCACCGTCGATGATATTCTGCTCCAGGAGGAGCGTGGGATCCGTCCTTCCAAGCGTGGGAAGATGGTGTACCAGGAGCTTCAGGTTCGTCTCCACAACCTGGTGCAAGAAGACCATCCCTGCCTTACTCCAACAACAGAAACACATCTTGATTTTACGAAGGTTCTTACTTTAACACGTTCAAAAATATAACATCCTCATAAATTATGACCAACTCTAAATTTAAAAAAACTTTGTATACCTTTTGGAACTAAGTTATTTTTAATTTGATACATAATCTGTAATATTCTAATATTTACCATATCTTGTAGTTTTAAACAGTTATTCTGAATAAACAGCTGATTTGTGTTTTCATAAAATCCAACTCTGTTTACTTTTCTTATTGGTTTTTTTTGTAATTTTACAAGTGAATCTATCTGAGTTTTTCCCCCAAATCTCAGCACAATGTGAAAAATATGTTATAACCAAGGAACTGTAAATAAAATATAACCCTTTTGTATTTAAAGCAGTAAATGAAAACAATAACTGCCCCAAAACATGTGCTGCATTCAACGGGTTGTCTTATCTGGGGCACAGTTGGACCCCCTCCCCCAGCGAGCCTAAAACCCAGTTTCACCCCCTGGAGAGCACAATGGGAATGTCTACAGCAGTGTGTGTGTGTGTGTGTGTTAATTGGATGTAAAGTCCCTTTAATTAGACCTCTGTGCTGCTTATTGTCACTCCTGTATTGAAAAAGATTAGTCTTGTCCAATAAAAGCTGCTTTAAAGGCCTGTGTTTGTGTAAGAGCCCGTTAATCAATCATTTTATCTGAAAAGAGATTCACTGTGTGAAAACACTCCGAGAAAAACCTGCACACACACACACTGTGTGTGTGTAAACACACATACCAACACTCTGAATTCACATCCAGAAACAGAGAGTTTTTTTTACCAAAGTTGAGGCTCGTGTTGAATCTTATTTATTCTAAACTAACAACGAAATGAGAGACAAACGGAAAAGTGAGGTTACAGAGAGAAGAGAGGAAGAAGGTGGAAGATTTTAAATCTAGGATCAACATCCAGAGCAATGGAGAGTGTGGAAAAGAGGAGAAGAAGCATGTGCAGGCAGGATGGTTACCATGGTGAGGGTAGGAATGTAGATCCTGGTTACCGTGGTGAGGGTAGGAACATAGATCCTGGTTACCATGGTGAGGGTAAGAATGTAGATCCTGGTTACCATGGTGAGGGTAGGAATGTAGATCCTGGTTACCATGGTGAGGGTAGGAACGTGAATCCTGGTTACCATGGTGAGGGTAGGAACGTAGATCCTGGTTACCATGGTGAGGGTAGGAACGTAGATCCTGGTTACCATGGTGAGGGTAGGAACGTAGATCCTGGTTACCATGGTGATGGTAGGAACGTAGATCCTGGTTACCATGGTGAGGGTAGGAATGTAGATCCTGGTTAACATGGTGAGGGTAGGAACGTAGATACTGGTTACCATGGTGATGGTAGGAATGTAGATCCTGGTTACCATGGTGAGGGTAGGAACGTAGATCCTGGTTACCATGGTGAGGGTAGGAATGTAGATCCTGGTTACCATGGTGAGGGTAGGAACGTAGATACTGGTTACCATGGTGAGGGTAGGAACGTAGATCCTGGTTACCATGGTGATGGTAGGAACGTAGATCCTGGTTACCATGGTGAGGGTAGGAACGTAGATCCTGGTTACCATGGTGAGGGTAGGAATGTAGATCCTGGTTAACATGGTGAGGGTAGGAATGTAGATCCTGGTTACCATGGTGAGGGTAGGAACGTAGATCCTGGTTACCATGGTGAGGGTAGGAACGTAGATCCTGGTTACCATGGTGAGGGTAGGAACGTAGATCCTGGTTACCATGGTGAGGGTAGGAACGTAGATCCTGGTTACCATGGTGAGGGTAGGAATGTAGATCCTGGTTACCATGGTGAGGGTAGGAATGTAGATCCTGGTTACCATGGTGAGGGTAGGAACGTAGATCGACTGGGAAGAAGGACAGGGTGATGATGTCATCAAAGATGGCTGCAGCTGTGATTTTTCTGCTCAGAGTTGCTCTTTAATCCAACAAAAATCCACAGAAATTAATACCATCTAACCGGAATATGACTTTACTACTCTCATAGTAATGTTTGTAGATTCATCTCTGGGGATATTGCTCAACAATTAACAAAGAGAGAGGACTTTTGAGAGCACCTGAAGAAAGGCTAACTCAGACCTGCACCTGATTACTTCTGTGCAGCCCTTTTAAAGGTACCTTGGATCTTACTTTGTGGCTTTAAATACAGACTAAATGCCGACTGTTTCAAAGAAGATGGCAGAGGAATTTGAAGAAATAAAAAAGTCTCTGAATTTCATGAGTCAAGAGATTAGTAATATTGGACAACAACAAGCAACTCTAATTAAACTTATGGAGGAAGTAAAGGAATTGAAACAAAAAATGATTGAAAAAGACAAAAAAATTGAACTTTTAGAAATGAGAATTGATGACATGGAACAACAATCTCTGGTTAGAGATGTTGTCATCACTGGGCTTGATTTAAAGTACAGAAGCAGAGCTAAATGAAGGTTCAGATGCTCCTGTTCAAGAACTACAAACATTGGAAAATCAACTCCTGGACTTCTTTAGCAGCAAAAATATCAGCCTCAACAAAGAAAATGTGTCCATTTGCTACACATTTCCTAAGAAGGACCCTAAAAACAAGCCTGTTATTGTGATGCAGCTAACTAGCATCAAGCATAAGATTGAGCTACTAAGGAAATCAAAGAACCTGAGAGGTACTGGCATCTACTTAAATGAACATCTGACCAAGAAAAATGGGGAAATTGCTAAATATGGACGTCTACTGAGGAAACAACAGAAAATCCAGTCTACGTGGACAAGAAATGGAAAAATCTTCATAAAGTTATACGAACAAGGAAAACCCATAATGATAAAAAGTCTGAAAGAATTAGAGAAATATAAATGAACTGGATCATTACCTCAATCATAAGGACTGTTTGGTATGTTCAAATGATTATTTATATTGAAAAGGATTGTATAATTTAAATACTTATGAAGAGTTTATGTTATTTACTTATAAATTTTGAGTATGATAAGTGATCATTTAAATTTATTTGATGAAGATGAAAACATTTTGGAGAATGAAGATAAAGATGTTGAAAAAGGCCTCCGTGAGCTAGATTTAAATTATTTAAAACAAAATGATGTAAAAAATACTGATTTTGATATAGATATTGATCCAGAAACTCATATATTAAGTTTAAAAAATATGAATGCTTCCTATTATTCAGAAGATCAATTGATGCAGTTAAATTTGACAGGATTTTCAATGATTCATTTTAATAGTAGAAGTCTTAGAAAAAATTTTGAAGAGATTAAAACATGTTTAAAATCATCAACATGTACATTTCAAGTTGTTGCCATTACAGAGACTTGGTTAACTGATGAAGAAAGTGAGAGATTTATATTAGATGGATATGATTTATATTATGTAAATAGAAAAAATAAAAAAGGTGGTGGTGTTGCAATTTATGTCCTAAAAGAATATTGGTGTGAAATGATAGACAGTTTAGTTATTGATGATGTTTTGGAGAGTTTGACTATGCAGATCAAACTAAATAAAGAACAAAGTATATTTATATGTTGTATTTACAGGACACCAGGAGGACGTATTGATCATTTTATTCATTTATTACCAAAGTTATTAGAGAAATTGAGTAATAAGAAGTCCGTGTTTGTTTGTGGTGACTTCAATATTGATTTATTAAAATGGAAGGTACATAAGTTAACTAGTGATTTTATAAATGAGATGTTTGGTTATGGATTAAGACCGATTATTGATAAACCAACACGAATAAGTGGTGATAGTGTTACACTCATTGATAATATTTTCACAAATATATATGAAATTACAACAAGTGGAATATTGTTAAGTGAAATTAGTGATCATTTTCCTGTGTTTATAAATAGTCAAATGATAAAACAAAAAAAAACACAAGAATCAATATATAAGTTTTTAAGACTCAGGAAACCTGAAAACCTTGAAGCATTTAAAAATCATTTAACACAATGTTCTTGGGAAGGTGTTTATGTTGAAAATCCAAATCAGGCCTACCAGGCCTTTATGGTAACTTTTCAGAAACTATAAAACTATTACTGTCCAATCATAATGTACAACCAAAAAACTAAACGTTTAAGAAAACCATGGATGACTTTTGGCCTAATAAAGGCCTGTAAAAAGAAGAAAGACCTGTATAAGAGGTATTTACAAAATAGAACCAATGAAAATGAGAACGAGTATAAAAACTATAAAAATAAACTGACGTCTATTTTAAAAAAGCAGAGACAATTGTATTATAATAAGATTTTTGAGGATAGTAAAAATAATATTAAAAAGACATGGGATGTTATAAATCATGTAAAAACACAGACTTCCCAAGTTATTTTCAAAATGAGAAAAATATAAAAGTAGAAAACCTGGAAAGTATATCTAATGAATTTAATAATTATTTTATAGACATGGGACAGACTTTAGCTTCAAAAATAAATACTGGTTATATAAATTATGACAAGTATAAAATTAAAGAAATGGTAAATACAAGTGTAAAGTCGATGTTCCTATGTGGAGTAACCGAAGTGGATGTGAAAAATATAGTTAAAGCATTTAAAAATAAAAAATCAACAGATATAAATCAAACTGATGTGATAATAATTAAAGAAGTTATAGATCAAATTGCTCAACCGTTGACTCACATATGTAATCAATCTTTTTATCATGGCGTTGTACCAGATGACATGAAAATGGTAAAAGTTATACCCATATTCAAAGGTGGTAACAAACATCTCATAGCAAATTACAGACCAATCTCACTTTTACCACAAATTTCAAAAATCTTGGAAAAGCTTTTTGTTAAACAGTTAGATAATTTTCTTGAAAAAAATCAGTTAATTTCTCCGCAACAGTTTGGGTTTAGAAAACAGTTAACAACTACCTACGCAGTGACGAACATGATTGAGGAGGTCAGTTCCTCTATGGACAGAGATGAATATGTAATTGGTATCTATATAGACTTAAAACGAGCATTTGATACTATAGATCATAAACAATTACTAATAAAATGATAAAAATATGGTATTAGAGGAACTGCACATTCCTGGATAAAAAGTTATTTAGAAAACAGAAAACAGTGTGTTGAAATAAACAATCTAAGATCAAACTTTAGATCGGTAACTTGTGGAATACCACAAGGATCTGTTATTGGACCAAAACTCTTTAA
Organism: Neostethus bicornis; assembly: GCA_902685375.1. Classification (NCBI taxonomy): domain Eukaryota; kingdom Metazoa; phylum Chordata; class Actinopteri; order Atheriniformes; family Phallostethidae; genus Neostethus; species Neostethus bicornis. The sequence goes on along the minus strand of CACRXE010000006.1, from coordinate 3,000,499 downwards.
TATATTTATTAATTTATTTAAATTTATTATGTTTGCCGATGACACAACAATAGTCTGTTCAGGAAAAAAAACTCCAGGAATTATTGAGCAACATTGAACATGAATTACAACATCTTAAAGTCTGGTTTGATTTAAATAAGTTAATACAGCAAAAACAAAATATATGATTTTTGGTAAGAAAAAGGATACAAAACTTAAAATAGATGATGTTGAAATTAAAAGAGTTTATGAAACAAAATTTTTAGGAATTATAATCGATGCTAAATTAACATGGAAACAACATGTAAAATATATAAAGACAAAAATCTCAAAAACTCTATGAATACTGTATAAAACTAAAGATTTATTCAGTTTTTTATCTGTTATTTACTCCTCTTTAATTCTTCCTCATATGACGTATTGTGTTGAACTGTGGGGTGGAACTTATAAAACTTTAATTAATGAGATATTTTTATTACAGAAACGTGCAATAAGATTAATAAACAAAGTTGGGTATTTTGAACATACACATCCTTTATTTATTAAATCTGGATTGATTAAATTTAAAGATTTACATCATTTTAAAGTACTTCAATTTATGTTTAAAGCTAAGTTCAATCTTTTACCAGAAAATATACAAAAATACTTTAAACTTCAACAAACTGTTTATGATTTCAGAGATGACTGTAAATTTATTTTACCCCAAACCAGAAAAGGGTTCAGACAAAGGTGTTTATTTTATGTTGGACCTCATTTATGGAATAATTTTATATCTAAAGATATAAAAGAATGTGTTTCGTTTAAAATTTTTAAAAAGAAACTCTCACAATTTATTTTTGAAAGTTACTAAATTTTGTGATTTGTGTCATTTTTTTCCTTTTTTCCATCTTTTCTGTAAATTTGTTTCAAGGTAACCTATGTTGTAAAAGCTAGTTTTTTTGGGCACACAAGCATTTTTTTTGCTTCAGCCTGTTCTTGGTCACCTGTATTATTTGAATATGAGGATTTGTTTTTGTTAATGTATATAATGTTATAGGAGACTGAGTCCGAAATAAAAAAGTTTCAAGTTTCAAGTAAATCCAGAGCTTTGTTTTTCGGCTCTGTTCTCTCTTCACTACGACGGATCGATGTAGGATCCTAATTATTGCAGACACCGCACCAATCCGTCGGTTGATCCGCTGCACCATCTTTCCCCCACTGTGAACAAGACCCTGAGATACTTAAACCCTGTCCCTGACCCACAGCGGGCATTACACCCATATCCGGGTGAGGACCCTGGTCTCTGATTACCATCCTGGCTGCTTCACACTCGGCAGCACACTCAGTCCAGTGAGTGTTGGAGATCACGGCCCGACAAAACCAACAGGATCACATCATTTCTTTCTCTTTCTTCCTTTTATATCTCTGTCTCTTCTACAAACGTAGCGCCATCGTTGGCTGCACGCCTTAAAATCTCCACAGTGGGACTAGTAAAGGTTTTCTTGAGGTTAATAAAAGTTCGTCTGTCCCTTATGGGGTTGCGATGGGTGCTGGATCCCATCCCGGCTGATTTAAGGCGAAGGGCAGGGTACACCTGTCTGTCGCAGGGCCACACACACACTCATGCCTAGGGGCAATCTGGCTCCGGCGAATCAACCTAGCATGCATGTCTTTGGAGGGTGGGAGGAAACCGGAGTACCCGGAGGAAACCCACGCAAACATGGGGAGAACATGCAAACTCCACACAGAAAGGACAGTGTTCCAAGCCTCGTCCCCACCTGGGACTCAAACCCCTGACCTTCTCGCTGTGAGGCCACTGTGCCACCGTGATGCCACCGTGATGCCACCGTGCCGCCTGTCAGACACGTCATCCATACTAAAAGCAGGGTATGAGTAAAATGAACGTAGGGTCTCTCTCTCTCTCTCTCTCTCTCTCTCTCTCTCCCTCACACACACACACACACACAGTAGAATTTCTGTTTGTTTCCATTTTATTGGAGCTATCACAGCAGGAATGTGGTGACCTTTAACCAGCGACCGTCTGACGTCTCCCAGGTTCACCATCAGTTCACACATAACGTGCACCACGTGTCAGAGACGCACCGTCTCCTTTTATTCACACAACAAAATATTTTTATTTTTAGGATCCAAACACAACGTAAAGTAAATGTGACTGCGTTACACGTCAGCAAAAAATCCTCTGATATGAAAAAAAGAATTTACATACAACAAACAAAACAGACAAAAACACTCACAATGATTTTCATTTCTGCAGTGAAATTTAAATATTTTGTTAAACCATCAGGATGAAAAACATCTACTCATCCCCGTCCTGGTTGTAGGACATTTCGGCCCCGGACATTTGGGCCAAAAACCTGTTTTATGTAGAAAATTGTGATATTTTATGTAAAATTTTTTTATCGTAAATAAACAGTTGCACTACAGAAAATAATTGGTTTTAGTCATTTTTATCCCATGGCTCATATAAAAAATTCTGATATTTTTAAAAAATTTAGATATTTTATGTAAAAATGTTGATATTTTATGTAAAAAAATTTATTGTAAATAAACAGTTGGACTACAGAAATAAACTGCTTTTAGTCTTAAAAAATTTTATCGTGCTTTTAGTCATTTAAATTTTTTCATCGTAAATAAACAGTTGCACCCAGGTTGCAGTTCTTCAAATGTCCGTGGCTGAAATCTCTGAGACTCCCTGTCGCTCAAATATCCTAGGTTGCAGTTTTTTGGCTGACATATCCATGGCTGAAAAGACCGTTCACGTCCTGGACATCTCCAGGCTGAGGAGTCCCCCGTGTTTCCATCAGGATGAAGAACATCTACTCATCCTCGTTCTGGACATCTCCAGGCTGAGGAGTCCCCCGTGTTTCCATCAGGATGAAGAACATCTACTCATCCCCGTTCTGGACATCTCCAGGCTGAGGAGTCCCCCGTGTTTCCATCAGGATGAAGAACATCTACTCATCCTCGTTCTGGACATCTCCAGGCTGAGGAGTCCCCCGTGTTTCCATCAGGATGAAGAACATCTACTCATCCCCGTTCTGGACATCTCCGGGCTGAGGAGTCCCCCAGTGTTTCCATCAGGATGAAGAACATCTACTCATCCCCGTTCTGGACATCTCCGGGCTGAGGAGTCTCCCAGTGTTTCCATCAGGATGAAGAACATTTATTGACTTCTTTAGATATTTAGCTGTAGAGTAAAATAAGCTCATATTTAACAATAGACACGTAGGATGCTCGTCCCGGGGAGGGATCTCTCTCTCATCTGGATCCCCATGAGGTTTCTTATTTTTCCCACTGAGGAGTTTTCCCTCACCATGAAGGAGAGTCTAATGTTTTGCTAACATTCTCTAGCTAGCATTTGTTTGTTAGTTTTTAGCTGTGTTTTTGTGTTTACATTCTTTTTCCCCTTGTTTTGTACTTTTTAAAATCTTTAATGTGAATCCTGTTGAGACTAAATTTGAATGATTTTGGGCTGAACAAATAAAATTGAATTGAACCAGTCCGCAGGCTACCAGATGACCGTGATCAACTGGTTGGGCACCCTTGTCTAGAGGTTTGAGCGCATGTCTAGTTTAAAAAAAAAATACTCCATTTTAAATTCTCAATACTAAAGATTCTCAATCAATAACCTAAACAGTCTATGAAATACCAGCATGTTTTTACTTCCACACATCTGGTTCTGATCCTCTTCTTCTCCTTTCGGCATTTTCCTTCAGGGGTCGCCACATCAAGTCAGTTCCCTCCATCTAACCCTATCTGCTGCATCCTCTTCAGTCACACCAACTATCTTCATGTCTTCCTTCACTGTATCCATGAACCTCCTCTTTGGTCTTCCTCTAGTCCTCTTTCCTGGTGGTTCCAAACCCAGCATCCTTCTTCTGATGTACTCTCTCTCTCTCCTCTGTACATGTCCAAACCATCTCAGTCTGACCTCTCTGACTTTAAAACCTCTAACATGTGCTGTTCCTCTGATCCTGTCCATCCTGGTCACTCCCAGAGAGATCCTCAGCATCTTCATCTCTGATACAAAGATCTCTGTTTCCTGTCTTTGAATCAGTGACACTGTCTCTAGACCAATCAGCATGGCCGCTCTCACCATGCTGTCTCTAGACCAATCAGCAAGGCCGCTCTCACCACACTGTCTCTAGACCAATCAGCATGGCCACTCTCACCACACTGTCTCTAGACCAACCAGCAAGGCCGCGCTCACCACACTGTCTCTAGACCAATCAGCATGGCCGCTCTCACCACACTGTCTCTCTAGACCAATCAGCATGGCCGCTCTCACCACACTGTCTCTAGACCAATCAGCATGGCCGCTCTCACCACACTGTCTCTAGACCAAACAGCATGGCCGCTCTCACCACACTGTCTCTAGACCAATCAGCATGGCCGCTCTCACCACACTGTCTGTAGACCAGTCGGCATGGCCGCTCTCACCACACTGTCTCTAGACCAATCAGCATGGCCGCTCTCACCACGCTGTCTCTAGACCAATCAGCATGGCCGCTCTCACCACGCTGTCTCTAGACCAATCAGCATGGCCGCTCTCACCACACTGTCTCTAGACCAATCAGCATGGCCGCTCTCACCACATTGTCTCTAGACCAATCAGCATGGCCGCTCTCACCAGACTGTCTCTAGACCAATCAGCATGGCCGCTCTCACCATGGTTTTCTACACTTTCTCTTTCATTTTAGCTGAAACTCTTCTATCACACATCACACCTGATACTTTCCTCCACCCGTTCTAGCCTACCTGAACACGCTTCTTCACCTCTTTTCCACACTCTCCATTGCTCTAGACTGTTGATCCTAGATACTTAAAATCTTCCACCTTCTTTCTCTCTTCTCCCTGTAACCTCACTTTTCCATTTGGATCCCTCTCATTCACACACATGTCCGTCTCCTGTTCTCTCTTCTTTTTGGACCAAAAGCAGCTCCAGAAGAAACCTTTGGACTGGTTCAGAGAGGGTTTTAATTTACTTTTAAATTTAAACACCTTGGTTTGATGTTAGTGAAAGTTTTTAATTAATGAGTTTATTTATTCATAAAAACCTGCTTTATTAATTATTCTAATGAGTCGTTTCTGCTGGAACATGATTCTGTTTGAGTGTAAATGAAGTAAACATCTTAATTATTTAAGATGAACTCTGAGCGGATGAAACCTCCACCCGCTGAGAGGTCCTTCCAAAAATGATGGAAACAAAATAATAATATGTTTAAGATTTTAACAATGTTTCACAAATAAAATTAAAGTGAAAAATCTATGAGGAGTGCAGTAACCTCTCTCTGCCCGCAGGTGGTGCTCTCCTCCCTTCTCCCGGTGTCAGATTTAAAGATGCAGGTTTTTAAAAAAACAAAACAAAAAAAAACATTTTAAAATCAGGGATAAAGACCTGGAGTGACGTAGGACGCCTGTTCCTGTTTCTATGACAACAACAACAAAAAATAATAATAATAAAAAAAAAAACACGGCTGCACGCGCATGTGACGTCACGTTAATCTGACTTCCTGGTATGACGTCAGAGGAGATGCAGCGACCATATTCAGCATCAGGACCAGAACCAGGGAGCATCACCTGGTGATCCAGAACCAGAACCAGGTACCATCCCTCCACCTGGTGAACCAGAACCAGGTACCATCCCTCCACCTGGTGAACCAGAACCAGGTACCATCCCTCCACCTGGTGATCCAGAACCAGGTACCATCCCTCCACCTGGTGATCCAGAACTAGGTACCATCCCTCCACCTGGTGATCCAGAACCAGGTACCATCCCTCCACCTGGTGATCCAGAACCAGGTACCATCCACCACCTGGTGGTCCGTCAGGCGTCGTTCAGTTTAATTAAAGAATATCTAAAATAAATAGAAAATAATAATAAATACAATTTATAAAAATAAAATAAAATAAAAATGTTATTTTTTTGTTAAAATGAGATAAAATACAAAAAAATATTTAAAACATTTATTTAAAAGTTTATGTTTTGCTAAAAACAGTTTTTTTTTGTCTCAGATTATTTTTAGTGAATTTATGAAATCTGAAGTTAAAAAAATCTGAATTTAATCCATAAAAAACATTAAAAATCAGTCATTCATTCCGACCTGCGGTGTCACGGGTCGGCGTCACGGGTCGGCGTCATAGGTCGGCGTCACGGGTCGGCGTCACGGGTCGGTGTCACAGGCGGAGCCTTTCACATCTGAACAATTACAGCCTAATATCACGAAAACAAACAAACAAAAACATTTAATGGCTGCAATTGGTTTTAAATTATAGAAGAAAAAAAAAGAAAAAGTATAAACAGGGTGGCATGATGGTCTACTGGTTACCATGGTGACCTCACAGCTGGAAAGTCAGGGGTTTGAGACTCAGGTGGGGAGGAGGATGAATCACTGTTCTTTCTGTGTGTAGTTTACATGTTCTCCTTGTGTATGTGTGGGTTTCCTCCAAAAACATATGTACATGTTTTTTTAAAAAAAATGAATTCCTCTCTTCATCCCTCACCGTGCTGCACTCCTTACACCGCAGCAGGCTGCCCTTCAACGGTGCCAATGGTGGGAGAAGCGGGGGTTAGGTGTCTTCTCTAAGGACCCTAGACGTGCTCTCTGTGGGACGCAAACCCACGAACTTCCAGTCCGCGTGCGAACGCTCTAACCACTGAGCTGCCATCTCCTCCTTTAGGTTGATTAGCTGGTAAGAAATTACCCCAGGAATGTGTGTGTGTGTGTGTGTGTGTGTGTGTGTGTAGACCCTAACTTTGTTAGGGTTAAGTGGCTCAAAAGATGAAAGAAGGTAACTAAACAAAAACTAGCTACAGAATTTTAGGACATTCCTGCCCTTAGACCCTCCTTCACGTTGAGAAACGACACCGAAAAAATACCAGTGGGTAAAAAAAGAATAAACCTGACGGGGATCCACATGAAGGAGAGATCCTTCTGTTCCTCAGGACGAACAGACTGTTAATTATCGTATTTTCACGACTATAAGATGCACCGTATCAAAAGGTGCAGTCCCAGTTTCATGTGCTCTGTATTTAACACACACATAAGGCACACCTGATGATAGGGCACAGGTTTTAGTAAAACTGAGTTTGGTTGGTTTTATTTAAATATTATTTACAGTCGTCATAAAGTCATTTATTAAATCCATCCAAGTCCTCATCCTCTGTTTCAGAATCTAACAGCTGCTCTAAATCCAACCTCGCAGGTTCACTTTCCACGCTGTCAGTGTCACTTTCTGAACCGTGCAGCTCCTCGGAAAGGATACCAGCTTTTGAGAAAGCTCGGATAACAGTACCAGCAGACACGTTAGTCCAAGCATCTACAATCCATTGGCAAACTGTAGCGTAACTCGCCCAGCGCTGCCTTCCATCCTTCATGAAGCTGTGGTCTCCTCTGGTCATCCATCGCTCCCACGCCGCTCGCAGCCTCACTTTGAACGGCCAGTTCACGCCGATGTTCAGCGGTTGTACCGTAATTTCACGGCTATAAGGCTCATATAAAAGTCTTAGATTTTCTTCAAAATGAGCGGTGCGCCTTTTCATGCGGTGCGCCTTGTGTGTGAGAAAAGGCGGACCTAAAAGAAAACGCGGTGCCCGCGAGGCGGACCTGAAAGAAAAGGCATGAGAACGTTAAAGAGTGAAGTGTGGGCGTGGATTGTGTATAAAAAAGGTGTGTGCTGTATGAACAACATTACTGTTTTAACCCTGAAAATGGTAAAGAGACACGTTTATGACGCTCCGTTTAAGCTGAAGGCAATCAGCTACGCGGAGGAACATGGGAATCGAGCCGCCGCGAGAAATTTCAGCATAAACGAGTCAATGGATTGTAGATGCTTGGACTAACGTGTCTGCTGGTACTGTTATCCGAGCTTTCTCAAAAGCTGGTATCCTTTCTGAGGAGCCGCACAGTACAGACAGTGACTTTGACAGCGAGGAGCAAAGTGGACCTGCTCTGAAACAGAGGATGAGGACTTTGATGGATTTGAATAAAGACTATTACCGGTAATGTGTTTGTTTAGTTTCGTTACTACTTAAATAAAACACAACCAAACTCAGTTTTACTCCCGATCTATTTTTTAATACACACATTTTCATGCTTGTGTGTGTGTTGTTGTAAGGCGGTGTGTTACTGAGACTGCGCCTTTTCATACGGTGCGCCTAATGGTCGTGAAATTACGGTAGTTCTTTTGTCAGACCTCTCGGAATCACAGCAAGCGTAGTGTTCATCTGCTTCACTTGTTTTTCACAACACACTTAGGACGCACTGCACAATAGGGCACACTGCGTTCCAAAATAAACGTTCCATAAATAAATCCATGCTCATTGGATCTGCTGCTGGTCCAGTATTTGTCCTGTCTATGTCTCCAGGATGTCCCTCTCAGAGCAGCTCCAGGACGTCCGCAACCAGACCGAGGTGTGTCTTTATTCTGGAGGCCGAGCTGTGGAAGTCCGAGCAGGCGTCATGGCGATGGCGAACCTTCCTTTGCCACCTTGTTCAAAGTACCAGCACGTTGCCGCAGAAACGATGGTGTTGGAAAACAGCTTTGGGAACAACAGGAAGGAGGTGAGCGATGAGGAACTGGTAACCATGTGGAATGAAACTGGTGTCGATGGGTTTATTTAAAATTTCATGAGGTTCAGTTTTTAGGTCACGCTTCAATATTGGAACAAAATGGAAGCCTGTTGATTAAAAGTGTGTTTATTAAAACAAATATTTGTTTAAACTTTATAAAATCAGGAGAAAAAAATAAGAGCAAAGTGCCGCTAAATTATTTTGTATACCTACTTACATCATATCTCTATATACATGAGAATTCAGTCCACAGTTCTACCCTCACCATGGTAACCAGGATCTATGTTCCTACCCTCACCATGGTAACCAGGATCTACGTTCTTACCCTCACCATGGTAACCAGGATCTATGTTCCTACCCTAACCATGGTAACCAGGATCTACGTTCTTACCCTCACCATGGTAACCAGGATCTACGTTCCTACCCTCACCATGGTAACCACGATCTACATTCCTACCCTCACCATGGTAACCAGCATCTACATTTCTACCCTCACTATGGTAACCAGGATCTATGTTCCTACCCTCACCATGGTAACCAGGATCTACATTCCTACCCTCACCATGGTAACCACGATCTACATTCCTACCCTCACCATGGTAACCAGCATCTACATTTCTACCCTCACTATGGTAACCAGGATCTATGTTCCTACCCTCACCATGGTAAACAGGATCTACATCCCTACCCTCACCGTGGTAACCAAGATCTACGTTCCTACCCTCACCATGGTAACCACGATCTACATTCCTACCCTCACCATGGTAACCAGCATCTACATTCCTACCCTCACCATGGTAACCACGATCTACATTCCTACCCTCACCATGGTAACCAGCATCTACATTCCTACCCTCACCATGGTAACCACGATCTACATTCCTACACTCACCATGGTAACCAGCATCTACATTTCTACCCTCACTATGGTAACCAGGATCTATGTTCCTACCCTCACCATGGTAAACAGGATCTACATTCCTACCCTCACCATGGTAACCAGGATTTAAGTTCCTACCCTCACCATGGTAACCAGGATCTACATTCCTACCCTCACCATGGTAACCAGGATCTACATTCCTACCCTCACCATGGTAACCAGGATGTACATTCCTACCCTCACCGTGGTAACCAGGATCTACGTTCCTACCCTCACCATGGTAACCAGGATCTACATTCCGACCCTCACCATGGTGACCATGATCTACATTCCTACCCTCACCGTGGTAACCAGGATCTACATTCCTACCCTCACCATGGTAACCAGGATCTACATTCCTACCCTCACCGTGGTAACCAGGATCTACATTCCGACCCTCAGCATGGTAACCAGGATCTACATTCCTACCCTCACCATGGTAACCAGGATCTACATCCCTACCCTCACCGTGGTAACCAAGATCTACGTTCCTATCTTCACCATGGTAACCAGGATCTACATTCCTACCCTCACCATGGTAACCAGGATCTACGTTCCTACCCTCACCATGGTAACCAGGATCTACAGTCCTACCCTCACCATGGTAACCAGGATCTATGTTCCTACCCTCACCATGATAACCAGGATCTATGTTCCTACCCTCACCATGGTAACCAGGATCTACAGTCCTACCCTCACCATGGTAACCAGGATCTACATTCCTACCCTCACCATGGTAACCAGGATCTATGTTCCTACCCTCACCATGGTAACCAGGATCTATGTTCCTACCCTCACCATGGTAACCAGGATCTCTGTTCCTACCCTCACCATGGTAACCAGGATCTACGTTCCTACCCTCACCGTGGTAACCAGGATCTATGTTCCTACCCTCACCCTGGTAACCAGGATCTACGTTCCTACCCTCACCATGGTAACCAGGATCTATGTTCCTACCCTCACCATGGTAACCAGGATCTATGTTCCTACCCTCACCATGGTAACCAGGATCTATGTTCCTACCCTCACCATGGTAACCAGGATCTACATTCCTACCCTCAACATGGTAACCAGATTCTACGTTCCTACCCTCACCATGGTAACCAGGATCTACATTCCTACCCTCACCATGGTAACCAGGATCTAAATTCCTACCCTCACCATGGTAACCACGATCTACATTCCTACCCTCACCATGGTAACCAGGATCTACGTTCCTACCCTCATCATGTTAACCAGGATCTACAGTCCTACCCTCACCATGGTAACCAGGATCTATGTTCCTACCCTCACCATGGTAACCAGGATCTATGTTCCTACCCTCACCATGGTAACCAGGATCTATGTTCCTACCCTCACCATGGTAACCAGGATCTATGTTCCTACCCTCACCGTGGTAACCAGGATCTATGTTCCTACCCTCACCGTGGTAACCAGGATTTACGTTCCTACCCTCACCATGGTAACCAGGATCTATGTTCCTACCCTCAGCATGGTAACCAGGATCTATGTTCCTACCCTCACCATGGTAACCAGGATCTACGTACCTACCCTCACCATGGTAACCAGGATCTACGTTCCTACCCTCACCATGGTAACCAGATTCTACGTTCCTACCCTCACCATGGTAACCAGGATCTACATTCCTACCCTCACCATGGTAACCGGGATCTATGTTCCTATTCTCACCATGGTAACCAGGATCTACGTTCCTACCCTCACCATGGTAACCAGGATCTACGTTCCTACCCTCACCATGGTAATCAGGATCTATGTTCCTACCCTTACCATGGTAACCAGGATCTACGTTCCTACCCTCACCATGGTAACCAGGATCTACGTTCCTACCCTCACCATGGTAACCATGATCTACATTCCTACCCTCACCAGGGCGACAGATCCCTGGCTTTCCCGTCTGAGGCTGTTGCCCCTGCGACCCGGCCCCGGACAAGCGGAAGATGAGGGATTGGAATTGAACCCTCTAAAGCTGCCAATCCAACTAAAACTACAAGATACAAAATATGACAACACCGCCATTTTTAATCTGTATTTTTTTAAAGATGATTTTGTGTGTGTGTAGGTCCTGGCGTCCTTACAGAGACTCTCCACGGCTCTGAACATCCTGGAAAAATACGGCTGCAACCTCACAAACCCCAGCCGACCAAAGTTCTGGAGAACCGTTAAACACAACAATCCTGTCTTCAAAGCCACTGTGGACGCTATCCAGGTACAGTATGGTACCGCCCGTTAAGACGGGCAGAAACTAGGCTATTTTCTTTATGCCAATTCCATGACTAGTAATCAGACGGTCGGACGAGAGAGGCAGTCTGTAACGTAAATAATTACATTCATGTAAACATAAACATATTACCGCAACCATGGCAACACGCACATGGAGGCAAAACTTGTAGAAGAAGCTCTGTTTAATTTTGCTGGTACGTGCGAATGGTTCACTCACAGCAGACTATCTGATCGTAATGTGAAGCTGAGATCATAGGAGATTTAGTCTCACAGCGTGGATGGAGGTTCTATTTGGAACCATCTGTACCCACTGGGTCACAGGACTTCCTGTCACCCAGGTTCTTGCCATCAGACAGTCACAGTGTTTTTTTCGGTTTTGAACATCCTTCTTGTTTTCTTAGGGGGGTCGTACCGTTCTGTGTCTCTACGGTTACTCCAATCAGCAGCCAGACGGCTTGAGCTTCCCTGATAACGTTACAGAGCCTGATGTGGGTAAGGTTGCCGCGGTAACACTGGAGGTGATGAGTCTGAGGATCGAGCTGGAGATGCTTACGAAGGTAGGTCAGTAGAAAGACCCGTACTGGTCTGTGGATCACCTCCAGTACGTTTTATTTCTGTAGGAAGCTCATCCACACCCAGAGTTTTACGAGAGGATCCTTCCTGCCCTGAGACACAAGGTGGGTTCCCCTCTTTGATGTAGCAGCTCCATCCTGAACCAGGTGAGATCCAGGAGCCTCATTTACAAAGACTGACAGATTTTAAACTGAGAAAGCAGGTTTACTCAGAATAATTTATAAATTCAGAATTTATAAAAACCCTCATAACTCACTTTACACTGTTTAAGATTCATAAACCACACCTGAGACCATTTGATCTCCATCCCACCCCAACCACGTCTCAGGAACTCCATATATGGATCATGTAAAGGACGTGATGCATCACCTGAATAGTTCCGTTCTGTTCCGTCATCTTCCGCTTGTTCCCGGGTCGGGTCGCGGGGGCAACAGCCTAAAGCGGGCAGCCCAGGCCTCTGTCTCCCCGGCTGCGTCCTCTACCTCACCCGGAAGGATCCCAAGTCGTTCCCCGGCCAGCTGTGAGACATAGTCTCTCCAGCAGGTCCAGGGTCTGCCCCTTGGTCTCCTCCCGGTGGGCTGTGCCCGAAACACCCCGCCCGCGAGGCGCTAGGGGGGCATTCTGACTAGATGCCCAAACCACCCCATCTGGCTTCTCTCGACCTGGAGGAGGAGCGGCTCGACACCGAGCTCCTCCCAGATGGCAGAGCTCCTCACCCGATCTCTGAGTGAGAGCCCAGCCACCCTGCTGAGGAAGCTCATTTCGGCGCTCGTACCCGCAATCTCATTCTTTCGGTCACCACCCACAGCTGGTGACCATAGGTGAGGGTAGGAACGTAGATCCTGGTTACCATGGTGAGGGTAGGAACGTAGATCCTGGTTACCATGGTGAGGGTAGGAACGTAGATCCTGGTTACCATGGTGAGGGTAGGAACATAGATCCTGGTTACCATGGTGAGGGTAGGAACGTAGATCCTGGTTACCATGGTGAGGGTAGGAACATAGATCCTGGTTACCATGGTGAGGGTAGGAACGTAGATCCTGGTTACCATGGTGAGGGTAGGAACGTAGATCCTGGTTACCGTGGTGAGGGTAGGAACGTAGATCCTGGTTACCATGGTGAGGGTAGTAACGTAGATCCTGGTTACCATGGTGAGGGTAGGAACGTAGATCCTGGTTACCATGGTGAGGGTAGGAATGTAGATCCTGGTTACCATGGTGAGGGTAGGAGCGTAGATCCTGGTTACCATGGTGAGGGTAGGAATGTAGATCCTGGTTACCATGGTGAGGGTAGGAACGTAGATCGACTTGTAAATTGAGAGCTTTACTTTTCGGCTCAGCTCTCTCTTTACCACGACGGACCGATGCAGCGTCCTAGTTGTTGGTGATCAGCATCATCAACTGAAGAGTTGGTGTCGGTAAAATCCCACCGACCACACAGCAAGGTTAATGTTTGGTTTGAATTTTCTTTCAGTTGTTCTTATTAGGGACGTTTCGTACGGTACCTGGATGTGTGAAGTCATTGGACTCATTTGGATTGAAGCTAAAAAAACACAACCTTTAAAACACTCCTGGACCTAAACCAGGTCATTTCACCCTAAAATCCTCTTAAATGTTCAAATGAACCCCTGAAAACAATCGTTAACCAAGGATCTTAGTCATGAGATGGTGACGGTGAACATCTAGGACCCATAAGTACGGCCAGTTTTAACCACCTTAATGCTGTTAATCAGGAGTTAGAAAAGAAGAGGTGTTGGCATGAACTGTCTGAAACCCATCGTGGGCAAGGCTTGTTAGGACCAGACACAGGAAACAATGAGGCTGAGGGACCAGATGTGGAGGGGTACCATCATGGTTGCAGCAGGAGCGCAGACACCAGAGTGATGGACACCAAGGATTAAATGACAAGGAGGAAGATGAGACACAGGTGGAGACATCAAGGAGAGGCATTTGGGATCAAGTGTGCTGAATTAGGGGAGCATCAGGAGGGAGGAAATGTTCCAGAAGAGGATCATGACAATGCTGCGTGGACGCTGCGTACATGTTTTGGGTAACAAGATGGCCGCATCGTCAAAAAGGCTTTAAAGTGTCTTCTGGACAACGTGTTTGAAAATCAAGACGTAAGGTTTCTGGATGGAAGTCGAAAACGGGATTCTACAGATAAAAATGGGCACATAGACTCACTTGACCAATCAGAATTGAGACATGGCCAGACTGGTAGTAGTGGGTAGTCTTAGTACATTGGTTATTTTGAGTCAGATGCTGGCAGCAGCTTCAGGGTTTCTCATCGACTGATAGAAGAATGGCTCTCCTGCTTACAGTTTGTGTTGGTTCTGTTCCCCCCCACTACGCCCCCTGCTCCCCTGCAGGATGTGGGTTTGAACACAGATGCTGTGGTCTGCCATTCTGACCGGGGAAGTCGGTCTTTGATGTTCCCCCTTCATCACTCCTCCACCACCGGACACTCCCTCTCCTCCCACCCCAAAGCCGGACGGACCACTGAGAGCCTGTCCACCAAGCATCCAGGTGAGGAGGTAAGGCTACCGATCGGGACAGGATCTAATGATGCGGTTTGTGTCTCGTGAACAGAGAACTGCAGGATCTGTGGAATATTCCGGATCTCCGTGCACTGCCTGACCTGCCTGCATGGACTCTGCTCAGAGTGTGACAGGCTGCATCATTCCTGCCCTGAGAGGGCTGGCCATCGAAGGACCGCCGTCCCACCAGCGTCCAGAACCAGCAGCAGGGACAGGTCTGTACCAAGCAACCAAACATGGATCTATAAACCCAGAACTGGCCAGGCTGGCGCCACCTAGTGTCTCTGCTCACATTCATTTTCCTCCAGCAACTACGTCACGGATTACAGATACTTTATTAATCTGGAGAAATTCAGGTGAGCTGGAGGATCCAGTTGGGGTGAGGGAACCCTGAGAATGTTACCCCTCTAACCCGGCCCCAGATGAGCAGAAGAACTCATTAGTCAAGGTTCTGGCTAATGTTAGAAATATTTCATCAGGGTGGCACGGTGGCACAGTAGGTGGTACAGTGGGTGGTACAGTGGGTGGCACAGTGGGTGGTACAGTGGGTGGTACAGTGGGTGACACAGTGGGTGGTACAGTGGGTGGCACAGTGGGTGGTAGAGTGGGCTCACAACAAGAAGGTCAAGGGCTCAAGCCTCGGGTGGAACGAGGCTTGAAAACACTGTCCTTCCTGTGTGTAGTTTGCATGTTCTCCTTGTGTATGTGTGGGTTTTCTCTGATTTCCTCCTAAAACATGCATGTTAAGTTCATTGGCTGCTAGAAAATTACCCCTAGGAATGAGTGTGTGTGTGTGTGTGTGTGTGGATGTTGTGTGTGTGTGTGGTCCTGCAACAGACTGGTGACCTGTTGAGGGTGTATCCTGCCTCTCACCTTATTCAGCCAGGATAGGCTGCTGGACCCCCACCTCCCGCCTTGTCAGGGACGGACGGTCCAGAAGAAGATTTTTCTTCTTTTGTTTTACATTTAAACTCATGTTTTATAAAATATCTAAGTTGTAAATTTTTTTTGTGGTTTACATTTACTTTTTTTGTAACTGAGTGACTAACAGTTATTTTTTGTGAGAGTTAATTAGTAACATAACTAATTACATTTCTTAAGTGTGTGATTAACCTCAGGCTTTATGTTCGATACCTTGTCTCCTTCTGCTTCCAGCTCCTGGTGCTGCATCCACTGCTCCAACACCAACCCTGTCCGTGTTCTGCAGTGTGAGCAGTGTGACCGACCCGGTCCGAAGGAGAAAGCAGACGGACGTCAGCCATCCATGGTTTCAGGTGTGTGTGTGTGTGAGAGAGAGAGAAACCAGGGTAATTACTTCAATTTAAATAAAATCTTTACTCACCACTAACTATAAATGAATTTTTTTTTCTCTATAACTGACTTTTTTAACATTAAAATCATTCTTAGAAAAACAACGAAGTCTCTCTTGTTGTAGTTTTAGGGTTCCTGTCATCTCGCAGGTTGACCTTGGCTGGCCAAAGGTTACAGGAGTAAAACCCAGACAGAACATACGATCACACACACCCGTAGTACCTCAGACCCCGGGTGACACCCCCAAACTTTACTGGAATGTTAAAAAAACTTCTTCACCACTCGTAACCGTTCATCACCTGTTAAAGTAACGCTGCGTACGTTCGGCCACGCCGGGGTTTCCTTCTGACTGCTCTGAAAGTTTTGAGCTGCACAAAATATTGCCAGTGGTTAATTTCCACTTCAGCGACATTCATACCCGCTCTACCAACGTCCACTCAAAGTTTGGCACCACTAGACTTAAAGGACCCATCTCATGCAAAAGTGACTTTCCAGAGTTTTCTACCTTGTAAGAGTGATGTCTGGGCCTTGTATGTGTGTGTGTGTGTGTGTGTGTGTGTGTGTGATGTCTGGGCCTTGTATGTGTGTGTGTGTGTGTGTGTGTGTGTGTGATGTCTGGGCCTTGTATGTGTGTGTGTGTGTGTGTGTGATGTCTGGGCCTTGTATGTGTGTGTGTGTGTGTGTGTGTGATGTCTGGGCCTTGTATGTGTGTGTGTGTGTGTGATGTCTGGGCCTTGTATGTGTGTGTGTGTGTGTGTGTGTGTGTGTGTGTGTGTGTGTGTGATGTCTGGGCCTTGTATGTGTGTGTGTGTGTGTGTGTGATGTCTGGGCCTTGTATGTGTGTGTGTGTGTGATGTCCGGGCCTTGTATGTGTGTGTGTGTGTGTGTGTGTGTGTATGTATGTGTGTGTGTGTGTGTGTGTGTGTGATGTCTGGGCCTT
Source organism: Neostethus bicornis (assembly GCA_902685375.1). Classification (NCBI taxonomy): domain Eukaryota; kingdom Metazoa; phylum Chordata; class Actinopteri; order Atheriniformes; family Phallostethidae; genus Neostethus; species Neostethus bicornis. Next base: position 2,983,427 of record CACRXE010000006.1, on the reverse strand, counting down.
GTATGTGTGTGTGTGTGTGATGTCTGGGCCTTGTATGTGTGTGTGTGTGTGATGTCTGGGCCTTGTATGTGTGTGTGTGTGTGTGTGTGTGTGTATGTATGTGTGTGTGTGTGTGTCTTTCTAGATTGATTTCGCCCGTTTTTCTGTGGATTTCTGGAACGCTCAGACAAAACAACCAATGAGCAGATGTCTAAAGTATGACGCATTTGACGTAGCCACGCCCCCCGCCCTCCTCACCACCCGCCCGCCCTCCTCACCCGCCTCCACTCCGGCCTTACGCCCTCACAAACTCGCTTTCACCGTTCGATATACAGGCTGGTTTGCTGCTCTGCGTCTTTTTTATTTTCTTGCTTGAAACACGCTTTTTGTAGCTACGCACGGGTTTACGCCTGCCTTCCCCCTCCCGCTCAGAGATGGGCGGAGGAATAGCGGCTCAGTGAGAACAGAGGGCGGAGCTTGATGAGCGATACTCGGTCTTTCATAGTTCCTGGTCTGTGACTGCGCTCCACCAAATCAATATATTTTAATAACTATGATGTAATGCATGTTGTAAACGTGTGTGTGTGCAGAGGATACAATGTGAGAAGAGGTATTTTACATGAGATGGGCCCTTTAAGTTCGTGGATGCTTCGCTCCGCTAGCCCAACACTGACCCACCGCTGCTTCACCAGCGTCTCGCTGGCGGCGTCTAATCGTTGCACAAACTTCGGTGGAGCGGTTATAAGCGTTTTATGAGCGGACATGGCGTTGCTGGAACAGTGTCGGGCGTTGAAGCAGCAATCCATGGCGGTGATGTCAATGCTCGCTACCGCTAAATTAACCGCATTGTGATACCCAAAAACCAATGCCCGTTTTTTCCATTTGTTTTCTATTTTGTGCGCGGTGACGAGCGTGGTCAAAATTTGCCGCCCCTTCCCAACGTTCAAGGAATGCTCCAACAAAGCTCGGGCGGTGTGACCGGGCCCTTACAGAAGAAACCCTACCCAAACACTGTTCACACTTTTTGGCATCCACACCTTTGATTGGTGTAACCAGAGCTGTGTGTGTTTTCAGAGTGGGTGTGTAAGAGCTGCACCATGATGAATGCAGCAAGCAGTGTTCTCTGTGAGGCCTGTGAGAGACCCCGCCTCGCTACACGCCCACCACTCACCCCGTCACACCCACCTGCGACGCCACCCCGACCACCCGCACCAGTTCTGGGCATGCCCGGTGACCCTGACAGCCAGGTAGGTGGTTAACCAGGTAAAAGGCCTGCAGAAGGTCGGGGGCGGCGGGGTGGTGGGGGGTAGCTGAGTTTGTCTGAAGTAGAACCTGATTGAATTCCGTGTGATCCTATTGGCTACACACACACCACCATGTGACATCACACACTGCAGACCATTCTGATTCGACCTGGAGGAAGAAAGCAGAAACAGAGCTTTTTTTATTTATTCATTTCTGTGTTTATTATAAATAACATTTAAATAAGTTTTTATTTTATAATGAATCAGAGCCTCAAAATCTGAGACCATGGTCCTCACCCGGAAAAGGGTGGAGTGACCCATGGGTCAGGGACAGGGTCCAAGTGGAGGAGTTTAAGTATCTCAGGGTCTTGTTTACAGTGGGAAATCAACAGATGATGGGTGCAGCATCTGCAACAATTAAGATGCTGCATTAGAGCCTTTAAATAAACATTGGTCACAAAAACCTCGATCAATAAGCCTCTGATCTTATCACGAGTCTGCTCCTGTTTTGGTCTCAGTGGGTTTGCCAGTTCTGCACCTACCTGAACTACTCACCGGCGCAGCTGTGTGAGATGTGTGACCTGGCGCGCCCCGAACCAGCAGCGCTGCCTGTAAAGCTCCGCCCTCCTTCGCCGGTGCGACGTGTTCCCGCTCTCCCCAGCAGACTCCCCGAAGACCTGGATACCATCCGACAAAAGCTGCTGAAGGAAGACGGGCTGAAGCTGGTGCAACTGATCAAGGCAAGTGTCCGCATGGAAACGCGCATGGGTTCTTAAGATTTTTAAATCTTTTTAAAAATACTTTTAAAATTAAACAAAAGAAAGCACATCGCCTGAAAAACGAGCTTTAAAAAGAAAACACTAAACTTTTTCTTATTAAAACCATCATGTTTGGTTCACATGGTCACAGAACCAACATGGTGTACATTTTTAGCCTGTTTCTTTGTCTCCATGGAAACAGTCTGACCTCGCAGAATCAGGGTTGAGTCACTCCACGGTAGGCGGGAGCTTTTTTATTCAACCAATCACTCCTCCTGGTGGGGACTGGACGTGACGTATGTAACGCACCAGCCACACGGACCGTGTAGCATGGTTGATCTCCTGTTTTCAGGTGGTGAACTACAAACATGGCGGCCATTAGAAAAGCTATAAATAGACTGTATCATTGTATAAACCGCTGGGCTGAAAGCAAGTGAAAAAGGTCTTGGCTTATAAAGTAGACATTATGGTCTTTAAAACTCTAGCTGATGATACATAGAAACATGATCCACACAGAGAGGAAAAACCGGCCTGGACTAGTGTAAACAAAGAATACACACCCCAATGCTGAAGTGCCCAACCAGTCAATCGCTGTCTACATGTGGCCCATGGACTGATTCCAAGTTGACCGCTCCAGCCGCTAAAATTTAGCGAGTCTTTCATGAAAGAAATAAACAAAAGCCTGTCAATCTAGTGGCTTTTTCTAGATTTATTGGAGATTTTTGGAGTCTGTGACATGAAGGATGTTTTAGGCCTGAAATCAATATGCAGCGCCTGTTGCTGTTGTGGCTCCTCCCCCTCCCAGAGCGCTGCGTGCACGCAGAAAATGTCAGTGTTTGTTTGTGTCTGAGAGAGAGGAATTGTCTGTGTGTGTGTGTGTGTGTGTGTGTGTGTATATTTGAGATAGGGAGTGTGTTCCTGATATGATCTCTAATGATTGTGAGGGTAGTTTTACTGCAGGCTGGAAACCATCTGTAGGGGTTTGTGATGGTAACACCGGACCGGTAAATCTCAGGAGGTTTGATATTTGAAAAGTAGATCTTGGGACAAAAAAGGTTGGGCACTCCTGCCCCAAAGTGTAAAAGATTAAAGAACATGGCAAGGAAGTAACTTCTACCCCACTAACCGGGAAATGACCGGTGTTTTACCTGCTCCTTCTGGATACCTTTTCATGTTGCTGTTTTCTCATGCGTGACTTTCAGAGCTCATCTGTCTGAATATGTTAGATCAACATATGAAGCCGGGTAATTCAGAGAGGCCAAGTTTTTGGCTTCTCAAAGAGGGAGATTTTGGGGCGGGTCTATGACATTACACAATGTCACATCCGCTAATGGACAACACCCGCCATGACAGTTGGTGTTAAACAAACCAATCAACACATGAAAAAGCAGCTGGTAAATTGTGCGTCTTCCGTGTGTTACCACCTAGCGTTATGTATCAGTATGAAGAGGAATTACCACCAGGAATTCACCCCTGTCCTGATTGGTCACACTTTGTTCTGCGGCTCACACACATAAGCTGTCACATGACCAAAGTTCCCGGATGTCCGACTTCTTCCATACGTTCACCAAAAACAATACAAGACCATGCAGATCGCTACTAATGGCTTTCAGATGAACAACAGGAGATGGCATGTGCTTAGCCTTATTATACTTAATCATGTCATGGAATGCACTAGACTGTTCATCATGCAGGAGTTTTATTAGCCTTGGCGGGTGAGGGTGAGATTGGTCCTAATTGCTTGTATCTCCTGCCCAATGAGGGAGACTAGGCATGTCTGGTAATTTCTATCATCTCAAAAGACAAAGTAAATCTTCTTCTTCCGTCTGACATGGAAGAGTAATACACACACTGACCTGAAGACCTACTGGTTGAAAAACACTGAACATGTTTCTGGATCCCTGCAGGAGGCAGAGAAGATGGGTGTAAGTCCAGAGGAGGTTTACACCAGCGTCCTGGTCGCTGGGAGAAACAACGCCACCAACTGGTGTAAAACTGAACTGCCTCTTCTGTTGGATCAAATCCAGGTTGCCGTGGCAACATCATCTTTCCTTCAGACCTCCATGGAGCAGAAGGTGTGTATCCCAGAATTCTTACAGGTCATTCGTATGACCGGAAAATTTAGGGTCATTTATTGCTGAAATTTAAATGTGCATCGTTTTTTATGCAAACTGAGCGGTTTAAAGAGACGGTGGAGATTTCTACATTTTTTAAATCTAGTCAGAAGCTGCCACATTCAAATTGTGAGATGCAGGAAATAGACGACACTTTAAAGCAGTGAAGAAACGATTAATAAAACACACATCGTGATCAGGAGCGGGAGACTGACAGATGATCAATGCGATGTCTGCAATAATTAGGAGGCTGCATCGGACTGTGGAGCTGAGCCAAAAAAACAAAGCTCTGGATTTACCAGTTGATCTATGTTCCTACCCTCACCATGGTAACCAGGATCTACGTTCCTACCCTCACCATGGTAACCAGGATCTACGTCACTACCCTCACCATGGTAACCAGGATCTACGTTCCTACCCTCACCAGGGTAACCAGGATCTACGTTACTACCCTCACCATGGTAACCAGGATCTACATTCCTACCCTCACCATGGTAACCAGGATCTACATTCCTACCCTCACCATGGTAACCAGGATCTACGTTACTACCCTCACCATGGTAACCAGGATCTACATTCCTACCCTCACCATGGTAACCAGGATCTACATTCCTACCCTCACCATGGTAACCAGGATCTATTATACCATGTATAGGACGCATCGGATTATAAGCCGCCGTCAGTTTTTGAGAAAATGAAAGATTTTAAGGTGCAAAAAATACTGTCTTTTTAAATATTTCCTCAGGTCCCTCCTGCAGGGATCCAGCTCTCCCGTGCTGAAGCCAAGCAGGCCTGGCTGGACTCCGGCGGGGACATTGGGAAAGCCGCTCGGCAAGCCCTCAGAGACCGCCTCGCAAAGGTGTCCACCTATTCACACCCCCTTAAGGGCTTGTGGCATCCGCTGACGTGTTGTCTCTCGTTCAGGTCAAAGTGCTGCAGGGTCTGGGCTTCAGCCGTGAAGCGGAGAGCCATGACGCTCTGAGGAAGAGTGGAGGGGAAGTACGAGGAGCTCTGATCCTGCTGCAGCGCCCTCTTCTTGAGGGGTTCCACCGCAGACTGTGGAGCAACAAGATGGATCCTCCTGTGGACGTCCAGCATCCGGACAGACAGGTGAGTATACACACACACACACACACACACACACACACACACACACACACACACACACACACACACACACACACACACACACACACACACACACACACACACACACATCGCTAACAGGTACAGACAGGTGATCCTTCTCTTTCAGCGAACCTGCCGGCGTCTCCTTGCTGTGTACGACCTGCCCAGCTGGGGCCGCTGTGAGCTGGCTCTCTCCCTGCTCCTGGAACAGAACGCCCCCTATGCCCTGGAGGACGTGGTGCAGGCCGTGCGGGAATCCCACGACAGGGACTTCATCCGGAGGGTCCTCGCCAAGGAGTGCCCCATCTGCCTGTCTACATTCCCTCACAGCAAGGTAGTCCGCTCTGCTGCTGAGTTTCTTTGAGTGGTCACTGACCCCCTCTGCCCTCTCACCCACAGATGCGCTCCCTGACCTCCTGCCAGTGCTCGGTTTGCTGCGGATGCTTCCAGTTGCACTTCACCATCGTTCTGAGGGACAAACATATCCGTGACATGGTCTGCCCGGTCTGCTGGGAGCCAGACATCAACGACCCCGAACATCTCAACAGCTACTTCTCCACCCTGGATATCCAGGTACACACACCCCCTCCTCCCCTGCACACCCTCACCCACCCTCACCCTCACCTGCCCTCCCTCAGCTCCTCCCTTTTCCATCTACAGCTGCGGGAGTGTTTAGTGCCGGAGGTTTACGAGCTGTTTCACAAGAAGCTGACGGAGCAGGCTTTGATCAAAGATCCAAAGTTCTTGTGGTGCTGCCATGTGAGTGTATACACACACACACACACACACACACACACACACACACACACACACACACACACGTTTTTGCCTGGGCGTGAATCAGATCAGATTAAATTGTACAGTTCTAGATCCCATCAGACTGTTTCTTTGTCTCCATGGTTACACTCTGACCAGTGGTGGAACGTAACGAAGTTACTGTTACTGTTTTTAAGTAAAAAAATTGTGTATCTGTACTTTACTTAAGTCAAATTTGAGACCTCTACTTTTACTTTACTTAAGTAAAATTTAAGACCGGTACTTTTACTTTTACTTCACTACATTTTTAGAATAAATATCTGTACTTTTACTTTTACTTCGCTATTTTTTAAAAGTCTTTTTTACAATTTTTGTTACATTTTTGTTTAGAAATTTGAAAAATATACAGTTTTAATTATTGCCAAAATCAAAAGAAGCAGTTGATCGGTAGAAGAAGTAACGAATTGAGGACCAATCAGAGTTGAGAGTAAACATTTCCGCCAAAAAACTAACATCAAATATTAAAAAGAGTCAGAAGATCGTTGTTTGTTGTGTTTACTTCTAAATAAAAAGTTGAGCCATCATTACACAGAGCAGGGGTGGATCTAGAATTTTCCAAGGGGGGCGTGAGGTCATTGACAAAGCCAATATATAGTGACTGGGGGGCCTCCTCCCCCCTAAAACATTTAAAAAAATAAGTGTCATTTTCCTCCATTTTGTGCCCAATTCGCTGGCCCTTCTAGGGGATAGCTTGACTTGTCCCCTTTCCTTTCTTCTTCTTTTTTTTTTTTTTTTTGTGGACCAAAAGAGGCGGGAGAGCGGGGTCACACCCCTGCAGAGTATTTATCCTGGTTACCATGGCGACACCCTATAGCACAAAAAATAACAATTGAATTATGATCGAATATTTTTACTTTTTACTTGAAAAGTAAAATTTATACCAATTACTTTTGTACTTTTACTTAAGTAGATTTTTTTACCGGTACTTTTACTTAAGTACAAAAAGTGAGTACTTCATCTACCACTGGTTCTGACCTGGCAGCACTGGGGTTCCGCTACGCCACCGCCGCCTCACCAGCGTTGCACTGACGGCGACTAAATGTCTCACAATAACTGGTGGAGTGGTCGTAAGCGTTTAACGAGGTGCTGGAACAGTGTCGGGCATTGCAGCGGCGATCCATGGTGCCGATGGTTTGTCGTTAACGCCTGCGACTGCCAGACCAAGGACATGCCACCTGGAGATGTCACCTCATCTTTGCTGTCTTGGCGCAGACTCAACACGGGGAGCAACAGATTCAAGTTGCTCATAGATAGCCCAGAGCTGGCGCTAGGGGTTGCTCTCGATGGTAGGAGGAGTCTCATCACTCCATTGGGAAGTTACCACCTGCCTCGACCCGGGCAGCCCCCGGGCGGCCCCTGGGCAATCAGGTACTGTTACCATGACAGCAACGATTGTTGTGTTATGGATGCTGACAGTTGACAGCGGTTGTTAATTATTTTGAAGCTAGCCGTTACTAACTGTTAGTAGTTTGTAGTTTTGTTAGTTTTTAAATGTTGAACTAGATGAGTGTGGTATGATACCTAAGAAGAGCTGTCTTGGATTAAATTCATGTTTTTTACTTTAACCCTGAGTGTGGTCTCCCTCCGAAACAGAACCTGCTAAGAAATCTGTTTGTTACCACTCGGCCACCGGTAACAAACTGGCGTTGTCGGCAGGATTTGTTTCACAGGGAGAACACACTCAGGGTAGAGTCAAAACTTGAATTTAATGCCATCTCTGCATTGACGAATGCGCTGACGGAGTTTGTTGTCTTATGAATGCGTACCGTGTGTAGGATATCATCCAGTGAAATCCCAAGTTGCTTGATTGCAATCCGGCCCAGGAGATTTAGCATGGGCACTGTAGTGACCGTGAACTCTAATAGGTGGTTCTCTTTGAGGTCCACCATACATGCCTTGGCCTGAAATGCCCCCTTGGACTGGTAACAGGTGCTTGGAAGCAGACTGGAACTTGAGCTTTGACTGCTTCAGGTACTACCCCACTACAGCTTGCTGCATCAGGTGCATGAAGCTTTAGACAAAATCAACAGGCTGGTTGTTAAACTGAGAACCAGGTTCCAGGTGCAGAATCCCTGGTCTTCAGAGGCAGAAGGATGCCATCCTAACGTGATGGCGGGTACGTTCAGTTTGGTTGTAATCTCTTCTTCTTGCCCGCAGTGCTCCTACGGGTTCATCTACGATGGGGACCAACTAAAAGTTTCCTGCTTTCAGTGTCGGAACAGTTTCTGCGCTCAGTGTAAAAAGCCTGTAAGTGTTGATGGAATTAGTGTGTGTAGTCACTCCAGTGTGTGTAGCTGCTACAGTGTGTGTGTGTGTGTGTGTGTGTGTGTGTATACAGTGGGAGCCCCAGCATGCCGGCCTCTCCTGCGACCAGTATCAGTCCTGGAAGAGGGAGAACGATCCAGAGTACCAGAGACAGGGACTGGCTGGATACCTGAGGGATAACGGCATCAGTAAGACCCGCCTCCACTTCCTGTTACATCAGACATGTTCAAAGTCCGGCCCGGGGGCCGAATGTGGCCCGTTGTCAATTTTCATCCGGCCCGCAGCCTCCGTCATAAAATCAATAGCGGCTGGCCTGCGTGCAGAAGTAACGTGATACATTGCAGTCTGTCTCTCTTCAGTCTGTCCGTCTGTCTTTCTGCAGCCTGTCCAAACTGCAGGTTCCAGTACGCTCTGTCTAAAGGAGGCTGCATGCACTTCTGCTGCTCCCAGTGTCGTTACCAGTTCTGCAGCGGATGTAACAACCCCTTCCACACGGTGGGACGACCTTCATCATCTTCCTCTTCCCTCCTCCTCTTCATCATCTTCACTACCTCCTCGTCTTTCCTCTTCCCTCCTCCTCTTTATCCCTAACCGTGTTCTTTCTTCTCAGACGTGTGCTGTGGATGAGTGCAGCGTGTCCGGTCTCCACGCCCACCATCCCAGGGACTGTCTGTTTTATCTTAGAGACTGGGAGCCCTGCAGGCTGCAGGCCCTGCTGCAGGTAAACACACACACACACACACACAGACACACACACACACAAACACACACACACACACACACACACACACACAGATATTCCCATCTCTCTAAAACACACACACGAAGCATGCACGCACACACACACACACACACACACACAGACATCTTTCTCTTTGTCTCTCAAACACTAACACACAGGCCCTTTAAGAACAGACTTAAAGAGTCCATCTCCTCCAAAAGTGACTTTCCAGAATTTTCTACCTTGTTAGATTGATGTCCGGGCCTTGTATATGTATGTATGTGTGTGTGTGTGTGTGTGTATGTATGTGTGTGTGTGTGTATGTATGTGTGTGTGTGTGTGTGTATGTATGTGTGTGTGTGTGTGTGTGTGTGTGTGTCTTTCTAGATTGATTTAGCCCGTTTTTCTGTGGATTTCTGGAACGCTCAGACAAAACAACCAATGAGCAGATGTCTAAAGTATGACGCATTTGACGTAGCCACGCCCCCCCTCCCTCCTCACCACCCGCCCGCCCGCCCTCCTCACCCGCCTCCACGCCGGCCTTACGCCCTCACAAACTCGCAAAATCCTCGTCGAATTCTGGATCCAAAATGTAGGGCTGAACATGATGAATCGACATGACGCTACCAAACCGCTACGCACAGGTTTACGCCTGCCTTCCCCCTCCCGTTCAGAGGTGGGCGGAGGAATAGCGGCTCAGTGAGAGCAGAGGGCGGAGCTTGTACTTTCTCAGGACGGGCGGGGGGATGAGCGATACCCGGTCTTTCATAGTTCCGGGTCTGTGACTGCGCTCCACCAAATCAATATATTTTCATAACTATGGTGTAATGCATGTTGTAAACGTGTGTGTGTGTGTGTGTGTGCAGAGGATACAATGTGAAGAGTTATTTTACATGAGATGGGACCTTTAACAACGTGTTTTCAACTCCAAAAATTTCCTAAAACACTAGAAAAAGCTGCTAAAGGTTCTAAATGTTCACTGAGTTGGAGACGCTGACACACACCTGGCGGTCGACTTGGGATCAGTCTGCGGGTTTAATAATAATAATTCAAACCTTTATTAATCCCACAAAGGGAAAATGGCAGCGCTGCATTGCACCACAGCAGGCAGCCATGGGGGCGGGGATGTCTGCTCCAGGGACACCGAGGCAGCTCAGTAGGGTTTGAACCGACTTCTCCCGGTCCAACAACAAACACTCTACCACTGAGCCAATGCCTCCAAAACAGTAGACCACGATCGACTGGTTGGGCACCGTGTCTTAGTGGATCTCTTAGTGACAGGCTGTGAGATTTTCAGCCTGATTTCAGGTTGTATGACAATTCTAAAAGAGAAATATTATAATTTAAAGACGAGTTCAAACCTGTGTTTTTATGTAAACATTGTAACTTCATAACTTCTCATAAATACCAGTTTTTTTCTTTCTGAAACAGAACTGAAGGAGAGAACGACTCTGATTTGTAGAATCTGGAGTCTTGATTTGTATTTTGTTGCAGAGGTGAGATCGAGCCTGAAAAATCCAGCCCGACCCGAGCCCGACCAATCAACGTGATTTGCGAGCCCGAAACACGCCCGAAATGTCCTATTTTATTTGTGAGAACTCGGCAGGGGTGTGCTTGAAAATTTTCAAGAACGTTTTTAATGGGGCAGCACGTTGGCGCAGTGGGTATCACAGTGGCCTCACAGCAAGAAGGTCATGGGTTCGAGACCCGGGTGGGGACGAGGCTTGGAACACTGTCCTTTCTGTGTGGAGTTTGCATGTTCTTCCCGTGTAACCCTTCCTCCCACCCTCCAAAGACATGCATGCTAGGTTGATTGGCCGGTGCCAAATTGCACCTAGGAATGAGTGTGTGTGTGGATGGTTGTATGTGTGTGGCCCCGCGACTGACTGGCGACCTGTTCGGGGTGTACCCTGCCCTTCGCCTTAAATCAGCAGGGATGGGCTCCGGCCCCCCTGCAACACCGAAAGGGACAGACGGATAAGAAGATGACGGGACGTTTTTAATGAATAAAAAATCACACTGTCGGACCGCTTGTCCTGCTTAGCGTGAAGAGGAGGGACGGTCTTTAAAACAAATGATAAAATAGATCTTTAACGATCATCACTTTTACCAGTCCAGCTGTTTAAATGCCCGCTCAGCGTCGAGGTGCCAGTCTGATTGGTGTCGTATGAAAGCAAAGCGCCACATTGACTACATCCAGTGAAGCCAACCCCAGTTTCTGTAGCATTTTGAAGAATAAATTTGAATCTTTTTCACACCTCACTCTTACCGGTGTGTGTTTGTCTTTTCAGTTCTCCTGCTTTTTGTTTATCCTTAACTTCTTACTCCTTCATATCGGGGATCCTCCTTAACTTCTCACTCCTTCATATCGGGGATCCTCCTTAACTTCTCACTCCTTCATATCGGGGATCCTCCTTAACTTCTCACTCCTTCATATCGGGGATCCTCCTTAACTTCTTACTCCTTCATATCGGGGATCCTCCTTAACTTCTCACTCCTTCATATCGGGGATCCTCCTTAACTTCTCACTCCTTCATATCGGGGATCCTCCTTAACTTCTCACTCCTTCATATCGGGGATCCTCCTTAACTTCTCACTCCTTCATATCGGGGATCCTCCTTAACTTCTTACTCCTTCATATCGGGGATCCTCCTTAACTTCTTACTCCTTCATATCGGGGATCCTCCTTAACTTCTCACTCCTTCATATCGGGGATCCTCCTTAACTTCTTACTCCTTCATATCGGGGATCCTCCTTAACTTCTCACTCCTTCATATCGGGGATCCTCCTTAACTTCTTACTCCTTCATATCGGGGATCCTCCTTAACTTCTTACTCCTTCATATCGGGGATCCTCCTTAACTTCTCACTCCTTCATATCGGGGATCCTCCTTAACTTCTCACTCCTTCATATCGGGGATCCTCCTTAACTTCTCACTCCTTCATATCGGGGATCCTCCTTAACTTCTCACTCCTTCATATCGGGGATCCTCCTTAACTTCTCACTCCTTCATATCGGGGATCCTCCTTAACTTCTCACTCCTTCATATCGGGGATCCTCCTTAACTTCTCACTCCTTCATATCGGGGATCCTCCTTAACTTCTCACTCCTTCATATCGGGGATCCTCCTTAACTTCTCACTCCTTCATATCGGGGATCCTCCTTAACTTCTCACTCCTTCATATCGGGGATCCTCCTTAACTTCTCACTCCTTCATATCGGGGATCCTCCTTAACTTCTCACTCCTTCATATCGGGGATCCTCCTTAACTTCTCACTCCTTCATATCGGGGATCCTCCTTAACTTCTTACTCCTTCATATCGGGGATCCTCCTTAACTTCTCACTCCTTCATATCGGGGATCCTCCTTAACTTCTTACTCCTTCATATCGGGGATCCTCCTTAACTTCTCACTCCTTCATATCGGGGATCCTCCTTAACTTCTCACTCCTTCATATCGGGGATCCTCCTTAACGGGAAGATGATCAAATTAAGAGAAGACATTCACGTGCACAGAGGATGCTCTGGCTCTGCAGATCCTGTTTAGTAGTTAAACATTACTTCTCTGTTTTAATTTTATAACAAGTATTTATTAGTTTAGTACACACACCTCGTTTTAGTTTACATTTTAAAAAACATATATTTATTAAAAAAAAAAAAGTCAGCGAGAGAGAAGCCCGAGCCCGACCTGAAGAAAGTCGGGTTCGGACTTAAGATCTTACCTCTAGTCCGGTGGCTCCAAGCGGTCCGAGTGAGAGCTCCAAACAGCTTCTAGGTGGTGGGGAGTTTGATGTGGTAGAGCTGGAACAGCCACTTGGTGGAACACACCACAGTTGGCTCTGCGCTGGTGGATTGTGGGTGACATCGTTGGTAAAATAAAAAAAACATTTGACTGTTTTCTTCTTCAAACATAGAGTTTAAAATGTTATTAATAAACATCACTTATTCTTAAAAAAAATAGTGTTTTTTTTTTATTTTTATGGACGGGTAGTGACCCCCCCTCCCCCCTCTTTCTCTCCTGCTAGCGCCATCTTGAGAGGCTGTGACTTATGGAGGCAACTTTAAACAGTTTGGTTTCAGAATTCTAATTTAGAATGAAAGCTGTTGAAGGCAGTCTCCATGGCAACCTTCCCTTTGATGCCTTTAGTGACTTCACAGTAAAGTACTTGGTAAATTCTTCAGTACTTACAAAGCCAGTCTTCAAGATGAAGCTATTGCAGTTAATTAAAGAGAAAACTCAAGAAATATTTTCAAGAATGTTCGGGCGACGAAAAGCCGAAGATTCAGTTAAAAAAAAAGTAAAAAGAAAATATCAGACCAGAAAGCGTGCGAGGAAAGCTCATTTGGAAGGCTCTATCAACCCGAATGTGGATATACAAACCGTATCTAATACAAAACCGAACAGAAAACGGAAAAGGAATTCGATACAAGATAAAAACGATGAACTTGAACCTGAACTCAACGACCAACATCCCATCAGGATCAAGAAACAAAGAATAACAAAAAAAGACCGAACGCTGAAGAAGGGGGAACCATCCAATCGGATCAATCTGGAATCCAACTCAGACGTAATACAAGACCCAAACATCCCTGAAAACCAACAAGAACATGTTACTGGTCCTGTACAGAAAAAAGAAGGACTGAACCAAAACGAGACGATGACCAGTCATAATACGATCACTCAAGAAGAATTCCTTCATTATCTTAAATTGAGACCAACCACCCACAAAAGACTAGAAGATTCAAACGTAACTACCAAAGGTAACCAGAAACAACAGGTTAATAAAGGAAGAAAACGAAAACGAGAAACAGATTCTATGAAAAAAGACCTGATGACAGAAGAAAACAGACGTGATCTGCCAGGTCCGGACCGACCACCACCGTCACAGAAACGTTGTTTAACTAGAAGCACATCAGTGAAGATCCAAGATGATTGTGCTCCAAAAACAAAGACCATAAAACCACACAGAGACACAACTCGAAGCCAGCAGAGAAGATCTGCTGCTTCAAAACCAAACAGAATTTAAAGTTTACAAGCAGAGGGTCGTTCGGAAGTCTCCACAAATCATTGATCATACCTGGCTTCATGCAAAGGAAGAAAAAACAAAGAGTCCGACTTTAAATAATGAGAAACATAGAAAACAGGTCTAACAGAAACTGTTCCTATTGTTCTTCATTAGTTCTACCTGACCTTCTACATGTTACACCACCCTGTCATCCCACACCCCTACCGTACCCCTCAAAGAAAGAAAGTATGGAGATCTAAAAAGAGTCCAGAAAGTCAAGATGGCAAGAAGATAGATACTTGGTCTCATGAAGCTACAAGGTGTAGTTTCTTCAGGATTTATGTTTGTATTGTTTCCCATCACCCAGACCCTCCCCCCACATTGAAACCATTTTTATTTGTCGCCTCCATTTAAAACCCTACTCGACAAGAGGCCAACTACCTACCAGGAGCTACGCGGCACGGCAGCTGCTTGCCCCGTGCCGCTCGATTTTTTAACAAAAGAAGACATTGAATCATAAAAGATAAAGAAAAGAAAACAAAAGAAAACATCAGAAAAAAATACAAACTGGATCAATTTAAAATGACTGGATTTATAAACAGATATGGATCAAATAAAATCACTGCTTTTCAAGAACTCGACGCCGATCTGGATCAACGTTAACAGATCACTGATGTGATGATCATGAATGCCGTGCTGCTCTGATCGGGTTTAACCCCGTCGTTAAGACTTGACCTCTAATTTAAAAAATGACCTTCCTAAAAAACTAAGGTTAAAAAGACGTGAAGAAGTGTCCCCTCCCCTCTACGGAGAGGCACCCAAAAAAAACCTTCTTACTTAAAGAAACGAAACAAGAATTTAATTGTAAAATAAATTTTCAAATATATTTAATGTGTGTGTTTGTGTTAAAATAATAATAATAATAATACATTTTATTTATAATGCGTCTTATATTTTAAAGAAAATCCCAAAGCGTTACATAAAAACTAGACAAAGTAAAAACAATAAAAAACACTTTAAAAACTAAAATCAACATTCAGAAAAACAAAGAAGCATAAAGTCAAAAATAAAAAGCATTAAAAATGAATGTCTTTAGACTTTTTTTAAAGCGTCCACACTTTGTGGCCCTGAGGAGTTCTGGGAGCTCATTCCAGAGTCGTGGGGCAACGGCCTGGAAGGCTCTGTCCCCCATTGTGGTCAGCCTGGTCCTGGGCTGGTGGAGGCAGTGGGTGGAATTAGAGCGAAGGTGTCTTGTGTTGATAAGTAGGGAGAGGATGAGGGGCCAGAAGGTTAGAGGACGGCTGGATGAGGGGCCAGAAGGTTGGAGCTCAGCCGGACGATGAGGGGCCAGAAGGTTAGAGCTCAGCCGGACGATGAGGGGCCAGAAGGTTAGAGCTCAGCCGGACGATGAGGGGCCAGAAGGTTAGAGCTCAGCCAGACGATGAGGGGCCAGAAGGTTAGAGCTCAGCCGGACGATGAGGGGCCAGAAGGTTAGAGCTCAGCCGGACGATGAGGGGCCAGAAGGTTAGAGCTCAGCCGGACGATGAGGGGCCAGACGGTTAAAGCTCAGCCGGACGATGAGGGGCCAGAAGGTTAGAGCTCAGCCGGACGATGAGGGGCCAGAAGGTTAGAGCTCAGCCGGACGATGAGGGGCCAGAAGGTTAGAGCTCAGCCAGACGATGAGGGGCCAGAAGGTTAGAGCTCAGCCGGACGATGAGGGGCCAGAGGGTTAGAGCTCAGCCGGACGATGAGGGGCCAGAAGGTTAGAGCTCAGCCGGACGATGAGGGGCCAGAAGATTAGAGCTCAGCCGGACGATGAGGGGCCAGAAGGTTAGAGCTCAGCCGGACGATGAGGGGCCAGGAGGGAGAAGCTGTTTAGGAAGCCACGGTGCACCATGAGCCAGAGTGAAGAATCAGGCTGCAGGGTGGGGGACCAGGATATGGAGGGAGATCATCACGGCTGCATGGATGCAGTGCAACAGAGGAGTGATCCAGACAGGAAGTGAGGGACACCAGGGTTTAAATAGTCCAAATGGAAACAAGACACACCTGGGGATTAGGACCAGGTGTATAAAATCAGGTCCTAGGACAGGATACTCCACAGACAACTAGTTAGACTCTGAGTCCAAACATGGAAATGATTTAAAAAAAAAATCTATAGAAAATATCTAATAAAAATTCACCATTTTTTGAACATTTGATTGCATTAATCCCTGGAAACTGTTTTTTAAAATTTGCCAGAGAGGGGCGCCAAAGTATATTTAAAAAAAAAATGTCGATAAGACACGAAACGCGCTTCAATTTGAGAGAAAAAAGTCTACTTTTATTTTAATGTAGTTTTTATAAAGATGTTAGAAAGAGTTTTCCTGAGAAAAAAATTCCACACAGAAATAAAATTATTCAAATTTATAGAATCTAATTTACATCTAGTTCAGACCTGGGCAAATAAAGGTCCGCGGGCCACATCCGGCCCCTTGTACGCCCCTGTCCGGCCCGCGTGAGGCCAATCATAAACACCATGAATTAAACTTTTTTTTTTACTTTTATTTTGAAATTTTATTTTATTTTGAAAAGCGTTACGTCGCTACGTATGCACGTCGTAGACTTTTACTGCGCCCTTAAAGAGGAGAACTTTCCACACCTGAGAAGGCATGCTCAGAGGATCCTAGTCCTCTTTGGATCTACCTATCAATGTGAACAGACATTCTCAGTTATGAAGTTCAACAAATCCAAACACAGATCCTCTATGACTGAAGACCACCTCTCAGCTGTCCTTCACATAGCCACTTCAGACATTCCACCAGATTTCAATGTTCAAGCCCAGAACAGACTGGATTATTCTCACTGAAGAGGTAACATGAGGTGGAAAGCATTACAAGTTAAAAAATAAATTGCACTGGTTCAATAATTGTTTTTCTTATTTAACCTAATCTACATATATACAGAGTGCTTTATTCTTCTGGTTATCAGTACCAGCTATTCAAAATATTGAAGTATTTTACAATCAAAGAAAGTTGGTGGCCCTCTGACACAATTCAGGCTTCTCATATTCTCTCTATAGGCTTCTCTAATTGCCCACACCTGGTTTAAGCCCACCTGTGAGGTTAGCAGAGCTGTACGGGCAGAAAGGAAGCAGGTGATTGGCTGGACGGCTCAGTCAGAGGGTTTAAAGAACAGACTGTGGACCCTCTTGAGCTCCATTCTGGGTTTTGACTGTTTAGTAAAATGAGTGGGAAGTTGTCCTGAAGTTTGTAGGGGATCCATTTTGGGGAATGATCTGAGTTGAAGTCTCTTCTTTGAAATTTGGGGGATTCCTTTATGTTTTGGGGTGAATGTGTTTTTTTCTTTGTTAAACTGTTGGAGCTCTCATTCCTCAGTGTGATTGGTAGGAGATCAGTTTTGGTTTCTAATGAAGGTGGATCAGTTCTCTCTCTGAGGTCCTGATGTTAGTTTTTTATGACCAGGTGGAGGTGGGAGTGGTGGGAGCACCACCTTTTCCAAATCTATGTCAGAGTGAATAACATCACCACGTTGTTCTGTGAGATGGAGACCATCAGGTCGTGTTGGAGGAACGTTTTTCTCGGTAGTCGTGTCCTCTCCGTCTCCAAGTAAACCAGGTTTTTTTGAGTGTTATTAACAGTTAACCAAAACCAAACTTAAAATCACCTGCACGTTGTTTTAAGCATACGTTTAAAACTCGACCCATGGGAGATCCCTTTGGAACTCTTTGTGACCTTTTGATCCACTTTTTCTTGGGTAGGCGGGGGTATTTTTTAGTTTCCCACACAAACAGACAGACGGGATCTATGACTGCCTCATCTTCCCAGTTTTCTGTCTGTGGAATCACAAATTGGGTCTTCGGTTGGAACCATTTATCAAAATGAGAACTGAGCTCTATGTGATTTCATATGAGTTTTTTGTATGTTTCCATACCCTGTATCACACACTGGACAATCCACTAGAACAGTAGCCGTCTGCACAGCATGCATCTTGGTAAAAGAAATGTGGAACCTTTTAACTTGGTATTCCTCAATGTTTGATGTTCGTCGATGGTCTCCTGCATCTCTGTGAACGACCACTTACTGATGGGTTTGAACTTGTAAACACAGACAAACGTAAATGCAGTTTTCTGAATCCATGTTGTTCATTTTTCCACCCTGTTGCTGAAGGTGTTCATCTGCTACTTCAGCTGCTTGTGTTTAATCTGACCCAGTAATCCACTGGGGTTTCTTTGACCAATGGTTTGGTGGCATAGAGATCTGCTAACGATTGTCAGGAATCAGGGTTTTAATTGAAGTAACATCTCAGGATGTCAAATATAATTTCTGTTTTCACTGGAACATTGTTTGATCTTTTCAGTCCCACTTTAACAATATTTCTTGCTCGTCTGATAAGAAGACCTAATACTTCATCTGTTCTCTGACTGCTTTCTAAGTCTTTCTTGTGTAGACACACTTCCACACTTTCTATTCATTCATGTATGGGGTATTTGTTCCATCGTCTCGATACATAGGGGGCTCTTTGATGTCTGGTTTTACTATCAAACTCACTCTGAAGAGGTTAGCAGTTCTATTTAAAACTCCTGTTTGAGTTGATTTGGATCAGCAAGCGGTGAAGTGACAGGCTGCTGGCTATATCGTACACGTCACGTAGCTCGGGTGTGGTGTTCTGATTCTGAAATAAAACAATAGTTTAAAATCAAATAGCTTTCTGGTAAAAACCTGTCTTTTAAAATTAAATTGTTTGCAGTCTTTGCTGAATAACCTTAGTGATAAAATGGCAGCCGGCACAATCTGCAGGTAGGGATGATAGCCGATGGCTCACGACTGATCAAGCAACTTTGAGCAACTGTGAAAAGTCTCTTGTTTTTTTTTTTTGTAGTTTCATTCTTCTATCCGTCTGGAGTGAGATGATGTGTTGGAACGTCATGCTTCCCAAACAGTGTCTGGTTGACACCTCTTTTATCTGCTTTCACATCACTTCCACCATGTTCCAAGTTCACATGATGAATGTTTTACTTTGTAGAGAGCCGAATGCATCATTGAAATTCTGTGATTGGCTGGAATCACAGAATTGGTCCAGGCTGGAAGTAGGACTGTGGGAAGGGGTGAGCTTCTGCCTGGAAGGTCACAGCTGTAGCTAGGAAATCTGGATTCTTCTCCATCAACCAGGTCTTGACCGTCTCCACCTGAGCCAGAGTAAGTGGCTGTCCCACGTCTGGGTGAAACAGGTTAGCAGCTAGGTGGCAGGGTCGGATCACAAAGTCGATGCGTTTCTGTATCTTGGCTTTGTGGTCTTGTAGAGCTGGGTCTTCAAGGAGGTGGAAGAAGATCTCTGGAGCATCAGCGATAGTGGTCTTGTCACGTTGAGATCTGTCGAGGGCCCTGGAAACTGGACGTAGTATATCAGCTGAATCATGGATCTGGCCCCACAGGTTCATGTCCATAATCTTCCTCATGATGACAGCATGGATCTCACCAGGGAAGTCTTGTATAAACTGGATGTAGTAGGTTCTGTTGTGTATGTAGGATTCTAGGCTCATCAGCTCACCCTTCCATCCGGTCTCACTAGGCAGAGTAGGGCACTTGGCATCGGGATGATTGTTCAGCCAGGATGATGGGATGTGATTATTACGGAAGATCTAGTCGTCCCCTCTCCGTCTCCAAGTAAACCAGGTTTTTTTTTATTGTTATTAACAGTTCACAATTAATTATTTCTTTCTTGTCTCTTGACCTTAAAAGAACTATTAAAATGTAACTTTATTTTTCATCTGTTTCCACTGCGTTGACTTTAAGGTTGTGTTTTCATCTGATGTTCTGGTTTTCCTTGAACAGTACTGGAGTGTTTCTCTGGTTTCCATGCTGGTCGATAAGACATCTCCATCCGGTCGTTCTACTTGGTTCGTTTTTCATGGTTTTGTTTTTCTCTCCTGTCTGGAGTGAGATGGTGTGTTTGACCTCCATGCTTCCCACAGGGTGTCTCGTTGACACCTCTTTAAAATATACAGATAACAGATTAAAATGTATATCAGATATTCATCTATATCCATTTCCGTTGTGTGTGATCCAGTCCTAAATCCTACAACTCCACTCTCCCAGGTCTGTCCTACACACACTGCTTAAAGTGCCTCTCCTCTCAGCCACCCCACGACGGGCAGCCCAGGATTGACCAGCCGCTACATTTCGTTTTCATCTCATGTTTTTCCTCTTTTTTTATTGGAGCTTTAATAGAAGCTTCTTCTTTCTGTTTAGACGTTAAAACCTGTAACAGAATTTCTGAATTGTGAAGGCAGTGCTTCAGCTTGAGCTTTGACTCTCCTTGCATCCTGTACTCCTGCAGAGGTTCATGGTTCAGTATTTGCATGGTACAGATATCTGGTTCTGGGGAGGGCTGTGTAGCACAGTTTAAGGAGACCTGTGAGGTTAGCAGAGCTGTACGGGCAGAAAGGAAGCAGGTGATTGGCTGGACGGCTCAGTCAGAGGGTTTAAAGAACAGACTGTGGACCCTCTTGAGCTCCATTCTGGGTTTTGACTGTTTAGTAAAATGAGTGGGAAGTTGTCCTGAAGTTTGTAGGGGATCCATTTTGGGGAATGATCTGAGTTGAAGTCTCTTCTTTGAAATTTGGGGGATTCCTTTATGTTTTGGGGTGAATGTGTTTTTTTCTTTGTTAAACTGTTGGAGCTCTCATTCCTCAGTGTGATTGGTAGGAGATCAGTTTTGGTTTCTAATGAAGGTGGATCAGTTCTCTCTCTGAGGTCCTGATGTTAGTTTTTTATGAGCAGGTGGAGGTGGGAGTGGTGGGAGCACCACCTTTTCCAAATCTATGTCAGAGTGAATAACATCACCACGTTGTTCTGTGAGATGGAGACCATCAGGTCGTGTTGGAGGAACGTTTTTGTCGGTAGTCGTGTCCTCTCCGTCTCCAAGTAAACCAGGTTTTTTTTGAGTGTTATTAACAGTTAACCAAAACCAAACTTAAAATCACCTGCACGTTGTTTTAAGCATACGTTTAAAACTCGACCCATGGGAGATCCCTTTGGAACTCTTTGTGACCTTTTGATCCACTTTTTCTTGGGTAGGCGGGGGTATTTTTTAGTTTCCCACACAAACAGACAGACGGGATCTATGACTGCCTCTTCTTCCCAGTTTTCAGTCTGTGGAATCTCAAATTGGGTCTTCGGTTGAAACCATTTATCAAAGTGTGAACTGATCTTTATGTGATTTCGTATGATTTCTTCGTATGAGACGCTACATTTTATTTTCAGCTCATGTTGGTAGTCGTGTCAAGTAAACCAGGTTTTTTTTTGAGTGTTATTAACAGTTCATCGTTAATTATTTCTTTCTTGTCACCGCTTTGACTTTGGAGGTGTGTTTTCACCTGATGTACTGGTGTGTTTCTCTGGTTTCCATTTGCTGTCTAAAGAATATTTTTTCAGACATGCTCATTTTCATAGCTTCTTCGGTTTGTTTACACTCCTTTCTGGAGTGAGATGGTGTGTTGGAACTCCATGCTTCACACACAGTGTCTCGGTGACGCCTCCTTTACCTTCTTTTTTAGAAGTGGATTACCTGTTTATATAAGTCTAAACCGTTTTTAAAAAACACAGACATCAGATTAAAATGAGTATCTGTGTATCGGATATTCATATGTATCCATCATCAGAATGAGTCTGAACCGAAATCCTAGAACTCCCCTCTGTATCCCTTTCCCTACCAGACTGACCCTCCCCACTCTCCCAGGTCCGTTCTTTACACACTGCTTAAAGTGCCTCTCATCTCTGCCACCACAAGGCGGGCAGCCCAGGACTGACCAGCCTTCGTTCCAGCCGGCAAAGCCCACATTACCCCGATCTCCATGAAGACAGGCAGGCGGGTGGTAACCCTTGTAACTGGTGAAGGAGACACAATAATTTCAGAGTGAAAACTCGACACATCTTGTTTTTCTCAATTTCATTCACGGTCTTAAGACCGGCTGGCTGTCCTCCTCTTCTTGACCTCGTTGTCCCGGTATTGGAGTGTGGGCATCAGTTACATGTGTCTCTCCTACGTTCCAGTCTTTAGGGGTTGGATAAGATCCGTTACTCTTAATAAACCCACGTTTTAAAAGTTCTGGATTGTAACTAGACATCTACCTGTTGTGTGTGTTACTAAAAATAACTTTCTCAGCCTCATTAACAGTGTGTTTTTCCAGTTGTTAGGTCCGTGTACACTCTGGACAGGATGTTGTCTAGCATGGTCAGTTTTTCATATGGTTCTGTCACTAAAACCTGGGGAACGCTGCCTTTGACAAAGAGTTGGTGACTTAGGACATCTTTAACTTCTTACTCCTTCATATCGGGGATCCTACTTAACTTCTCGCTCCTTCATATCGGGGATCCTCCTTAACTTCTTACTCCTTCATATCGGGGATCCTCCTTAACTTCTCACTCCTTCATATCGGGGATCCTCTTTAACTTCTCACTCCTTCATATCGGGGATCC
This sequence comes from Neostethus bicornis, assembly GCA_902685375.1. Taxonomy (NCBI): domain Eukaryota; kingdom Metazoa; phylum Chordata; class Actinopteri; order Atheriniformes; family Phallostethidae; genus Neostethus; species Neostethus bicornis. The sequence continues at coordinate 2,960,917 of CACRXE010000006.1, read as the reverse complement.
TCCTTAACTTCTTACTCCTTCATATCGGGGATCCTCCTTAACTTCTCACTCCTTCATATCGGGGATCCTCCTTAACTTCTCACTCCTTCATATCGGGGATCCTCCTTAACTTCTTACTCCTTCGTATCGGGGATCCTCCTTAACTTCTCACTCCTTCGTATCGGGGATCCTCCTTAACTTCTCACTCCTTCATATCGGGGATCCTCCTTAACTTCTCACTCCTTCGTATCGGGGATCCTCCTTAACTTCTCACTCCTTCATATCGGGGATCCTCCTTAACTTCTTACTCCTTCATATCGGGGATCCTCCTTAACTTCTCACTCCTTCATATCGGGGATCCTCCTTAACTTCTCACTCCTTCATATCGGGGATCCTCCTTAACTTCTCACTCCTTCATATCGGGGATCCTCCTTAACTTCTCACTCCTTCATATCGGGGATCCTCCTTAACTTCTCACTCCTTCATATCGGGGATCCTCCTTAACTTCTTACTCCTTCATATCGGGGATCCTCCTTAACTTCTCACTCCTTCATATCGGGGATCCTCCTTAACTTCTTACTCCTTCATATCGGGGATCCTCCTTAACTTCTCACTCCTTCATATCGGGGATCCTCCTTAACTTCTCACTCCTTCATATCGGGGATCCTCCTTAACTTCTCACTCCTTCATATCGGGGATCCTCCTTAACTTCTCACTCCTTCATATCGGGGATCCTCCTTAACTTCTCACTCCTTCATATCGGGGATCCTCCTTAACTTCTTACTCCTTCATATCGGGGATCCTCCTTAACTTCTTACTCCTTCATATCGGGGATCCTCCTTAACTTCTCACTCCTTCATATCGGGGATCCTCTTTAACTTCTCACTCCTTCATATCGGGGATCCTCCTTAACTTCTTACTCCTTCATATCGGGGATCCTCCTTAACTTCTTACTCCTTCATATCGGGGATCCTCCTTAACTTCTCACTCCTTCATATCGGGGATCCTCCTTAACTTCTTACTTCTTCATATCGGGGATCCTCCTTAACTTCTCACTCCTTCATATCGGGGATCCTCCTTAACTTCTCACTCCTTCATATCGGGGATCCTCCTTAACCTCTCACTCCTTCATATCGGGGATCCTCCTTAACTTCTCACTCCTTCATATCGGGGATCCTCCTTAACTTCTCACTCCTTCATATCGGGGATCCTCCTTAACCTCTCACTCCTTCATATCGGGGATCCTCCTTAACTTCTCACTCCTTCATATCGGGGATCCTCCTTAACCTCTCACTCCTTCATATCGGGGATCCTCCTTAACTTCTTACTCCTTCATATCGGGGATCCTCCTTAACTTCTTACTCCTTCATATCGGGGATCCTCCTTAACTTCTTACTCCTTCATATCGGGGATCCTCCTTAACTTCTCACTCCTTCATATCGGGGATCCTCCTTAACCTCTCACTCCTTCATATCGGGGATCCTCCTTAACTTCTCACTCCTTCATATCGGGGATCCTCTTTAACTTCTTACTCCTTCATATCGGGGATCCTCCTTAAGTTCTCACTCCTTCATATCGGGGATCCTCCTTAACTTCTCACTCCTTCATATCGGGGATCCTCCTTAACTTCTTACTCCTTCATATCGGGGATCCTCCTTAACTTCTCACTCCTTCATATCGGGGATCCTCCTTAACTTCTCACTCCTTCATATCGGGGATCCTCCTTAACTTCTCACTCCTTCATATCGGTGATCCTCCTTAACTTCTTACTCCTTCATATCGGGGATCCTCCTTAACTTCTCACTCCTTCATATCGGTGATCCTCCTTAACTTCTCACTCCTTCATATCGGGGATCCTCCTTAACTTCTTACTCCTTCATATCGGGGATCCTCCTTAACTTCTTGCTCCTTCATATCGGGGATCCTCCTTAACTTCTTACTCCTTCATATCGGGGATCCTCCTTAACTTCTTACTCCTTCATATCGGGGATCCTCCTTAACTTCTCACTCCTTCATATCGGGGATCCTCCTTAACTTCTCACTCCTTCATATCGGGGATCCTCCTTAACTTCTCACTCCTTCATATCGGGGATCCTCCTTAACTTCTCACTCCTTCATATCGGGGATCCTCTTTAACTTCTCACTCCTTCATATCGGGGATCCTCCTTAACTTCTTACTCCTTCATATCGGGGATCCTCCTTAACTTCTTACTCCTTCATATCGGGGATCCTCCTTAACTTCTCACTCCTTCATATCGGGGATCCTCCTTAACTTCTCACTCCTTCATATCGGGGATCCTCTTTAACTTCTCACTCCTTCATATCGGGGATCCTCCTTAACTTCTCACTCCTTCATATCGGGGATCCTCTTTAACTTCTCACTCCTTCATATCGGGGATCCTCCTTAACTTCTCACTCCTTCATATCGGGGATCCTCCTTAACTTCTCACTCCTTCATATCGGGGATCCTCCTTAACTTCTCACTCCTTCATATCGGGGATCCTCTTTAACTTCTCACTCCTTCGTATCGGGGATCCTCCTTAACTTCTTACTCCTTCATATCGGGGATCCTCCTTAACTTCTTACTCCTTCATATCGGGGATCCTCCTTAACTTCTCACTCCTTCATATCGGGGATCCTCCTTAACTTCTTACTCCTTCATATCGGGGATCCTCCTTAACTTCTCACTCCTTCATATCGGGGATCCTCCTTAACTTCTTCCTCCTTCATATCGGGGATCCTCCTTAACTTCTCACTCCTTCATATCGGGGATCCTCCTTAACTTCTCACTCCTTCATATCGGGGATCCTCCTTAACCTCTCACTCCTTCATATCGGGGATCCTCTTTAACTTCTTACTCCTTCATATCGGGGATCCTCCTTAACTTCTCACTCCTTCATATCGGGGATCCTCCTTAACTTCTTACTCCTTCATATCGGGGATCCTCTTTAACTTCTCACTCCTTCATATCGGGGATCCTCCTTAACTTCTCACTCCTTCATATCGGGGATCCTCCTTAACTTCTTACTCCTTCATATCGGGGATCCTCCTTAACTTCTTACTCCTTCATATCGGGGATCCTCCTTAACTTCTTACTCCTTCATATCGGGGATCCTCCTTAACTTCTTACTCCTTCATATCGGGGATCCTCCTTAACTTCTTACTCCTTCATATCGGGGATCCTCCTTAACTTCTTACTCCTTCATATCGGGGATCCTCCTTAACTTCTCACTTCATATCGGGGATCCTCCTTATCTTCTTACTCCTTCATATCGGGGATCCTCCTTAACTTCTCACTCCTTCATATCGGGGATCCTCCTTAACTTCTCACTCCTTCATATCGGGGATCCTCCTTAACTTCTCACTCCTTCATATCGGGGATCCTCCTTAACCTCTCACTCCTTCATATCGGGGATCCTCCTTAACTTCTTACTCCTTCATATCGGGGATCCTCCTTAACTTCTTACTCCTTCATATCGGGGATCCTCCTTAACTTCTTACTCCTTCATATCGGGGATCCTCCTTAACTTCTTACTCCTTCATATCGGGGATCCTCCTTAACTTCTTACTCCTTCATTTCGGGGATACCAGTTCAAAATAAATAAAATAAAGACGTGCGCAGGAGAGGATTACCAAATTAAGAGGAGGCGTTCACGTGTGGATCCTGTTTAGTAGTTAAACATTACTTTTCTGTTTTAATTTTATAACAAGTATTCCTTAGTCTGGTACACACACCTAGAGAGAAGCCCGACCCGAAGTAATGATTGACATTTTTAGACCCTTCGGCTCGGGCTTAAGATCTTACCTCTGTTTTGTAGGTCTTTTCTAGACAGTACAGATCAGATTAAAATGATTTCTGGATGGAAGTTGAAACGTCTCGATCATTAAACACACTGTCCTGAAGACACTTTGAAGACTTTCCATCTTTTTTCATCAGCCATCTTTAACTTGTTTTTTCTTGTTGTTAGAAAAATGGAGTGGATTTCAACACCGAGCCTCCACCTGGAACTCTCACAGGTACCAGTAGAACATCAAAGACCCAGTTAAACCACCCGAACTTTACTGGAGCGGTGAAAAAAAATAATCACCGCTCGTAATTATTCATCACCGTTTAACAAAAGTTGGCTCTCGTTAAAGAAACGCCGCATTCGCTCGACCACCGCTGATGTTTCTCAAATCAGTTTTGAGCCACATAAAACATTGCGAGCGGTGAAGAGCGGCCAATTTCCGCTCCGGCAGAGTTCCTCCCCGCTCCACCAATGTGTAGTCAGAGTTTGGCAGGTTCGTGGACGTTTAGGTTCCCTCGGCCAACTCTGACCACCTTGCTTTGCCAGCGTTGCACTGGCGGTAAATAAACGTTCCAAAAACTTTGTTGGAGTGGTCGTAAGCATTTTACGACCGGATGTGACGTTGCTGGAATAATGTCGGGCGTTGAGGCAGCGATCGATGGCGGTGATGAACTTTGGTTTGGTATTGTTATCCTCGTGAACGCTTAAGCAACGCCGGCTTCTTCACCAGATGCTTCCTCTCTCTCCTCCTGCAGGTGTGTGTGGGGTGATCGAGCAGAAGGATGAGGGTGGGCAGCAGAGGGACTCTGCTTGTGGAGCTCAGACGCAGCCCGGACACGCTGCTCTCTGCGAGTACGTCTTCTAACAACGCTTCCAAATCTTCCGACTGTGTTCTCACCCTCTGTGTCCTCCTCAGGAAGCACTACAGGGAGTACCTGGTCAGCCTCATTAACTGCCACGCCATCGACCCCGCCCCGCTGTACAGCAGCACCGAGCTGCTGTTAGCTTGCCGCCGCTACAAGGTGGACGACACGCGCCAGGACGGAGAGGACACGTCTACTTTCTGCAGCCGCCTGCTCAAGGTGGGTCCCGTACCTCTGACACACCTCACTCTGATTCCTAAACTCTGTGTCTGTCCCCACAGAGGCTGATGGACGAGGTTCCTCTGGGTGACAAGGTTCCACGTAAGAAGTAAAAGTTTTCACAGGTTCCTGTGGACGCAACTTCTGACCCTGAGAAAACTTAACAGAGAGAATTTTTAATGACTCTTTTATTGATTAATCTGTTCACACGTGTTTGTTCATTAAGGATCACCGTGTTGTGAGCAGGTGGGGACGACGGTATCAAGCGCGGACTCAGACTGGAGGAGATTTTATTATATCTTGGCTGAATGAGGACGATGTGAAGATTCTGTTTGTCACTGCTTATCTGGTGCCGGGTCGCAATGCCAACAGCCTCAGGCTTCTCTCACCCGACCTGCATCTTCCAGCTCACCCGGGAGGATTCTGAGGTGTTCCCTGTCCAGCTGTGAGACATAGTCTCTCCAGCAGGTCCTGGGTCTGCCTCTTGGTCTCCTACCGGTGGGACGGAACACCTTACCAGCAAGGCCTTCCGGAGGCATCCCAACCAGATGGTAACCATTGGTTACCATGGTGAGGGTAGGAACGTAGATCCTGGTTACCCTGGTGAGGGTAGGAACGTAGATCCTGGTTACCATGGTGAGGGTAGGAACGTAGATCCTGGTTACCATGGTGAGGGTAGGAACTTAATCCTTGTTACCATGGTGAGTGTAGGAACGTAGATCCTGGTTACCATGGTGAGGGTAGGAACGTAGATCCTGGTTACCACGGTGAGGGTAGGAACGTAGATCCTGGTTACCACGGTGAGGGTAGGAACATAGATCCTGGTTACCATGGTGAGGGTAGGAACATAGATCCTGGTTACCATGGTGAGGGTAGGAACTTAGATCCTGGTTACCATGGTGAGGGTAGGAACGTAGATCCTGGTTACCATGTTGAGGGTAGGAACGTAGATCCTGGTTACCACGGTGAGGGTAGGAACGTACATCCTGGTTACCACGATGAGGCTAGGAACGTAGATCCTGGTTACCATGGTGAGGGTAGGAACGTACATCCTGGTTACCATGGTGAGGGTAGGAACGTAGATCCTGGTTACCATGGTGAGGGTAGGAACGTACATCCTGGTTACCATGGTGAGGGTAGGAACGTACATCCTGGTTACCATGGTGAGGGTAGGAACGTACATCCTGGTTACCATGGTGAGGGTAGGAACTGACGAACTGAGCGCGCGCGGTTCTTGCCTAAAACCTCACTACCCGTTCTATTAAAAAATGTATTTCTTTATTAATTTCTCTGCATACCTTTTACCAGGAACAAAAGCTGCAGAGCAGGTCTATAACTCGAAATTAACAAATCGACCTGGAGATCAATCACTCGTTACTCGTGTTTTAGCATTTAAATAAGCTTCATTCAGATTTTATTTCTAAAATTCAGAAGCTTACCTTGAATCAGACCAAAGCACCCTCGATCCTGCAGAGCTGATTCAACCATGCGCCAGAATAGTTGCTCAGCACCTATATTGGGTCTGGGGGATAAGAAATGACTGTACAAGGAAAACGCCTTGACACAGATGTTATTACGCACACAAAAACTTTATTCAAATTTAACAAGTTACAATCTTAACAAATTATTCTAAAAGAATTGCCACCCTGTGCCCATGGTGGTCTATACTATTCCAAAAAATTAACTAAGTCCTAACCAGTCCCTACTATCCAAACCTCCGATCCTAAGCCGATCTGTCGAGGTTGCCTGTCCCTAACCTACTCCCTCGCACACGGACTCTTGAGTTTTTAAGCCGAGTTCCGTCGCGTCACATCAGAGTTTTTATACAAAGTGTGGCGTCACATACCAGAGGCAGGTGCTTCTAGCTCTAATTTTCCTCTCTCACTGACAATTTCTGACCTTAGCGACACCTGTTGACCCAAGGAATAAACTGACCATTGACCTCAACCTAACCTCACATTTTGGAAGCTGTCAGCTCAACCCCTCCCTTACAGCACAGGATGGCTTCCCCAGTAACACAAAGATATTTGGCATCTTGAAATGATCACCCAAAAACATTTGATATCTTACAAAGAACATTCTAACATTTCAACATAAAGAATAAATCAAAATAATAAGCATAAAAGAAACACAAAGTCATTCATATATAAGTAAAGCATAATAACTAAACAATACATAAGAGTTCTAATATCTAGGCAGAACATAATAGTTTCTAATATATAAATCAAATAATAATTTCTAATATCTAAATCAAATAATAGTTTCTAATATCTAAATCAAAATAATATAAAAAATAAGAGGTAAAATAGCATCCAGGCATTTCATCATACAAAACAGGCCACGACTGTTTGACACCCCCCCATGAAATGCCTGCAAATAATGGAATACCCACAATACACCATTAATTAACAACATTAACATCGTTATAATGAATAGGAGTACACATTGTGAAATCCACCCCTACATTCTCCATGTACTCTTTCCATGCCTGTAGCTTCACGCTCTGGTGAAGGCGGGGGTGGAGAAGGACGCTGCTCTTCCAGCCAGGTGTCGTGCTCGTCGTCAGGGGTCAGCAGAAGGCCATCACCAAACTGGTGTACAGACGTAATAGAAACAGATCCCTTCCCCCCTGAAAACTCCACCGATCTGATACAATGAACATGACCAGAGGAGGAATCAGGAAAGGATTCACAGATCTGCTTTTCCACAAATGAGCCACCTGCCCCTTTAGAGCCAACCACAGCAGCAGACCCACCTTCTCCTTCATCATTCTGTGATCCCATGGACAGGGTTTCACGACCATGATCACCCACCAAAGCAGGAAGCTTTGGATAATCTTTATGGAGAATAGTTCCCTTATCAACTGGAATTCAAGAGGAAATCACCTTGAATTCTGAATTGTTCTCCTCACAAGGGTTCTTGAAAAAAACAAAAAGAATATCCTTCTGAGAGACAGAGAGTGTAAAACACAGATAGGCCCACCTCAGTGTGGGACATCACCCCCTCCTCTTCTTTCTCTCTCTCTCTCTCTTTTCTATTATCATGACTTTCCCCCATGATACAAAACACAAACAGTAATATTGTATCAATTCTCGAGAAACTTTCCAATAACCACTATTTATACAATAGAAAGTGTAAAAATAAGTTCTCTAATTAACTTATAAAAACTCTCAACCACAACAGGACTCTCAAAAACCCTGATGATATGTCTATCAGAGACCCTCCTCCGAGGAGCCCTGCAGTAACACGCAGTATCTCTAAACCTCACAACTGCAAAGTTACAGAAAAATGATAACCTGTTTATCCAATAACAGTTCAACCAAACTACACAGGTTTATGCTTGTTTCACAATGTAAACAAAAGAACAAAGCAAGAGAATTTAACAGAGTTTATTTTGCCCACTGTGATGACATGTAAGACAACATTTCAACAGCATTATTCAATCCTGAGGCTTCGAGCCTCAACAACAAATAATTCACAACAAGCAAAATAAGCAGCAATATTAATGAGGTAGTGTGCCTCAATAATAACAAATATTAGAACAATCTGCACCTGAAAATTAGAAATATCCTCCCTCCAACTGTCACCATCCTGTGGAATAAAAAATTCTGTGTTTTTTACTCCCACAACTGTCCTATGAGAAACAATCACAAATGTGGTGATCATTGAATATAAAACATAAAAATAATCAGCATAAATGCAACACTAATTATTCTACAACATCTACACCCTTTACATTAAAGGGAATTTTGATGGGATGAGAATCCCAAAATCAGGTCTACTCCTAAATCCTTCGCCTGCACCTCCCCCCTCCAAACATGGCCTCGTTATCTCACCCATGTTTGGACCAACAAGGAGAGATGAGCACCACCTTTCCAAATAAAGTTTTGGTACTAACTTGCATATTGTCTTTTGTGCCACATAATTTTCAAAAATGCCAATCTGAGTTGGTTGTCTGGTTAAGAAAATGAACCATGGCTATTGTAAAAAAAAATAAAACTAACCAAGTAAAACAAACAAACAAAAAAAAAAAATTAAAACTGTTAAGGTACAGGTATTTCTAAAGTTGTTCTAAGTTGTTAAAAACTGAGTTAAAAAAAAACAACAACTGGAGTTGCATATGCTAATTATCTGATTAGCCAAATTCATGTTTGTAGTTAATGAAACAAAAAAATAAAACAATAAAATACTACACAAAATTATTCCTAGAGATAAAATATTATCAAATTCAAACCTAAACATTTTGTCAAGTCAATAATGTTTGTAGGAATTAACAAAGAATAATAAAAAGTGAATTACCTAATTATTGTTAATTTGTAAGTTAATTTATAAGTACTGGAGGTGGGGTTAAATAAGTTTTCTTCTCCCCACTCCTTTAATGGACACTTTGACTTGTGCACTTGTTCTTGTTCTGAATTTAAGCCAAATGTTGAAGGATGTATGTGTTAAATTTAAAAACATTTTAATCTGTTCAAGATAAATAGATAAATAAAATAAACAAACAAAATTATATTAAATACTCTAAATACACATATAACACAATCATCAGAAAAAATAATAATAATTAAAAAAAAAAATTTTTGTTCATTTTTAAAGTCCAAATGTAACCTGGCGGACTTACTCCTATCTCACTTTTCCCCCTCCCCAAGGCGCTTAGCAACATATTCCCACGAGCGAGTGATTGATCTCAATTTCTGTTCCCAGAGCAGCGACCATTATTAAATAAATCTAAAACTATATTATTATGAACATGGTCAATTTATTATAAATATTACATTATTTAAATAGAAAAAACATCTCACATAGAAATTAAATCTCCACGAATATTGACAATTTTACTCTGACTTTTTAAATTCATACCGTTCTGTTTTGGTCCCCTCCTGATCCATACGCAGTCCCGATCCGAAATGGCAGAATACTCCGTGTCAGATCAGCCAACATAAATCAGAACACAAGAGGCCAAAAAATTAACTGTGCCTAACACAATTTTTTGCAATTATAATTTTTTATATAAATTTACGTGTCTATATAAGCCGTCTGCTAATTTTACAATGACCCTCGTATAAACACGTCCGAGGAGTGCACTGTAGATTTTTATATGGTCGAGGCTCCTGTATCAAACGGATACAGGGGGTTTTCACCCTTAAATTTCAACCCAGAATTTTCCGTTAATTTCTATGATTTTGAGGAGGTTTTCAACAATCGCTCCTCATAAATTTTCTGTTTATTCATGCTTAACCTCGTAGGCTTCGGGCTCGTTCTCTCTCTGCCACTCTTGGAGCCTCTCGACGGAGGCATCCCTCTCCCCCTGAGGAAGACGCTTTAAAACCTCCGGAGGCATCGTGGGCCTCGGAGGGCGCTTCCCGTCCCCCGACTAAACACTCTTATACACTTTACCCCCATTCTGGGTTTGTGTCTGATAAGACTGCTGTCGCGACATATTAGGAGGAGGCTGATATAATGAAGGTCTACGATCAGATCCCCTATTTTCTATCCTATTCTGAGCTTTCATTAACGCTAATTTATCCCAGGCTCTTAATTTCAAAATCATGGTGAAAGCATCCCACTCCTCCCAGCTAGAGACCATCTCCATAGTGTCAGGTAAAGCTAATAAAAGTCTCTCTTGACACTTCACGTTAGCTCCTTTAGATCGGAGTATAGTCATAGCCTGGAAAAGTGACATGTCTCCGGAACGAACTGATTTAGCTAGCTGCTCTTTAAGCCTTTCCATTGAGTCTTCCCCTGGCATGCTAACCTTATCAACCAGCATATCACTAGCCCTAAGTCCATCTGGAATTTCTAATTTACGCTGAGCTTTCAAAAACGCAGTGACCATAGAATCGTCTAACGCGTATTTATTTCCTCCTATATTCTCTACCACCCTCTGCAGGAAATGACCAGTCTGTTCACCCTTGTGCTTAACGGGAATGACATCATTCAAAGCACAATGATAACCAGAGACTGGTCTGTAACAACCTGACGTTTCTACACACGCAGGAGCACCAGTAAAACTCTTTTGCCACCTTAAGTGTGAATCCTCACACCCGCGCTCAACAGGTTGTTCAATGTGAAACGCGTGCCTCTCTGTAGGATAGAATTCAGAGAGACTAGGCATTAACTCAAATGGTTGTTGCGTCATACGATTCTGTTTTTCTACTGATCGATCCCTTTTAACACACTGCTCTTTAAAATAATCAAATCCAGCTCTAAAATGTGCATTCTTATACGAAGTAGACAGACCAGGAAGTTCCCGAACCTGTTTAGATGTGAGTCCTTGTTTAGCAGCCTCAATTGAAAGGCGCGTAGCATCATAACCCGGATAAGGTCTCTTTTCCCATTCCTCATCCTCTATTTCCTGTTCTGGAGGATCTGGCATAAAAGGAGAAAACAGATTACCATCAATTGTCATAACAACGGGATGATTGGAAGGCCAGGCCTGAGGATTAATCCTCAGTTCAGGCATAACCGCTGCATTACGCTGTCTCCCCCGAATAACCCGAGGAAGTGGCGCCTCCCGAAGAATAGGCTCCTCAAAACTAACTTTCCTAGGTGTACTGGCTATTATAGGTCTCCTTGCCGGAAAAAAATTATCTCCAGAGAAACAAGGAGGAGGAATAGGAATTACAGGATATAATGAACGAGGCTCTGAAACAATTTGCGCTGGTGGGGGGGATCCACTCAAAGATCTTACATTTTGTACAGAATAGAAATTCTGCAACCCTCTAACGGGTTTTACCAAATCACCAAACCCCTCACCAGGATCTTCAGAATCAGAAGTTGGTTCTGGTTCATCAGAATAAAACTGCCTCTCCCCCGACTGTGAGCCGAATGGAGAAAGCCCTTGCGCTGGTTCTGAATTTAAAGCAACAGATGTGGATGCATTAGGATCTTCAATTAATTGACCAAATTGTTGAACTGCAGAGTAATTAAGTAAATTTATTATGATCTCTGATCCTACCGGAAAGTCATGAGTCAATTCCTCAACCACAATTCGCCATATATCCAGATTAGGAATCCCATCAAGTCTCCCCGACCACCTTAAATTCAGTAACACAACACGCCCTTCAGCAGCTAGTTTCCTACTAGCAACAATGAGATTTTTCACAGCTTTAACGTTTAACACCTGTATCCAAAAAACAGTCGGGTGGTCAGGAAAGTTAGACGCGGGCTCCTCCTGATGGATCATATAGGGTGACGCCCGTGCTCGATGTAACATGGCATTAACAACATTTTTTGTCAGAGCGCTTCTGAGCCCCGCTAAATAAGCAGGTGCTTGTTCCAAATTATTTTGTTGGTAAGGTTGAATTATTCCTAAAAGAGGAGTTTTTTCCAAAATATTTTTAACCGTCATTGTGGTGAGAAATATAGTCCAACTACCCCTAGGACTCTGAATAATAAACGGACTGAACTCAGGAGAATATTTGCCTACATTATCATTCAACGGAGAAGATGGAAACTTCTCTGACTCCTTCCCTGACATTGCATCCAAATCTTCTGCTTTAACGGAAGAAACTACCTCTGCCCCAGTCTCCACCGAGGCAGCCGGAAGAAGACACGGGTTACCCACCCGGGGTACAACATCGCCAGTATCCAAAGATAGAACTACATCACTTCTAGGAGAAGAAAACGATTTCTCCCTGAATTTCCCAGTGCTACTCAAACTCCCCTCACTAGAGCCTAACCCGGTTAGGGGAGTACGCTCTAAAAACTGCAAAGTTTTCAGAACCTGCTCTCCTTCCTGACGGTCCTGGACAACCAGATGAATCTTTTTTTCTGGCTGCATCCTTACCGCTCTAGCTAAAGCCCGTGCTGCTTCATTAACACTATAATTAAAAACACCACATCCATACAAGGTGGTAACCACTTCTTTATTAACCGAAAATTTTAACGCACCCAGAAGAGTATTAAATAAATACTCTTCCGCTCTGCGCGAACTCCAAACGGAATCGCGGGAGGAAAATTCCACGTTAAGGATATTTCCTTCTGGTATAGGACACAAATGAACTCCTGGTTCTTCCTGATTATCAGATTTATTCTTCAGAGCAGTAACCGTATAACACTCCGCTAATTCCCTGGGCCACCTGTCTTTTAATAATGACCCTACCTCGGGGTGGATGGAACCTGCGCGGGCAGGATTTAAAATATCTACTTTTTCTGAACTAGGGAGATCGATAAACCTAAAATTCGGATGTTCATAAACCCAGAGATTGCCTTTCTTCCCGATCAATAAAGGCCGAGAATCAGGTCCAATCCTGAGTTTACTAAAACTCTGAGCTGAGCTCTCCCCCGAAGGGGAGACGGTGGAGAGGAGCGGACATGCCGCTCCTTCCCACCTTTCCTCAGAATCATTTAAACACGGTTCAACAAGAAAATCTGGGTTTACAGAAAATGGTCTACTCGGTGTACTTACATAATTATACACAGACCCGTCTTCATCCATGTTTTCAAACTGCTGTTGTTTTTGCCAGCCCTTCTGTGAGGTTTAAAAGACGTAGAAGTATACTTACCCTGCTCAGGCCCTCAACCGGGTTTTTATTTGGCTATAACCTTCAGCAGTGAATAACAGGAGATAATAATTTTGTGAGCATAAATTTTAGAGGAGGTAACTTCCAGGCGTCCCCGAATAATTACTCTTAACACCACTCTAAACCCACTAGCCCGTTAGTCTCCACGGGGTGGAGGGAACAAATAGATCATCAGCTAGACTTCACGCAAAAAAGGTTCTTTTATTAATGCCGCTGGACAATATTCACATTAAGAATATTGTCCCTTCGTGGTCGCCATGACGAACTGAGCGCGCGCGGTTCTTGCCTAAAACCTCACTACCCGTTCTATTAAAAAATGTATTTCTTTATTAATTTCTCTGCATACCTTTTACCAGGAACAAAAGCTGCAGAGCAGGTCTATAACTCGAAATTAACAAATCGACCTGGAGATCAATCACTCGTTACTCGTGTTTTAGCATTTAAATAAGCTTCATTCAGATTTTATTTCTAAAATTCAGAAGCTTACCTTGAATCAGACCAAAGCACCCTCGATCCTGCAGAGCTGATTCAACCATGCGCCAGAATAGTTGCTCAGCACCTATATTGGGTCTGGGGGATAAGAAATGACTGTACAAGGAAAACGCCTTGACACAGATGTTATTACGCACACAAAAACTTTATTCAAATTTAACAAGTTACAATCTTAACAAATTATTCTAAAAGAATTGCCACCCTGTGCCCATGGTGGTCTATACTATTCCAAAAAATTAACTAAGTCCTAACCAGTCCCTACTATCCAAACCTCCGATCCTAAGCCGATCTGTCGAGGTTGCCTGTCCCTAACCTACTCCCTCGCACACGGACTCTTGAGTTTTTAAGCCGAGTTCCGTCGCGTCACATCAGAGTTTTTATACAAAGTGTGGCGTCACATACCAGAGGCAGGTGCTTCTAGCTCTAATTTTCCTCTCTCACTGACAATTTCTGACCTTAGCGACACCTGTTGACCCAAGGAATAAACTGACCATTGACCTCAACCTAACCTCACATTTTGGAAGCTGTCAGCTCAACCCCTCCCTTACAGCACAGGATGGCTTCCCCAGTAACACAAAGATATTTGGCATCTTGAAATGATCACCCAAAAACATTTGATATCTTACAAAGAACATTCTAACATTTCAACATAAAGAATAAATCAAAATAATAAGCATAAAAGAAACACAAAGTCATTCATATATAAGTAAAGCATAATAACTAAACAATACATAAGAGTTCTAATATCTAGGCAGAACATAATAGTTTCTAATATATAAATCAAATAATAATTTCTAATATCTAAATCAAATAATAGTTTCTAATATCTAAATCAAAATAATATAAAAAATAAGAGGTAAAATAGCATCCAGGCATTTCATCATACAAAACAGGCCACGACTGTTTGACAGAACGTAGATCCTGGTTACCATGGTGAGGGTAGGAACGTAGATCCTGGTTACCATGGTGAGGGTAGGAACGTAGATCCTGGTTACCATGGTGAGGGTAGGAACGTACATCCTGGTTACCATGGTGAGGGTAGGAACGTAGATCCTGGTTACCACGGTGAGGGTAGGAACGTAGATCCTGGTTACCACGGTGAGGGTAGGAACATAGATCCTGGTTACCACGGTGAGGGTAGGAACATAGATCCTGGTTACCATGGTGAGGGTAGGAACATACAGTGGTGGTCAAAAGTTTACATACACTTGTAAAAAACATAATGTCATGGCTGTCTTGAGTTTCCAGTTATTTCAACAACTCTGATTTTTCTCTGATATAGTGATTGGAACAGATCCTTCTTTGTCACAAAAAACATTCATGAAGTTTGATTCTTTTATGACTTTATTATGGGTAAACTGAAAATGTGACGAAATCAGCTGGGTCAAAAATATACATACAGCAATATGAATGAGCAATTTTGGAGACTTAGAAAGTTGTGTCAATGACATGAGCTTCATAACATGACCTCTTAACTTCTTGTGAGTGATTATGAGTGACTACAGCTGGTGACTTCTCTGAGGCCATTTAAAAAGGGCTCATTGGATAAAAACACCCACAAACGCTACAATGGGAAAGTCAAAGGAGCTCAGCACAGATTTGAAAAAGAGAATCATTGACTTGAACAAGTCAGGAAAGTCACTTGGAGCCATTTCAAAGCAGCTGCAGGTTCCAAGAGCAACAGTGCAAACAATTGTTTGTAAGTATAAAGTGCATGGCACTGTTTTGTCACTGCCACGATCAGGAAGAAAACGCAAGCTGTCACCTGCTGCTGAGAGAAAACTGGTCAGGAGGGTGAAGAGTCAACCCAGGAGCACCAAAAAGCAGATCTGCCAAGAATTAGAAGCTGCTGGAACACAGGTGTCAGTGTCCACAGTCAAGCGTGTTTTGCATCGCCGTGGACTGAGAGGTTGCCGTGCAAGAAGGAAGCCCTTGCTCCAAAAGCGGCACCTTAAGGCTCGACTAAAGTTTGCTGCTGATCACATGGACAAAGTTCTGTGGTCAGATGAAACAAAAATTGAGCTGTTTGGCCACAATGCCCAGCAATATGTTTGGAGGAGAAAAGGTGAGGCCTTTAACCCCAAGAACACCATGCCTACCATCAAGCACTGTGGTGGTAGTATTATGCTGTGGGCCTGTTTTGCTGCCAATGGAACTGGTGCTTTACAGAGAGTCAATGGGACAATGAAGAAGGAGGATTACCTTCAAATTCTTCAAGAAAACCTGAAGTCATCAGCCCGAAGGTTGGGTCTTGGGCGCAGTTGGGTGTTCCAACAGGACAATGACCCCAAACACACATCAAAAGTGGTAATGGAATGGCTAAATCAGGCTAGAATTAAGGTTTTAGAATGGCCTTCCCAAAGTCCTGACTTAAATCCCATTGAGAACATGTGGATAATGCTGAAGAAACAAGTCCATGTCAGAAAGCCAACAAATTTAACTGAACTGCACCAATTCTGTCAAGAGGAGTGGTCAAAGATTCAACCAGAAACTTGCCAGAAGCTTGTGGATGGCTACCAAAAGCGCCTAATTGAAGTAAAAATGGCCAAAGGACATGTAACCAAATATTAGCATTGCTGTATGTATATTTTTGACCCAGCTGATTTCGTCACATTTTCAGTTTACCCATAATAAAGTCATAAAAGAATCAAACTTCATGAATGTTTTTTGTGACAAAGAAGGATCTGTTCCAATCACTATATCAGAGAAAAATCAGAGTTGTTGAAATAACTGGAAACTCAAGACAGCCATGACATTATGTTCTTTACAAGTGTATGTAAACTTTTGACCACCACTGTAGATCCTGGTTACCGTGGTGAGGGTAGGAACGTAGATCCTGGTTACCATGGTGAGGGTAGGAACTTAGATCCTGGTTACCATGGTGAGGGTAGGAACGTAGATCCTGGTTACCATGTTGAGGGTAGGAACGTAGATCCTGGTTACCATGGTGAGGGTAGGAACGTACATCCTGGTTACCATGGTGAGGGTAGGAACGTAGATCCTGGTTACCATGGTGAGGGTAGGAACGTACATCCTGGTTACCATGGTGAGGGTAGGAACATAGAGTGACTGGTACACCCAGAGCCTTGTTTTCTGGTTCAGCTCTTTCTTCACTATAGATCGATGCAGCATCCTGATCATTGCAGATGCCACACCGTTCTGCCTGTCTATTGTCCCCTCCATTCTTCACCAGCTCGTGAACCAGGACGTGAAGATTATTCTTTGTTTTTATTTAAATCAGTAATCTGATTGTAACACGTCTAAATCTAACTGTTGCATGT
The DNA here is from genome assembly GCA_902685375.1 of Neostethus bicornis. NCBI lineage: Eukaryota > Metazoa > Chordata > Actinopteri > Atheriniformes > Phallostethidae > Neostethus > Neostethus bicornis. Next base: position 2,943,770 of record CACRXE010000006.1, on the reverse strand, counting down.
TTTAAAGTATTTTATGTCTAATAAAAACATAATGTCTGAATTTTGGTGGTTTTGAATGCATTAAGACACTGAAATTAAAAATATGTGTTTAATTAAACTAATTTTGAGTGATTAATTTCTTGAGAGCTGAAATCACTGTGTGTTTCGTTTTAAACTTCGGCTTCACGGTGATTTCACAGCAAGAAAGTCATGGGTTTGAGTCTCGGAGTGGCGGCGAGGCTTGGAACACTGGCCAACTGGGGAATGTATCCGATAGCTCCAAGCAGATCAAGAGAGAGCTCCAAACAGCTTCTGAACAGCTGCTTTGTGGTGCTTAGTTCTATTCTACAAATAGAATAAAATAGGTTACGGGTTGGTCGGTCATTCAGTCAGTCGGTCGGACGGTTGGTCGGACAGTCAGTCAGTCACCTTCTCAACTATCTATCCCTGAAGGTGTTATGAGGGGGTGCTGGAGCCTATTCCGGGTGATTTGAAGCGAGGGGCAGGGTACACACAGAACAGGTGGCCAGTCTGTCGCAAGTTTAAACCTTTTAATTCAATAATAATATGGTTTTGACCTTTATTTCTCTGAAAAACAACTAATTCAGCAGAGTTTGTTTATTAAAGATGATGAAAACCTGGAGATTTTTTCTTTTCAAAGTGAACTCAGAATCAGAATCAGAATCAGAATGTACTTTATTGATCCCACACAGGGGAAATTTGTGTGTCACAGCAACAACTTCCTATCTGCTAAGTGAGTCGTTGTAGAGCCCGATCACGTACGGAAAGAAAGACCTCCGGTAACAAGATGTTCTCGAGCGGAGCTGTCTGAGCCTCCTGGAGAAGGAGCTCCGTTGTTCGTCCAGGAGTGGGTAGAGAGGATGGTCATGGTTTTCCATGATGGACAAAAGTTTGTTCAGTGACCTCCTCTCTACCACTGCCTCAAGTGAGTCCTGTTTGCTGCCAATGACAGAGCCAGCTAGTCTGATTAGTTTATTCAGTCTGTTGGTGGCTGCGATGCTGCTCCCCCAGCAGATGACAGAGAAGAACAAGGTGCTGGCCACCACAGACTGGTAGAAGGTCTCCAGGATCTTGCCGCACACATTGAAGGACCTCAGCTTCCTTAGAAAGTAAAGTCGGCTGCAAGTCTTCTTGTACACAGCAGTACTGTTGCTCCTCCAGCTCAGTCTACTGTCGATGGTCACTCCAAGGTATTTGTACTCCTCAACCACCTCCACATCTCTACCCAGAATGCAGAGCGGCTGCAAAGCAGTCCTCCTCCTCTTCCGGAAGTCAATCACCATCTCCCTGGTCTTGTCCACATTGAGGAGCAGGTGATTCTCTCCCGCCCACACCACAAATCCATCCACCACCCTCCTGTACTCCTCCTCCTGCCCACCACTTATACACCCTACAACTGCAGAGTCATCAGAGAATTTCTGTAGGTGGCATGAATCGGAGTTGTGCTGGAAGTCTGAAGTGTACAATGTGAAGAGGAATGGAGAGAGCACCGTGCCCTGTGGGGCTCCCACACCACTTAAAACCACATCAGACCGGACTTTCCCCAGCCGGACGAACTGTGGCCTGTCCGTCAGGTAATCAGTGATCCAGGAGACGGCGGACGCACCAGCACCCATCAGCCGCAGCTTATCACCCAGTAATGAGGGCTGGATGGTGTTAAAGGCACTAGAGAAATCAAAGAAGGTGATTCTCACCATGCCTCCACCGCCATCCAGATGTGAATGAGCTCGCTGCAGCAGATGGATGACAGCGTCGTCAACACCCAGGCGTGGCTGGTAGGCAAACTGCAGGGGGTCCAGAGAGGAATTCACCAGCGGTCTCATGTGGGCTAACACCAGCCTCTCCAGCACTTTCATCACATGAGATGTGAGGGCAACTGGACGGAAATCCTTGAGGTCAGATGAAGATGGTTTCTTGGGTACAGGGACCAGGCACGATGTCTTCCAGAGAAGCGGAACCCTCTCCAGCCTGAGGCTCAGGTTGAAGAGGTGCTGGAGAACCCCACACAGCTGGAGCGCACAGGTCCTCAGGGTATGGGGGTTGATGCCATCTGGGCCGGCTGCTTTGTGCTGGTTTAGCTTCTCCAGCTGTTTCTTCACCTGAAAGGTGGTCACAGTCAAACGGTTGAGTGGGGGGGGGTTCAGGCACTAGTCCATTGAATCGCTGAGAAGGAGCAGACGCTGGTAGCAGGTGTGGTGGAGGTAGGGAAGAAGAGGTAGTGGTGGTGGCATTTGTAGAGCTAAACCTGTTGAAGAAGGTATTAAAGTCATTAGCTCTATCTTTGCCACCACTAGTGGGTCTGCTTCTTCCCCCATATCCAGTGATCTTTTTCATTCCGGACCACACCGCCCTCATGTTGTCCTGCTGTAGTTTGGATTCCAGCTTCCTCCTGTATGCATCTTTTCCCTTCCTCAGCTGGTCTCGGAGTTGATGCTGCACCATCTTCTGCTCCTCCCGGTCTCCAGACCTGAAGGCTGCTTTCTTCCGGTTAAGGAGCGTCTTCAGGTCACAGGTGATCCAGGGTTTGTTGTTGGGGAAGCATCGAACAATCCGGGTGGGACAGACAGACTCCACACAGAACTTAATGTATTCTGTAATGCAGTCTGTCATGCCATCAATGTCTTCTCCATGAGGTGTGCAGAGTGCATCCCAGTCCGTGGATCCGAGACAGTCCTGTAGAGCCCGCTCTGTTTCCGGAGTCCACTTCCTGACAGTCTTTTTGGACACGGGTTTTTGCAGGGCGATTGGGACATAACACGGCTTTAGATGGACCAGGTTGTGATCAGACCTGCCAAGGGGAGGAAGGGCTGTGGCTCTGTATGCATTTTGTATGTTTGCATACAGGAGGTCCAACGTTTTATTCTCCCTCGTGGGGCAGTCCACGTACTGGGTGAAGTCAACAAGTGATCTGTTCATGTTGATGTGGTTGAAATCACCAGTTATGATACAGAAGGCGTTGGGCTGCTGTGTTTGTAGGCGGGAAACGGTGGTTAAAATGACGTCACCAGCAGTTTCAGCATCAGCCGACGGAGGAACATAAACAGTCACCACCATAACCGATGTAAATTCCATCAGCACATAGTAAGGCCGAAGTCCAACCGCCAGTAACTCCACATGCGGTGTACAGAGACGCTCCTTGACACAGACATGTCTGGGATTGCACCAGCGCTCACTCACATAGAGCACAATCCCACCTCCTCTCTTCTTACAGCTGCTGGTTGCATCTCTGTCCGCCCGCACAGTCTCAAAACCAGGAACCTCGACACTGTTGTCTGGGATGTGGGAATGCAGCCATGTCTCAGTGAAGCTCAGTAAACTGCATTCATGATATTCCGCTTGTGTGTTGATTAGCGTCGTTAGCTCCTCGGTCTTATTAGCCAGTGAGCGCACATTTCCCATTATAACTGCAGGCACAGCAGGCTTGAATCTCCTCCTATTCATTTTAACGTGGGCCCCGGCTCTGCGTCCACGACGTCTTTTCCGGATCTCTCTTGGAATTACATGCCGGGCTCCATGAAGCAGGCTAGGTTTACTAATAGCTAACAGTTGGTCGCGAGTGTAAACAATAGCCATACTTCTAGTATAAAAAAAGACTTAGTTTTTAAAGAAAACATTCAAGAAAACATAAGTTTCCAAGTTGGAAAATAAACTAGCCAACACTAAAAAAATTTGGAAAAAGAACCCAATAACGACTGGATGACAGTTAGCAAAAGACGAGGAGCTGCTGTAACAGGCATCCGTACACGGCGCCATCTTGGAAAAAAAAAAAAAAAAAAAAAAAAAACTCTTTAACACTCGTGGACTTATTCACCAAAGTCATTATCGGATACAAGAAGATCTGGAATAAACTTACCTCACAGGAGATTTTGGGGGGATTGAGGAGGCGGGGCCAAAATGAGGAGTTTGTTGTCACATCCGCCAATGGACACTACCCGTCATGACAGTTGTGGTAAAACAAACCGTTCAAAACATGAGAAAGCAGCTGGTAAATTGTGCGTCTTTTGTGTGTTACCACCTAGTGTTATGTATCAGTATGAAGAGGAATTACCACCAGGAATACACCCCTGTACTGATTGGTCATGCTTTGTTTTGAGGCTCACACACAGAAGCTGTCACATGAACAAAGTTCCCGGAGGTCCGACTTCTTCCATACTTCTTCTTCTTCTTTCGGCTTTTCCCTTTAGGGGGCGCCACATCAAGTCAGTTCCCTCCATCTAACCCTATCTGCTGCATCCTCTTCAGTCACACCAACTATCTTCATGTCTTCCTTCACTGTATCCATGAACCTCCTCTTTGGTCTTCCTCTAGTCCTCTTTCCTGGTGGTTCCAAACCCAGCATCCTTCTTCTGATGTACTCTCTCTCTCTCCTCTGCACATGTCCAAACCATCTCAGTCTGACCTCTCTGACTTTAAAACCTCTAACATGTGCTGTTCCTCTGATCCTGTCCATCCTGGTCACTCCCAGAGAGATCCTCAGCATCTTCATCTCTGCTACAAACATCTCTGTTTCCTGTCTTTTCTTCAGTGCTACTGTCTCTAGACCAATCAGCATGGCCGCTCTCACCACACTGTCTCTAGACCAATCAGCATGGCCGCTCTCACCACACTGTCTCTAGACCAATCAGCATGGCCACTCTCACCACACTGTCTCTAGACCAATCAGCATGGCCGCTCTCACCACACTGTCTCTAGACCAATCACCATGGCCGGTCTCACCACACTGTCTCTAGACCAATCAGCATGGCCGGTCTCACCACACTGTCTATAGACCAATCAGCATGGCCGCTCTCCACACTGTCTCTAGACCAATCAGCATGGCCGCTCTCACCACACTGTTTCTAGACCAATCAGCATGGCCGTTCTCACCACACTGTCCCTAGACCAATCAGCATGGCCGCTCTCACCACACTGTCTCTAGACCAATCAGCATGGCCGCTCTCACCACACTGTCTCTAGACCAATCAGCATGGCCGCTCTCACCACACTGTCTCTAGACCAATCAGCATGGCCGCTCTCACCACGGTTTTGTACACTTTTACTTTCATTTTAGCTGAAACTCTTCTATCACACATCACACCTGATACTTTCCTCCACCCGTTCCAGCCTGCCTGCACACTCTTCTTCACCTCTTTTCCACACTCTCCATTGCTCTGGACTGTTTATCCTAGATACTTAAAATCTTCCACCTTCTTTATCTCTTCTCCCTGTAACCTCACTTTTCCATTTGGATCCCTCTCATTCACACACATGTACTCTGTTTTACTCTGACTAATCTTCATTGCTCTTCTTTCACATTCCATATGTGAAAGGTTATTATTCCACACGTTCACCAAAAACAATACAAGACCATGCAGATCGCTACTAGTGGCTTTCAGATGAACAGCTGCAGCAGCAGGAGATGCCATGTGTTTAGCCTCATTATACCTAATCATGTTCATAGAATGCACTAGACTGTTCATCATGGTGGAGTTTATTAGCCTTGGCAGGTGAGTGTGAGATACGTGGCATGTCTGAAACCACCTCATGGGAACGGCAGTCTTTCATGTTTGCTTTAATTTATCCTATTGTTTATTTGGGAGTGTTTGCCAAGAATTCCAAAAGTTATGAAAAACATTTCTGTCATGCTTTTTTTATAATGACATTTAATCATGAAACAGCTGATCTTTTCATTTCCTTCAAACTTGTTTTGCTAGATTTTTTAAACTTGACTTCAGGTAAAAATAAAACTCATGAACATTGAGAATGAAACTTTAAAACTTTCATTTTATTCAGATTAGCAGTTCCGTTCCGTCATCTTCCGCTTTTTCTGGGGTCGGGTCGCGGGGGCAACACCCTCAAGCGGGCAGCCCAGGCCTCTCTCTCCCCGGGTGCATCCTCCAGCTCACCTGGAAGGATCCCAAGTCGTTCCCCGGCCAGCTTTGAGACATAGTCTCTCCAGCGTGTCCGGGGTCTGCCCCTTGGTCTCCTCCTGGTGGGACGTGCCCAAAATACCTCGCCTGCGAGGCGCTCGGGTGGCATCCTGACCAGATGCCCGAACCACCCCATCTCGCTCCTCTTGACCTGGAGGAGGAGCGTATCCTGCGTATATCCTGGTTACCATGGTGAGGGTAGGAACGTAGATCCTGGTTACCATGGTGAGGGTAGGAACATAGATCCTGGTTACCATGGTGAGGGTAGGAACGTAGATCCTGGTTACCATGGTGAGGGTAGGAACGTAGATCCTGGTTACCATGGTGAGGGTAGGAACCTAGATCCTGGTTACCATGGTGAGGGTAGGAACGTACATCCTGGTTACCATGGTGAGGGTAGGAACGTAGATCCTGGTTACCATGGTGAGGGTAGGAACGTACATCCTGGTTACCATGGTGAGGGTAGGAACATAGAGTGACTGGTACACCCAGAGCCTTGTTTTCTGGTTCAGCTCTTTCTTCACTATAGATCGATGCAGCATCCTGATCATTGCAGATGCCACACCGTTCTGCCTGTCTATTGTCCCCTCCATTCTTCACCAGCTCGTGAACCAGGACGTGAAGATTATTCTTTGTTTTTATTTAAATCAGTAATCTGATTGTAACACGTCTAAATCTAACTGTTGCATGTTTTAAAGTATTTTATGTCTAATAAAAACATAATGTCTGAATTTTGGTGGTTTTGAATGCATTAAGACACTGAAATTAAAAATATGTGTTTAATTAAACTAATTTTGAGTGATTAATTTCTTGAGAGCTGAAATCACTGTGTGTTTCGTTTTAAACTTCGGCTTCACGGTGATTTCACAGCAAGAAAGTCATGGGTTTGAGTCTCGGAGTGGCGGCGAGGCTTGGAACACTGGCCAACTGGGGAATGTACCCGATAGCTCCAAGCAGATCAAGAGAGAGCTCCAAACAGCTTCTGAACAGCTGCTTTGTGGTGCTTAGTTCTATTCTACAAATAGAATAAAATAGGTTACGGGTTGGTCGGTCATTCAGTCAGTCGGTCGGACGGTTGGTCGGACAGTCAGTCAGTCACCTTCTCAACTATCTATCCCTGAAGGTGTTATGAGGGGGTGCTGGAGCCTATTCCGGGTGATTTGAAGCGAGGGGCAGGGTACACACAGAACAGGTGGCCAGTCTGTCGCAAGTTTAAACCTTTTAATTCAATAATAATATGGTTTTGACCTTTATTTCTCTGAAAAACAACTAATTCAGCAGAGTTTGTTTATTAAAGATGATGAAAACCTGGAGATTTTTTCTTTTCAAAGTGAACTCAGAATCAGAATCAGAATCAGAATGTACTTTATTGATCCCACACAGGGGAAATTTGTGTGTCACAGCAACAACTTCCTATCTGCTAAGTGAGTCGTTGTAGAGCCCGATCACGTACGGAAAGAAAGACCTCCGGTAACAAGATGTTCTCGAGCGGAGCTGTCTGAGCCTCCTGGAGAAGGAGCTCCGTTGTTCGTCCAGGAGTGGGTAGAGAGGATGGTCATGGTTTTCCATGATGGACAAAAGTTTGTTCAGTGACCTCCTCTCTACCACTGCCTCAAGTGAGTCCTGTTTGCTGCCAATGACAGAGCCAGCTAGTCTGATTAGTTTATTCAGTCTGTTGGTGGCTGCGATGCTGCTCCCCCAGCAGATGACAGAGAAGAACAAGGTGCTGGCCACCACAGACTGATAGAAGGTCTCCAGGATCTTGCCGCACACATTGAAGGACCTCAGCTTCCTTAGAAAGTAAAGTCGGCTGCAAGTCTTCTTGTACACAGCAGTACTGTTGCTCCTCCAGCTCAGTCTACTGTCGATGGTCACTCCAAGGTATTTGTACTCCTCAACCACCTCCACATCTCTACCCAGAATGCAGAGCGGCTGCAAAGCAGTCCTCCTCCTCTTCCGGAAGTCAATCACCATCTCCCTGGTCTTGTCCACATTGAGGAGCAGGTGATTCTCTCCCGCCCACACCACAAATCCATCCACCACCCTCCTGTACTCCTCCTCCTGCCCACCACTTATACACCCTACAACTGCAGAGTCATCAGAGAATTTCTGTAGGTGGCATGAATCGGAGTTGTGCTGGAAGTCTGAAGTGTACAATGTGAAGAGGAATGGAGAGAGCACCGTGCCCTGTGGGGCTCCCACACCACTTAAAACCACATCAGACCGGACTTTCCCCAGCCGGACGAACTGTGGCCTGTCCGTCAGGTAATCAGTGATCCAGGAGACGGCGGACGCACCAGCACCCATCAGCCGCAGCTTATCACCCAGCATTGAGGGCTGGATGGTGTTAAAGGCACTAGAGAAATCAAAGAAGGTGATTCTCACCATGCCTCCACCGCCATCCAGATGTGAATGAGCTCGCTGCAGCAGATGGATGACAGCATCGTCAACACCCAGGCGTGGCTGGTAGGCAAACTGCAGGGGGTCCAGAGAGGAATTCACCAGCGGTCTCATGTGGGCTAACACCAGCCTCTCCAGCACTTTCATCACATGAGATGTGAGGGCAACTGGACGGAAATCCTTGAGGTCAGATGAAGATGGTTTCTTGGGTACAGGGACCAGGCACGATGTCTTCCAGAGAAGCGGAACCCTCTCCAGCCTGAGGCTCAGGTTGAAGAGGTGCTGGAGAACCCCACACAGCTGGAGCGCACAGGTCCTCAGGGTATGGGGGTTGATGCCATCTGGGCCGGCTGCTTTGTGCTGGTTTAGCTTCTCCAGCTGTTTCTTCACCTGAAAGGTGGTCACAGTCAAACGGTTGAGTGGGGGGGGTTCAGGCACTAGTCCATTGAATCGCTGAGAAGGAGCAGACGCTGGTAGCAGGTGTGGTGGAGGTAGGGAAGAAGAGGTAGTGGTGGTGGCATTTGTAGAGCTAAACCTGTTGAAGAAGGTATTAAAGTCATTAGCTCTATCTTTGCCACCACTAGTGGGTCTGCTTCTTCCCCCATATCCAGTGATCTTTTTCATTCCGGACCACACCGCCCTCATGTTGTCCTGCTGTAGTTTGGATTCCAGCTTCCTCCTGTATGCATCTTTTCCCTTCCTCAGCTGGTCTCGGAGTTGATGCTGCACCATCTTCTGCTCCTCCCGGTCTCCAGACCTGAAGGCTGCTTTCTTCCGGTTAAGGAGCGTCTTCAGGTCACAGGTGATCCAGGGTTTGTTGTTGGGGAAGCATCGAACAATCCGGGTGGGACAGACAGACTCCACACAGAACTTAATGTATTCTGTAATGCAGTCTGTCATGCCATCAATGTCTTCTCCATGAGGTGTGCAGAGTGCATCCCAGTCCGTGGATCCGAGACAGTCCTGTAGAGCCCGCTCTGTTTCCGGAGTCCACTTCCTGACAGTCTTTTTGGACACGGGTTTTTGCAGGGCGATTGGGACATAACACGGCTTTAGATGGACCAGGTTGTGATCAGACCTGCCAAGGGGAGGAAGGGCTGTGGCTCTGTATGCATTTTGTATGTTTGCATACAGGAGGTCCAACGTTTTATTCTCCCTCGTGGGGCAGTCCACGTACTGGGTGAAGTCAACAAGTGATCTGTTCATGTTGATGTGGTTGAAATCACCAGTTATGATACAGAAGGCGTTGGGCTGCTGTGTTTGTAGGCGGGAAACGGTGGTTAAAATGACGTCACCAGCAGTTTCAGCATCAGCCGACGGAGGAACATAAACAGTCACCACCATAACCGATGTAAATTCCATCAGCACATAGTAAGGCCGAAGTCCAACCGCCAGTAACTCCACATGCGGTGTACAGAGACGCTCCTTGACACAGACATGTCTGGGATTGCACCAGCGCTCACTCACATAGAGCACAATCCCACCTCCTCTCTTCTTACAGCTGCTGGTTGCATCTCTGTCCGCCCGCACAGTCTCAAAACCAGGAACCTCGACACTGTTGTCTGGGATGTGGGAATGCAGCCATGTCTCAGTGAAGCTCAGTAAACTGCATTCATGATATTCCGCTTGTGTGTTGATTAGCGTCGTTAGCTCCTCGGTCTTATTAGCCAGTGAGCGCACATTTCCCATTATAACTGCAGGCACAGCAGGCTTGAATCTCCTCCTATTCATTTTAACGTGGGCCCCGGCTCTGCGTCCACGACGTCTTTTCCGGATCTCTCTTGGAATTACATGCCGGGCTCCATGAAGCAGGCTAGGTTTACTCATAGCTAACAGTTGGTCGCGAGTGTAAACAATAGCCATACTTCTAGTATAAAAAAAGACTTAGTTTTTAAAGAAAACATTCAAGAAAACATAAGTTTCCAAGTTGGAAAATAAACTAGCCAACACTAAAAAAATTTGGAAAAAGAACCCAATAACGACTGGATGACAGTTAGCAAAAGACGAGGAGCTGCTGTAACAGGCGTCCGTACACGGCGCCATCTTGGAAAAAAAAAAAAAAAACTCTTTAACACTCGTGGACTTATTCACCAAAGTCATTATCAGATACAAGAAGATCTGGAATAAACTTACCTCACAGGAGATTTTGGGGGGATTGAGGAGGCGGGGCCAAAATGAGGAGTTTGTTGTCACATCCGCCAATGGACACTACCCGTCATGACAGTTGTGGTAAAACAAACCGTTCAAAACATGAGAAAGCAGCTGGTAAATTGTGCGTCTTTTGTGTGTTACCACCTAGTGTTATGTATCAGTATGAAGAGGAATTACCACCAGGAATACACCCCTGTACTGATTGGTCATGCTTTGTTTTGAGGCTCACACACAGAAGCTGTCACATGAACAAAGTTCCCGGAGGTCCGACTTCTTCCATACTTCTTCTTCTTCTTTCGGCTTTTCCCTCCAGGGGGCGCCACATCAAGTCAGTTCCCTCCATCTAACCCTATCTGCTGCATCCTCTTCAGTCACACCAACTATCTTCATGTCTTCCTTCACTGTATCCATGAACCTCCTCTTTGGTCTTCCTCTAGTCCTCTTTCCTGGTGGTTCCAAACCAAGCATCCTTCTTCTGATGTACTCTCTCTCTCTCCTCTGCACATGTCCAAACCATCTCAGTCTGACCTCTCTGACTTTAAAACCTCTAACATGTGCTGTTCCTCTGATCCTGTCCATCCTGGTCACTCCCAGAGAGATCCTCAGCATCTTCATCTCTGCTACAAACATCTCTGTTTCCTGTCTTTTCTTCAGTGCTACTGTCTCTAGACCAATCAGCATGGCCGCTCTCACCACACTGTCTCTAGACCAATCAGCATGGCCGCTCTCACCACACTGTCTCTAGACCAATCAGCATGGCCACTCTCACCACACTGTCTCTAGACCAATCAGCATGGCCGCTCTCACCACACTGTCTCTAGACCAATCACCATGGCCGGTCTCACCACACTGTCTCTAGACCAATCAGCATGGCCGGTCTCACCACACTGTCTATAGACCAATCAGCATGGCCGCTCTCCACACTGTCTCTAGACCAATCAGCATGGCCGCTCTCACCACACTGTTTCTAGACCAATCAGCATGGCCGTTCTCACCACACTGTCCCTAGACCAATCAGCATGGCCGCTCTCACCACACTGTCTCTAGACCAATCAGCATGGCCGCTCTCACCACACTGTCTCTAGACCAATCAGCATGGCCGCTCTCACCACACTGTCTCTAGACCAATCAGCATGGCCGCTCTCACCACACTGTCTCTAGACCAATCAGCATGGCCGCTCTCACCACGGTTTTGTACACTTTTGCTTTCATTTTAGCTGAAACTCTTCTATCACACATCACACCTGATACTTTCCTCCACCCGTTCCAGCCTGCCTGCACACTCTTCTTCACCTCTTTTCCACACTCTCCATTGCTCTGGACTGTTTATCCTAGATACTTAAAATCTTCCACCTTCTTTATCTCTTCTCCCTGTAACCTCACTTTTCCATTTGGATTCCTCTCATTCACACACATGTACTCTGTTTTACTCTGACTAATCTTCATTGCTCTTCTTTCACATTCCATATGTGAAAGGTTATTATTCCACACGTTCACCAAAAACAATACAAGACCATGCAGATCGCTACTAGTGGCTTTCAGATGAACAGCTGCAGCAGCAGGAGATGCCATGTGTTTAGCCTCATTATACCTAATCATGTTCATAGAATGCACTAGACTGTTCATCATGGTGGAGTTTATTAGCCTTGGCAGGTGAGTGTGAGATACGTGGCATGTCTGAAACCACCTCATGGGAACGGCAGTCTTTCATGTTTACTTTAATTTATCCTATTGTTTATTTGGGAGTGTTTGCCAAGAATTCCAAAAGTTATGAAAAACATTTCTGTCATGCTTTTTTTATAATGACATTTAATCATGAAACAGCTGATCTTTTCATTTCCTTCAAACTTGTTTTACTAGATTTTTTAAACTTGACTTCAGGTAAAAATAAAACTCATGAACATTGAGAATGAAACTTTAAAACTTTCATTTTATTCAGATTAGCAGTTCCGTTCCGTCATCTTCCGCTTTTTCTGGGGTCGGGTCGCGGGGGCAACACCCTCAAGCGGGCAGCCCAGGCCTCTCTCTCCCCGGCTGCATCCTCCAGCTCACCTGGAAGGATCCCAAGTCTTTCCCCGGCCAGCTGTGAGACATAGTCTCTCCAGCGGGTCCGGGGTCTGCCCCTTGGTCTCCTCCTGGTGGGACGTGCCCAAAATACCTCGCCTGCGAGGCGCTCGGGTGGCATCCTGACCAGATGCCCGAACCACCCCATCTCGCACCTCTTGACCTGGAGGAGGAGCGTATCCTGCGTATATCCTGGTTACCATGGTGAGGGTAGGAACGTAGATCCTGGTTACCATGGTGAGGGTAGGAACGTAGATCCTGGTTACCATGGTGAGGGTAGGAACGTAGATCCTGGTTACCATGGTGAGGGTAGGAACGTAGATCCTGGTTACCATGGTGAGGGTAGGAACGTAGATCCTGGTTACCATGGTGAGGGTAGGAACCTAGATCCTGGTTACCTTGGTGAGGGTAGGAACAGAGATCCTGGTTACCATGGTGAGGGTAGGAACGTAGATCCTGGTTACCTTGGTGAGGGTAGGAACAGAGATCCTGGTTACCATGGAGAGGGTAGGAACGTAGATCCTGGTTACCATGGTGAGGGTAGGAACGTAGATCGACTTTGATCGACTTAGATCGAGCTTTGTTTTTGGCTCAGCTCTCTCTTTACCACGACGGACCGATGCAGCGTCCTAGTTATTGCTGATGCAGCACCGATCCGCCTGTCGATCTCCCGCTCCATCCTTCCCCCACTCGTGAACAAGACCCCGAGATACTTAAACTCCTCCACTTGGGGCAGGACCCTGTCCCTGACCCGCAGGGGGCATCCCACCCTTTTCCGGGCGAGGACCATGGTCTCGGATTTGGAGGCGCTAATTCCCATCCCGGCCGCTTCACACTCGGCAGCAAATCGATCCAGTGAGAGCTGGAGATTACGGACCGATGAAGCCAACAGGACCACATCATCCACAAAAAGCTGTTATAAATATTCATTTAAATAAAATTAACAGCAGTTTTTTTTCAGATATTTTAATATAAACTTTGAAGGTAAGTTTCTTGAGTTTAATGTTTGATTCTTTTCTCTTTCAGACCAGGTTCAGGACCCTTCAACGAGCCAGATCCCCTCCAAGCAGACCAAGTCCACGCAGACCCCCAGACTCGGATCTCCCCAGGCCACCCGCTTGGGACCGGCGACATCAGCAACATCAGTGAGGACGAGCGTGAGGAGATATGCAGGAGCTTCTGGGAGGACATGGGGCGGGAGCAGAAACGGAGGCTGGTCTGGAGTTTAGTGGACATCACCCCCGTCCAGAGGAGACGTGGCACCGGGCCACGCGTCATTTTCTACCTGCGTGTGGATGGGCGGAGGAGGAGGGTTTGCAGGTCCATGTTCATGTCCACCTTAGGGCTTAAAGAAGGCATGGCCCTCAAGTGGGTCCGAGACAAGAAGCGGCGTATGAGCCCGAGAGAAGACGTGGCTCAGGTGGTGCAGGCTGGTGAAGCGTCCGCACAAAACGCCACACCTTTCAGATCCTCCTGACGTGCCAAATAGTTCACCCGCTTTCATTGGGCTTTGAGTTTTGCCCCTCGGTTTAACTGCTGAGGTGCGGTGCGTCCCTAGAAGACGTGGCAGGTTCCTCCTCCTGGAAGGCAGAGCGCGTCTCCCCTGTAGGCGCATATCTTCCTGCGGAAGGCGCCGTCGGTCCTGCAGAAGAAGGGTTGGCATGTGCGCCAGGAGCTGTAGCGCTTCTTGAAGGTGTGGCACGTGTTTCGAAGGCGTGGCGTGTGTTAGAAAGGCTTTATTTTGAAGGCATGGAGGTGTTCTCTTGAAGACGTGGGGTTTCCCAATCCGTGACATGTGCCTTGAAGGTCTTCCTCATCTGAGCCGTGTCGCCGGGGCAACAGCCTCAGACGGGAAGCGCAGGCTTCTCTCACCCCGGCTGCATCACCTCGCTCACCCGGGAGGATCCCGAGTCGTTCCCCGGCAAGTCCGGCGTCTGCAGGTCCGGGGTCTGCCTCTTGGTCTCCTCCCGGTGGGACGTGTCCAAAACACCTCACCAGCGAGGTGCTCGGGAGGTGGCGCCTGGGGGGAAAACTGAGTCCTTCAAAGGCACGGCGTGTCCGCTGCGTGGAGTGACTGGAACGCGTCTTCTCTGGAGGTGGTGTCTCATCCTGGGTACGTCTTCTAGAAGACGTGTCCGGACCTCAGCAGTTGATTCCTTGTTCTCAGACTGTTCAGCGATTGGTCGTTCTGTGGAACCACGTTAATGATGAGTTCTATGTTCCCTCTCTCTGCCAGCAGAGGGAGATCTTTCTTCTGATCTTTAAATGTTTGGGATTAAAAGCAGTGAATAAATTTTGTCTCGTTTTCTTTCACTCTTCCTACATCTTCATGGAGGACCTGCAGGGGGGTGAACCGTTGTGCAGGAGCCCATCCCGGCCATCCCTGCCAGTCCATCACTGGGCCACACACACACACTCCTTCCTAGGGGTAATTTCATTTCAGCCAATCAACCTAACATGTATGTTTTTGGAGAAAAAACACACACACACACAGGTAGAACATGCAAACTACACACAGAAAAAAAACAATGTTTCAATCCTTGCCTGCCGGTTGCCCCCACTCCACGACTCGAATCCCCCTGACAATCTTGCTGTGAGGCGAGGTGAAGGATCTACACTGACTCGGCATCGACTGGTGGGGCACCGCTGCTTTAAGACGTGGGTAAAAGATGAGACATGTGGACAGAAGCTGACGTGAAGTGAGGACAGTGAAATGAAGCATTTGAAGCAGAAACAATTAGAAAACACACAGAAGGAGTGGCTTAAGCCTCAGCATGTGAAGACACAGTGTAGCTTTGTAGCTCCGCAGGAATAACAGATTTTTTTTCAGCTAAATGCTTTACTATCTAACACTCTAAGACCACCCCTCATCTCCAGAAACTTTGTGTCATAAAGCTGTTTGAATCATTTATTTTTAACATGGCTGAACAAAGAAACACCAGAAAGTCTGGGAACACCACTGAGAGCAGCCCCGTGTCTTCTGATGGAAGCGATTACAAAGTCAGAAAAAAAGATACTGACTGAGATTTCTACATTGGAGTCAAAGATTGAATCCAAATGCTAAATGAAAATATGCAGTCGCTCCGACGGGATTTTAAAGAGCAGCTTGAGGGTCTGAGAAGCGAATTCAATGTTAAGCTAAACCCACTGGATGCCAGCATCGCTAGCCACCGGCCCGAATTGCTAGCCAGGAGAGCGCTACCGGTGATCACTCTGACAGGATGGTGAACGTGGAGGAAGAAGGTCAGAGTCTACGAGCTACTGTAAAAACCCTGACGGAGAAGAATGAAGACCTGGAGGGAAGGCAACGCCGCTGCAATCATTGTTGTTTTTGGCAGCCATCTAAGTTTTCGTTTTAGTCTTCGTCTTTGGACGAATTTTAATTTATCGTATTTTCCCGCCTCTCGTTAGCAGGAACTTCTATTCACTAGGCTTTTAGCATTTTTATAATAGGGTTCGTTTACTGGTCTGTGGTTACAATAGGAGCCATTCACGGCCATCATAGGTAATACAGGCTCATTGGTCGAGCCCTTCTTACTATTTTTTACCTTTTACTCAGGTTAGTATAAATAGATCCAGGTTTCAGTCCATTTCATTCAGATTGAAAATGATTTCCTGATGGAAGTCGAAACGTCTCGATCAAGGATTAAACTGTCCAGAAGACTTTTTTGAAACTTTTTCTACTATGGATCACTCCTGGATGAATGAGGGACTACACAGATTTGTTACCGTATTTTCCGCACTACAAGGCGCACCTTAAAACCTTAAATTTTCTCTAAAGTCCACGATGCGCCTTTTAACCCGGAGCGCCTTATATATGGATTAATATTGAGCTACAACAGGTGTCGCAACTGGGGTAAGCAGCCGCCGTAGAAGAAGTAGGGCGCGGTGCATGCTGGGATTCATGAAAGGGCGTCTCCTTTCCATTTGTGTGTTTGTATAAAGACCCAGAAATGGCTCCTACCAAGAGATACTGTTACACCGCAGAGTTTAAACTCAAGGTGATCGGTCACGCAGTAGAACACGGGAATAGAGCCACAGCCAGTGGGAAATCGGGCCTAAAAAATCCAGCCCGGCCCAGGCCCGCGGGGAAAAAATATATTATTTATAAAAATTTATAAAAAGGAACATTTTCATGAACACGCTTTTTAATGAAATAAAAAATCCCACTATCGGACCCCTAATACACTTGTCAATGATGGCCTGCTTAGCATGAAGAGGAGGGACGGTCTTTGAAACAAATGATAAAATAGATCTTTAACGATCATCACTTTTACCAGTCCAGCTGTTTAAATGCCCGCTCAGCGTCGAAGTGCCAGTCTTTTTGCTGCCACATTGACCACATCCAGCGAAGCCAACGCAAGTTTCTGTAGCATTTTGAAGAATAAATTTGAATCTTTTCCACACCTCACTCTTACCGGTGTGTGTTTGTCTTTTCAGTTCTCCTGCTTTTAGTTTATCCTTATCTTCTTACTCCTTCATATCGGGGATCCTCCTTAACTTCTTACTCCTTCATATCGGGGATCCTCCTTAACTTCTTACTCCTTCATATCGGGGATCCTCCTTAACTTCTCACTCCTTCATATCGGGGATCCTCCTTAACTTCTCACTCCTTCATACCGGGGATCCTCCTTAACTTCTCACTCCTTCGTATCGGGGATCCTCCTTAACTTCTCACTCCTTCGTATCGGGGATCCTCCTTAACTTCTCACTCCTTCATATCGGGGATCCTCCTTAACTTCTCACTCCTTCGTATCGGGGATCCTCCTTAACCTCTTACTCCTTCATATCGGGGATCCTCCTTAACTTCTTCCTCCTTCATATCGGGGATCCTCCTTAACTTCTCACTCCTTCATATCGGGGATCCTCCTTAACTTCTCACTCCTTCGTATCGGGGATCCTCCTTAACCTCTTACTCCTTCATATCGGGGATCCTCCTTAACTTCTTGCTCCTTCATATCGGGGATCCTCCTTAACTTCTTACTCCTTCATATCGGGGATCCTCCTTAACCTCTTACTCCTTCATATCGGGGATCCTCCTTAACTTCTTACTCCTTCATATCGGGGATCCTCCTTAACTTCTTACTCCTTCATATCGGGGATCCTCCTTAACTTTTCACTCCTTCATATCGGGGATCCTCCTTAACTTCTCACTCCTTCATATCGGGGATCCTCCTTAACTTCTTACTCCTTCATATCGGGGATCCTCCTTAACTTCTCACTCCTTCATATCGGGGATCCTCCTTAACTTCTCACTCCTTCATATCGGGGATCCTCTTTAACGGGAAGATGATCAAATTAAGAGAAGACATTCACGTCCGCAGAGGATGCTCTGGCTCTGCGGATCCTGTTTAGTAGTTAAACATTACTTCTCTGTTTTAATTTTATAACCAGTATTTATTAGTTTAGTACACACACCTCGTTTTAGTTTTCATTTTATAAACATATATTTATTTAAAAAAAAAATTTAAAGTCAGCGAGAGAGAAGCCCGAGCCCGACCTGAAGAAAGTCGGGTCAGGTTCGGGCTTAAGATCTTACCTCTGGTCCGGTGGCTCCAAGCGGTCCGAGTGAGAGCTCCAAACAGCTTCTAGGTGGTGGGGAGTTTGGTGTGGTAGAGCTGGAACAGCCACTTGGTGGAACACACGACAGTAGGCTCTGCGCTGGTGGATTGGTCCTGTTCTATCACCTCTAATTACCATAATTTCACGACCATTAGGCGCACCGTACGAAAAGGCGCAGTCTCAGTCACACACCGCACAAAAAAAAACATTTGACCGTTTTCTTCTTCAAACATAGAGTTTAAAATGTTATTAATAAACATCACTTATTCTAAAAAAAATAGTGTTTTTTTTTATTTTTATGGACGGGTAGTGACCCCCCCTCTTTCTCTCCTGCTAGCGCCATCTTGAGAGGCTGTGACTTATGGAGGCAACTTTAAACAGTTTGGTTTCAGAATTCTAATTTAGAATGAAAGCTGTTGAAGGCAGTCTCCATGGCAACCTTCCCTTTGATGCCTTTAGTGACTTCACAGTAAAGTACTTGGTAAATTCTTCAGTACTTACAAAGCCAGTCTTCAAGATGAAGCTATTGCAGTTAATTAAAGAGAAAACTCAAGAAATATTTTCAAGAATGTTCGGGCGACGAAATGCAGAAGATTCTGTAAAGAAAAAAGTAAAAAGAAAATATCAGACCAGAAAGCGTGCGAGGAAAGATCATTTGGAAGGCTCTATCAACCCAAATGTGGATATACAAACCGTATCTGATGCAAAACCGAACAGAAAACGGAAAAGGAATTCGATACAAGATAAAAACGATGAACTTGAACCTGAACTCAACGACCAACATCCCATCAGGATCAAGAAACAAAGAATAACAAAAAAAGACCGAACGCTGAAGAAGGGGGAACCATCCAATCGGATCAATCTGGAGTCCAACTCAGACGTAATACAAGACCCAAACATCCCTGAAAACCAACAAGAACATGTTACTGGTCCTGTCCAGAAAAAAGAAGAACTGAACCAAAACGAGACGATGACCAGTCATAATACGATCACTCAAGAAGAATTCCTTCATTATCTTAATTTGAGACCAACCACCCACAAAAGACTAGAAGATTCAAACGTAACTACCAAAGGTAACCAGAAACAACAGGTTAATAAAGGAAGAAAACGAAAACGAGAAACAGATTCTATGAAAAAAGACCTGATGACAGAAGAAAACAGACGTGATCTGCCAGGTCCGTACCGACCACCACCGTCACAGAAACGTTGTTTAACTAGAAGCACATCAGTGAAGATCCAAGATGATTGTGCTCCAAAAAAAACCCCCATAAAACCACACAGAGACACAACTCGAAGCCAGCAGAGAAGATCTGCTGCTTCAAAACCAAACAGAATTTAAAGTTTACAAGCAGAGGGTCGTTCGGAAGTCTCCACGAATCATTGATCATACCTGGCTTCATGCAAAGGAAGAAAAAACAAAGAGTCCGACTTTAAATAATGAGAAACATAGAAAACAGGTCTAACAGAAACTGTTCCTATAGTTATTCATTAGTTCTACCTGACCTTCTACATGTTACACCACCCTGTCATCCCACACCCCTACCGTACCCCTCAAAGAAAGAAAGTATGGAGATCTAAAAAGAGTCCAGAAAGTCAAGATGGCAAGAAGATAGATACTTGGTCTCATGAAGCTACAAGGTGTAGTTTCTTCAGGATTTATGTTTGTATTGTTTCCCATCACCAGACCCTCCCCCCACATTGAAACCATTTTTATTTGTCGCCTCCATTTAAAACCCTACTCGACAAGAGGCCAACTACCTACCAGGAGCTACGCGGCACGGCAGCTGCTTGCCCCGTGCCGCTCGATTTTTAACAAAAAAAACATTGAACCATAAAAGATAAAGAAAAGAAAAGAAAAGAAAACATCAGAAAAAAATACAAACTGGATCAATTTAAAATGACTGGATTTATAAACAGATATGGATCAAATAAAATCACTGCTTTTCAAGAACTCGACGCCGATCTGGATCAACGTTAACAGATCACTGATGTGATGATCATGAATGCCGTGCTGCTCTGATCGGGTTTAACCCCGTCGTTAAGACTTGACCTCTAATTTAAATAATGACCTTCCAAAAAAACTAAGGTCTAAAAGACGTGAAGAAGTGTCCCCTCCCCTCTACGGAGAGGCACCCAAAAAAAACCTTCTTACTTAAAGAAACGAAACAAGAATTTAATTGTAAATAAATTTTCAAATATATTTAATGTGTGTGTTTGTGTTAAAATAATAATAATAATAATACATTTTATTTATAACGCGTCTTATATTTTAAAGAAAATCCCAAAGCGCTTCATAAAAACTAGACAAAGTAAAAACAATAAAAAACACTTTAAAAACTAAAATCAACATTCAGAAAAACAAAGAAGCATAAAGTCAAAAATAAAAAGCCTTAAAAATGAATGTCTTTAGACTTTTTTTAAAGCGTCCACACTTTGAGGCCCTGAGGAGTTCTGGGAGCTCATTCCAGAGTCGTGGGGCAACGGCCTGGAAGGCTCTGTCCCCCATTGTGGTCAGCCTGGTCCTGGGCTGGTGGAGGCAGTGGGTGGAATTAGAGCGAAGGTGTCTTGTGTTGATAAGTAGGGAGAGGATGAGGGGCCAGAAGGCTAGAGCTTGGCGGAATAAGGGACCAGAGGGTAAGAGCTCGGCCGGACGATGAGGGGCCAGAAGGTTAGAGGACGGCTGGATGAGGGGCCAGAAGGTTAGAGCTCAGCCGGACGATGAGGGGCCAGAAGGTTAGAGCTCAGCCGGACGATGAGGGGCCAGAAGGTTGGAGCTCAGCCGGACGATGAGGGGCCAGAAGGTTAGAGCTCAGCCGGACGATGAGGGGCCAGAAGGTTAGAGCTCAGCCGGACGATGAGGGGCCAGGAGGGAGAAGCTGTTTAGGAAGCCACGGTGCACCATGAGCCAGAGTGAAGAATCAGGCTGCAGGGTGAGGGACCAGGATATGGAGGGAGATCATCACGGCTGCATGGATGCAGTGCAACAGAGGAGTGATCCAGACAGGAAGTGAGGGACACCAGGGTTTAAATAGTCCAAATGGAAACAAGACACACCTGGGGATTGGGACCAGGTGTGTAAAATCAGGTCCTAGGACAGGATACTCCACAGACAACCAGTTAGACTCTAAATCCAAACATGGAAATGATTTAAAAAAAAAATCTATAGAAAATATCTAATAAAAATTCACCATTTTTTGAACATTTGATTGCATTAATCCCTGGAAACTGTTTTTTAAAATTTGCCAGAGAGGGGCGCCAAAGTATATTTAAAAAAAAAAATGTCGATAAGACACGAAACGCGCTTCAATTTGAGAGAAAAAAGTCTACTTTTATTTTAATGTAGTTTTTATTTTATAAAGATGTTAGAAAGAGTTTTCCTGAGAAAAAAATTCCACACAGAAATAAAATTATTCAAATTTATAGAATCTAATTTACATCTAGTTCAGACCTGGGCAAATTAAGGCCCGCGGGCCACATCCGGCCCCTTGTACGCCCCTGTCCGGCCCGCGTGAGGCCAATCATAAACACCATGAATTAAACTTTTTTTTTTTACTTTTATTTTGAAATTTTATTTTATTTTGAAAAGCGTTACGTCGCTACGTATGCACGTCGTAGACTTTTACTGCGCCCTCAAAGAGGAGAACTTTCCACACCTGAGAAGGCATGCTCAGAGGATCCTAGTCCTCTTTGGATCTACCTATCAATGTGAACAGACATTCTCAGTTATGAAGTTCAACAAATCCAAACACAGATCCTCTATGACTGATGACCACCTCTCAGCTGTCCTTCACATAGCCACTTCAGACATTCCGCCAGATTTCAATGTTCAAGCCCAGAACAGACTGGATTATTCTCACTGAAGAGGTAACATGAGGTGGAAAGCATTACAAGTTAAAAAATAAATTGCACTGGTTCAATAATTGTTTTTCTTATTTAACCTAATCTACATATTTACAGAGTGCTTTATTCTTCTGGTTATCAGTACCAGCTATTCAAAATATTGAAGTATTTTACAATCAAAGAAAGTTGGTGGCCCTCTGACACAATTCAGGCTTCTCATATTCTCTCTATAGGCTTCTCTAATTGCCCACACCTGGTTTAAGCCCACCTGTGAGGTTAGCAGAGCTGTACGGGCAGAAAGGAAGCAGGTGATTGGCTGGACGGCTCAGTCAGAGGGTTTAAAGAACAGACTGTGGACCCTCTTGAGCTCCATTCTGGGTTTTGACTGTTTAGTAAAATGAGTGGGAAGTTGTCCTGAAGTTTGTAGGGGATCCATTTTGGGGAAATGATTTGAGTTGAAGTCTCTTCTTTGAAATTTGGGGGATTCCTTTATGTTTTGGGGTGAATGTGTTTTTTTCTTTGTTAAACTGTTGGAGCTCTCATTCCTCAGTGTGATTGGTAGGAGATCAGTTTTGGTTTCTAATGAAGGTGGATCAGTTCTCTCTCTGAGGTCCTGATGTTAGTTTTTTATGACCAGGTGGAGGTGGGAGTGGTGGGAGCACCACCTTTTCCAAATCTATGTCAGAGTGAATAACATCACCACGTTGTTCTGTGAGATGGAGACCATCAGGTCGTGTTGGAGGAACGTTTTTCTCGGTAGTCGTGTCCTCTCCGTCTCCAAGTAAACCAGGTTTTTTTTGAGTATTATTAACAGTTAACCAAAACCAAACTTAAAATCACGTGCACGTTGTTTTAAGCATACGTTTAAAATTCGACCCATGGGAGATCCCTTTGGAACTCTTTGTGACCTTTTGATCCACTTTTTCTTGGGTAGGCGGGGGTATTTTTTAGTTTCCCACACAAACAGACAGACGGGATCTATGACTGCCTCATCTTCCCAGTTTTCTGTCTGTGGAATCACAAATTGGGTCTTCGGTTGGAACCATTTATCAAAATGAGAACTGAGCTTTATGTGATTTCATATGAGTTTTTCGTATGTTGCCATACCCTGTATCACACACTGGACAATCCACTAGAACAGTAGCCGTCTGCACAGCATGCATCTTGGTAAAAGAAATGTGGAACCTTTTAACTTGGTATTCCTCAATGTTTGATGTTCGTCGATGGTCTCCTGCATCTCTGTGAACGACCACTTACTGATGGGTTTGAACTTGTAAACACAGACAAACGTAAATGCAGTTTTCTGAATCCATGTTGATCATTTTACCACCCTGTTGTTGAAGGTGTTCATCTGCTACTTCAGCTGCTGTGTTTAATCTGACCCAGTAATCCACTGGGGTTTCTTTGACCAACGGTTTGGTGGCATAGAGATCTGCTAACGATTGTCAGGAATCAGGGTTTTTATTGAAGTAACATCTCAGGATGTCAAATATAATTTCTGTTTTCACTGGAACATTGTTTGATCTTTTCAGTCCCACTTTAACAATATTTCTTGCTCGTCTGATAAGAAGACCTAATACTTCATCTGTTCTCTGACTGCTTTCTAAGTCTTTCTTGTGTAGACACACTTCCACACTTTCTATTCATTCATGTATGGGGTATTTGTTCCATCGTCTCGATACATAGGGGGCTCTTTGATGTCTGGTTTTACTATCAAACTCACTCTGAAGAGGTTAGCAGTTCTATTTAAAACTCCTGTTTGAGTTGATTTGGATCAGCAAGCGGTGAAGTGACAGGCTGCTGGCTATACCGTACACGTCACGTAGCTCGGGTGTGGTGTTCTGATTCTGAAATAAAACAATAGTTTAAAATCAAATAGCTTTCTGGTAAAAACCTGTCTTTTAAAATTAAATTGTTTGCAGTCTTTGCTGAATAACCTTAGTGATAAAATGGCAGCCGGCACAATCTGCAGGTAGGGATGATAGCCGATGGCTCACGACTGATCAAGCAACTTTGAGCAACTGTGAAAAGTCTCTTGTTTTTTTTTTTGTAGTTTCATTCTTCTATCCGTCTGGAGTGAGATGATGTGTTGGAACGTCATGCTTCCCAAACAGTGTCTGGTTGACACCTCTTTTATCTGCTTTCACATCACTTCCACCATGTTCCAAGTTCACATGATGAATGTTTTACTTTGTAGAGAGCCGAATGCATCATTGAAATTCTGTGATTGGCTGGAATCACAGAATTGGTCCAGGCTGGAAGTAGGACTGTGGGAAGGGGTGAGCTTCTGCCTGGAAGGTCACAGCTGTAGCTAGGAAATCTGGATTCTTCTCCATCAACCAGGTCTTGACCGTCTCCACCTGAGCCAGAGTAAGTGGCTGTCCCACGTCTGGGTGAAACAGGTTAGCAGCTAGGTGGCAGGGTCGGATCACAAAGTCGATGCGTTTCTGTATCTTGGCTTTGTGGTCTTGTAGAGCTGGGTCTTCAAGGAGGTGGAAGAAGATCTCTGGAGCATCAGCGATAGTGGTCTTATCACGTTGAGATCTGTCGAGGGCCCTGGAAACTGGACGTAGTATATCAGCTGAATCACGGATCTGGCCCCACAGGTTCATGTCCATAATCTTCCTCATGATGACAGCATGGATCTCACCAGGGAAGTCTTGTATAAACTGGATGTAGTAGGTTCTGTTGTGTATGTAGGATTCTAGGCTCATCAGCTCACTCTTCCATCCGGTCTCACTAGGCAGAGTAGGGCACTTGGCATCGGGATGATTGTTCAGCCAGGATGATGGGATGTGATTATTACGGAAGATCTAGTCGTCCCCTCTCCGTCTCCAAGTAAACCAGGTTTTTTTTTATTGTTATTAACAGTTCACAATTAATTATTTCTTTCTTGTCTCTTGACCTTAAAAGAACAATAAAATGTAACTTTATTTTTCATCTGTTTCCACTGCGTTGACTTTAAGGTTGTGTTTTCACCTGATGTTCTGGTTTTTCTTGAACAGTACTGGAGTGTTTCTCTGGTTTCCATGCTGGTCGATAAGACATCTCCATCTGGTCGTTCTACTTGGTTCGTTTTTCATGGTTTTGTTTTTCTCTCCTGTCTGGAGTGAGATGGTGTGTTTGACCTCCATGCTTCCCACAGGGTGTCTCGTTGACACCTCTTTAAAATATACAGATAACAGATTAAAACGTATATCAGATATTCATCTATATCCATTTCCGTTGTGTGTGATCCAGTCCTAAATCCTACAACTCCACTCTCCCAGGTCTGTCCTACACACACTGCTTAAAGTGCCTCTCCTCTCAGCCACCCCACGACGGGCATCCCAGGATTGACCAGCCGCTACATTTCGTCTTCATCTCATGTTTTTCCTCTTTTTTTATTGGAGCTTTAATAGAAGCTTCTTCTTTCTGTTTAGACGTTAAAACCTGTAACAGAATTTCTGAATTGTGAAGGCAGTGCTTCAGCTTGAGCTTTGACTCTCCTTGCATCCTGTACTCCTGCAGAGGTTCATGGTTCAGTATTTGCATGGTACAGATATCTGGTTCTGGGGAGGGCTGTGTAGCACAGTTTAAGGAGACCTGTGAGGTTAGCAGAGCTGTACAGGCAGAAAGGAAGCAGGTGATTGGCTGGACGGCTCAGTCAGAGGGTTTAAAGAACAGACTGTGGACCCTCTTGAGCTCCATTCTGGGTTTTGACTGTTTAGTAAAATGAGTGGGAAGTTGTCCTGAAGTTTGTAGGGGATCCATTTTGGGGAAATGATTTGAGTTGAAGTCTCTTCTTTGAAATTTGGGGGATTCCTTTATGTTTTGGGGTGAATGTGTTTTTTTCTTTGTTAAACTGTTGGAGCTCTCATTCCTCAGTGTGATTGGTAGGAGATCAGTTTTGGTTTCTAATGAAGGTGGATCAGTTCTCTCTCTGAGGTCCTGATGTTAGTTTTTTATGACCAGGTGGAGGTGGGAGTGGTGGGAGCACCACCTTTTCCAAATCTATGTCAGAGTGAATAACATCACCAAGTTGTTCTGTGAGATGGAGACCATCAGGTCGTGTTGGAGGAACGTTTTTGTCGGTAGTCGTGTCCTCTCCGTCTCCAAGTAAACCAGGTTTTTTTGAGTGTTATTAACAGTTAACCAAAACCAAACTTAAAATCACGTGCACGTTGTTTTAAGCATACGTTTAAAATTCGACCCATGGGAGATCCCTTTGGAACTCTTTGTGACCTTTTGATCCACTTTTTCTTGGGTAGGCGGGGGTATTTTTTAGGTTCCCACACAAACGGACAGGCGAGATCTATGACTGCCTCTTCTTCCCAGTTTTCAGTCTGTGGAATCTCAAATTGGGTCTTCGGTTGGAACCATTTATTAAAATGTGATCTGATCTTTATGTGATTTCGTATGAGTTTTTCGTATGAGCCGCTACATTTTATTTTCAGCTCATGTTGGTATTCGTGTCAAGTAAACCAGGTTTTTTTTGAGTGTTATTAACAGTTCATCGTTAATTATTTCTTTCTTGTCACCACTTTGACTTTGGAGTTGTGTTTTCACCTGATGTACTGGTGTGTTTCTATGGTTTCTATTTGCTGTCTAAAGATTATTTGTAAGACACGCTCATTTTCATAGCTTCTTCGGTTTGTTTACACTCCTCTCTGGAGTGAGATGGTGTGTTGGAACTCCATGCTTCACACACAGTGTCTCGGTGACGCCTCCTTTACCTTCTTTTTTAGAAGTGGATTACCTGTTTATATAAGTCTAAACCGTTTTTAAAAAACACAGACATCAGATTAAAATGAGTATCTGTGTATCGGATATTCATATGTATCCATCATCAGCATGAGTCCGAACCGAATCCTAGAACTCCCCTCTGTATTCCTTTCCCTACCAGACTGACCCCCCCCACTCTCCCAGGTCCGTCCTTTACACACTGCTTAAAGTGCCTCTCATCTCTGCCACCACAAGGCGGGCAGCCCAGGACTGACCAGCCTTCGTTCCAGCCAGCAAAGCCCACATTACCCCGATCTCCATGGAGACAGGCAGGCGGGTGGTAACCCTTGTAATTGGTGAAGGAGACACAATAATTTCAGAGTGAAAACTCGACACATCTTGTTTTTCTCAATTTCATTCACGGTCTCAAGACCGGCTGGCTGTCCTCCTCTTCTTGACCTCGTTGTCCCGGTTTTGGAGTGTGGGCATCAGTTACATGTGTCTCTCCCACGTTCCAGTCTTTAGGGGTTGGATAAGATCTGTTACTCTTAATAAACCCACGTTTTAAAAGTTCTGGATTGTAACTAGACATCTACCTGTTGTGTGTGTGTTACTAAAAATAACTTTCTCAGCCTCATTAACAGTGTGTTTTTCCAGTTGTTAGGTCCGTGTACACTCTGGACAGGATGTTGTCTAGCATGGTCAGTTTTTCATATGGTTCTGTCACTAAAACCTGGGGAACGCTGCCTTTGACAAAGAGTTGGTGACTTAGGACATCTTTAACTTCTCACTCCTTCATATCGGGGATCCTCCTTAACTTCTCACTCCTTCATATCGGGGATCCTCCTTAACTTCTTACTCCTTCATATCGGGGATCCTCTTTAACTTCTTACTCCTTCATATCGGGGATCCTCCTTAACTTCTCACTCCTTCATATCGGGGATCCTCCTTAACTTCTTACTCCTTCATATCGGGGATCCTCCTTAACTTCTTACTCCTTCATATCGGGGATCCTCCTTAACTTCTTACTCCTTCATATCGGGGATCCTCTTTAACTTCTCACTCCTTCATATCGGGGATCCTCCTTAACTTCTTACTCCTTCATATCGGGGATCCTCCTTAACTTCTCACTCCTTCATATCGGGGATCCTCCTTAACTTCTTACTCCTTCATATCGGGGATCCTCCTTAACTTCTTACTCCTTCATATCGGGGATCCTCCTTAACTTCTTACTCCTTCATATCGGGGATCCTCCTTAACTTCTTACTCCTTCATTTCGGGGATACCAGTTCAAAATAAATAAAATAAAGACGTGCGCAGGAGAGGATTACCAAATTAAGAGGAGGCGTTCACGTGCGGATCCTGTTTAGTAGTTAAACATTACTTTTCTGTTTTAATTTTATAACAAGTATTCCTTAGTCTGGTACACACACCTAGAGAGAAGCCCGACCCGAAGTAATGATTGACATTTTTAGACCCTTCGGCTCGGGCTTAAGATCTTACCTCTGTTTTGTAGGTCTTTTCTAGACAGTACAGATCAGATTAAAATGATTTCTGGATGGAAGTTGAAACGTCTCGATCATTAAACACACTGTCCTGAAGACACTTTGAAGACTTTCCATCTTTTTTCATCAGCCATCTTTAACTTGTTTTTTCTTGTTGTTAGAAAAATGGAGTGGATTTCAACACCGAGCCTCCACCTGGAACTCTCACAGGTACCAGTAGAACATCAAAGACCCAGTTAAACCACCCGAACTTTACTGGAGCGGTGAAAAAAAATAATCACCGCTCGTAATTATTCATCACCGTTTAACAAAAGTTGGCTCTCGTTAAAGAAACGCCGCATTCGCTCGACCACCGCTGATGTTTCTCAAATCAGTTTTGAGCCGCATAAAACATTGCGAGCGGTGAAGAGCGGCCAATTTCCGCTCCGGCAGAGTTCCTCCCCGCTCCACCAATGTGTAGTCAGAGTTTGGCAGGTTCGTGGACGTTTAGGTTCCCTCGGCCAACTCTGACCACCTTGCTTTGCCAGCGTTGCACTGGCGGTAAATAAACGTTCCAAAAACTTTGTTGGAGTGGTCGTAAGCATTTTACGACCGGATGTGACGTTGCTGGAATACTGTCGGGCGTTGAGGCAGCGATCGATGGCAGTGATGAACTTTGGTTTGGTATCGTTATCCTCGTGAACGCTTAAGCAACGCCGGCTTCTTCACCAGATGCCTCCTCTCTCTCCTCCTGCAGGTGTGTGTGGGGTGATCGAGCAGAAGGATGAGGGTGGGCAGCAGAGGGACTCTGCTTGTGGAGCTCAGACGCAGCCCGGACACGCTGCTCTCTGCGAGTACGTCTTCTAACAACGCTTCCAAATCTTCCGACTGTGTTCTCACCCTCTGTGTCCTCCTCAGGAAGCACTACAGGGAGTACCTGGTCAGCCTCATTAACTGCCACGCCATCGACCCCGCCCCGCTGTACAGCAGCACCGAGCTGCTGTTAGCTTGCCGCCGCTACAAGGTGGACGACACGCGCCAGGACGGAGAGGACACGTCTACTTTCTGCAGCCGCCTGCTCAAGGTGGGTCCCGTACCTCTGACACACCTCACTCTGATTCCTAAACTCTGTGTCTGTCCCCACAGAGGCTGATGGACGAGGTTCCTCTGGGTGACAAGGTTCCACGTAAGAAGTAAAAGTTTTCACAGGTTCCTGTGGACGCAACTTCTGACCCTGAGAAAACTTAACAGAGAGAATTTTTAATGACTCTTTTATTGATTAATCTGTTCACACGTGTTTGTTCATTAAGGATCACCGTGTTGTGAGCAGGTGGGGACGACGGTATCAAGCGCGGACTCAGACTGGAGGAGATTTTATTATATCTTGGCTGAATGAGGACGATGTGAAGATTCTGTTTGTCACTGCTTATCTGGTGCCGGGTCGCAATGCCAACAGCCTCAGGCTTCTCTCACCCGACCTGCATCTTCCAGCTCACCCGGGAGGATTCTGAGGTGTTCCCTGTCCAGCTGTGAGACATAGTCTCTCCAGCAGGTCCTGGGTCTGCCTCTTGGTCTCCTACCGGTGGGACGGAACACCTTACCAGCAAGGCCTTCCGGAGGCATCCCAACCAGATGGTAACCATTGGTTACCATGGTGAGGGTAGGAACGTAGATCCTGGTTACCCTGGTGAGGGTAGGAACGTAGATCCTGGTTACCATGGTGAGGGTAGGAACGTAGATCCTGGTTACCATGGTGAGGGTAGGAACTTAATCCTTGTTACCATGGTGAGTGTAGGAACGTAGATCCTGGTTACCATGGTGAGGGTAGGAACGTAGATCCTGGTTACCACGGTGAGGGTAGGAACGTAGATCCTGGTTACCACGGTGAGGGTAGGAACATAGATCCTGGTTACCATGGTGAGGGTAGGAACATAGATCCTGGTTACCATGGTGAGGGTAGGAACTTAGATCCTGGTTACCATGGTGAGGGTAGGAACGTAGATCCTGGTTACCATGTTGAGGGTAGGAAGGTAGATCCTGGTTACCACGATGAGGCTAGGAACGTAGATCCTGGTTACCATGGTGAGGGTAGGAACATAGATCCTGGTTACCATGGTGAGGGTAGGAACGTAGATCCTGGTTACCATGGTGAGGGTAGGAACGTACATCCTGGTTACCATGGTGAGGGTAGGAACGTAGATCCTGGTTACCATGGTGAGGGTAGGAACGTAGATCCTGGTTACCATGGTGAGGGTAGGAACGTAGATCCTGGTTACCATGGTGAGGGTAGGAACGTAGATCCTGGTTACCACGGTGAGGGTAGGAACGTAGATCCTGGTTACCACGGTGAGGGTAGGAACATAGATCCTGGTTACCACGGTGAGGGTAGGAACATAGATCCTGGTTACCATGGTGAGGGTAGGAACATACAGTGGTGGTCAAAAGTTTACATACACTTGTAAAAAACATAATGTCATGGCTGTCTTGAGTTTCCAGTTATTTCAACAACTCTGATTTTTCTCTGATATAGTGATTGGAACAGATCCTTCTTTGTCACAAAAAACATTCATGAAGTTTGATTCTTTTATGACTTTATTATGGGTAAACTGAAAATGTGACGAAATCAGCTGGGTCAAAAATATACATACAGCAATATGAATGAGCAATTTTGGAGACTTAGAAAGTTGTGTCAATGACATGAGCTTCATAGCATGACCTCTTAACTTCTTGTGAGTGATTATGAGTGACTACAGCTGGTGACTTCTCTGAGGCCATTTAAAAAGGGCTCATTGGATAAAAACACCCACAAACGCTACAATGGGAAAGTCAAAGGAGCTCAGCACAGATTTGAAAAAGAGAATCATTGACTTGAACAAGTCAGGAAAGTCACTTGGAGCCATTTCAAAGCAGCTGCAGGTTCCAAGAGCAACAGTGCAAACAATTGTTTGTAAGTATAAAGTGCATGGCACTGTTTTGTCACTGCCACGATCAGGAAGAAAACGCAAGCTGTCACCTGCTGCTGAGAGAAAACTGGTCAGGAGGGTGAAGAGTCAACCCAGGAGCACCAAAAAGCAGATCTGCCAAGAATTAGAAGCTGCTGGAACACAGGTGTCAGTGTCCACAGTCAAGCGTGTTTTGCATCGCCATGGACTGAGAGGTTGCCGTGCAAGAAGGAAGCCCTTGCTCCAAAAGCGGCACCTTAAGGCTCGACTAAAGTTTGCTGCTGATCACATGGACAAAGTTCTGTGGTCAGATGAAACAAAAATTGAGCTGTTTGGCCACAATGCCCAGCAATATGTTTGGAGGAGAAAAGGTGAGGCCTTTAACCCCAAGAACACCATGCCTACCATCAAGCACTGTGGTGGTAGTATTATGCTGTGGGCCTGTTTTGCTGCCAATGGAACTGGTGCTTTACAGAGAGTCAATGGGACAATGAAGAAGGAGGATTACCTTCAAATTCTTCAAGAAAACCTGAAGTCATCAGCCCGAAGGTTGGGTCTTGGGCGCAGTTGGGTGTTCCAACAGGACAATGACCCCAAACACACATCAAAAGTGGTAATGGAATGGCTAAATCAGGCTAGAATTAAGGTTTTAGAATGGCCTTCCCAAAGTCCTGACTTAAATCCCATTGAGAACATGTGGATAATGCTGAAGAAACAAGTCCATGTCAGAAAGCCAACAAATTTAACTGAACTGCACCAATTCTGTCAAGAGGAGTGGTCAAAGATTCAACCAGAAACTTGCCAGAAGCTTGTGGATGGCTACCAAAAGCGCCTAATTGAAGTAAAAATGGCCAAAGGACATGTAACCAAATATTAGCATTGCTGTATGTATATTTTTGACCCAGCTGATTTCGTCACATTTTCAGTTTACCCATAATAAAGTCATAAAAGAATCAAACTTCATGAATGTTTTTTGTGACAAAGAAGGATCTGTTCCAATCACTATATCAGAGAAAAATCAGAGTTGTTGAAATAACTGGAAACTCAAGACAGCCATGACATTATGTTCTTTACAAGTGTATGTAAACTTTTGACCACCACTGTAGATCCTGGTTACCGTGGTGAGGGTAGGAACGTAGATCCTGGTTACCATGGTGAGGGTAGGAACTTAGATCCTGGTTACCATGGTGAGGGTAGGAACGTAGATCCTGGTTACCATGTTGAGGGTAGGAACGTAGATCCTGGTTACCATGGTGAGGGTAGGAACGTACATCCTGGTTACCATGGTGAGGGTAGGAACGTAGATCCTGGTTACCATGGTGAGGGTAGGAACGTACATCCTGGTTACCATGGTGAGGGTAGGAACATAGAGTGACTGGTACACCCAGAGCCTTGTTTTCTGGTTCAGCTCTTTCTTCACTATAGATCGATGCAGCATCCTGATCATTGCAGATGCCACACCGTTCTGCCTGTCTATTGTCCCCTCCATTCTTCACCAGCTCGTGAACCAGGACGTGAAGATTATTCTTTGTTTTTATTTAAATCAGTAATCTGATTGTAACACGTCTAAATCTAACTGTTGCATGTTTTAAAGTATTTTATGTCTAATAAAAACATAATGTCTGAATTTTGGTGGTTTTGAATGCATTAAGACACTGAAATTAAAAATATGTGTTTAATTAAACTAATTTTGAGTGATTAATTTCTTGAGAGCTGAAATCACTGTGTGTTTCGTTTTAAACTTCGGCTTCACGGTGATTTCACAGCAAGAAAGTCATGGGTTTGAGTCTCGGAGTGGCGGCGAGGCTTGGAACACTGGCCAACTGGGGAATGTATCCGATAGCTCCAAGCAGATCAAGAGAGAGCTCCAAACAGCTTCTGAACAGCTGCTTTGTGGTGCTTAGTTCTATTCTACAAATAGAATAAAATAGGTTACGGGTTGGTCGGTCATTCAGTCAGTCGGTCGGACGGTTGGTCGGACAGTCAGTCAGTCACCTTCTCAACTATCTATCCCTGAAGGTGTTATGAGGGGGTGCTGGAGCCTATTCCGGGTGATTTGAAGCGAGGGGCAGGGTACACACAGAACAGGTGGCCAGTCTGTCGCAAGTTTAAACCTTTTAATTCAATAATAATATGGTTTTGACCTTTATTTCTCTGAAAAACAACTAATTCAGCAGAGTTTGTTTATTAAAGATGATGAAAACCTGGAGATTTTTTCTTTTCAAAGTGAACTCAGAATCAGAATCAGAATGTACTTTATTGATCCCACACAGGGGAAATTTGTGTGTCACAGCAACAACTTCCTATCTGCTAAGTGAGTCGTTGTAGAGCCCGATCACGTACGGAAAGAAAGACCTCCGGTAACAAGATGTTCTCGAGCGGAGCTGTCTGAGCCTCCTGGAGAAGGAGCTCCGTTGTTCGTCCAGGAGTGGGTAGAGAGGATGGTCATGGTTTTCCATGATGGACAAAAGTTTGTTCAGTGACCTCCTCTCTACCACTGCCTCAAGTGAGTCCTGTTTGCTGCCAATGACAGAGCCAGCTAGTCTGATTAGTTTATTCAGTCTGTTGGTGGCTGCGATGCTGCTCCCCCAGCAGATGACAGAGAAGAACAAGGTGCTGGCCACCACAGACTGGTAGAAGGTCTCCAGGATCTTGCCGCACACATTGAAGGACCTCAGCTTCCTTAGAAAGTAAAGTCGGCTGCAAGTCTTCTTGTACACAGCAGTACTGTTGCTCCTCCAGCTCAGTCTACTGTCGATGGTCACTCCAAGGTATTTGTACTCCTCAACCACCTCCACATCTCTACCCAGAATGCAGAGCGGCTGCAAAGCAGTCCTCCTCCTCTTCCGGAAGTCAATCACCATCTCCCTGGTCTTGTCCACATTGAGGAGCAGGTGATTCTCTCCCGCCCACACCACAAATCCATCCACCACCCTCCTGTACTCCTCCTCCTGCCCACCACTTATACACCCTACAACTGCAGAGTCATCAGAGAATTTCTGTAGGTGGCATGAATCGGAGTTGTGCTGGAAGTCTGAAGTGTACAATGTGAAGAGGAATGGAGAGAGCACCGTGCCCTGTGGGGCTCCCACACCACTTAAAACCACATCAGACCGGACTTTCCCCAGCCGGACGAACTGTGGCCTGTCCGTCAGGTAATCAGTGATCCAGGAGACGGCGGACGCACCAGCACCCATCAGCCGCAGCTTATCACCCAGTAATGAGGGCTGGATGGTGTTAAAGGCACTAGAGAAATCAAAGAAGGTGATTCTCACCATGCCTCCACCGCCATCCAGATGTGAATGAGCTCGCTGCAGCAGATGGATGACAGCGTCGTCAACACCCAGGCGTGGCTGGTAGGCAAACTGCAGGGGGTCCAGAGAGGAATTCACCAGCGGTCTCATGTGGGCTAACACCAGCCTCTCCAGCACTTTCATCACATGAGATGTGAGGGCAACTGGACGGAAATCCTTGAGGTCAGATGAAGATGGTTTCTTGGGTACAGGGACCAGGCACGATGTCTTCCAGAGAAGCGGAACCCTCTCCAGCCTGAGGCTCAGGTTGAAGAGGTGCTGGAGAACCCCACACAGCTGGAGCGCACAGGTCCTCAGGGTATGGGGGTTGATGCCATCTGGGCCGGCTGCTTTGTGCTGGTTTAGCTTCTCCAGCTGTTTCTTCACCTGAAAGGTGGTCACAGTCAAACGGTTGAGTGGGGGGGGTTCAGGCACTAGTCCATTGAATCGCTGAGAAGGAGCAGACGCTGGTAGCAGGTGTGGTGGAGGTAGGGAAGAAGAGGTAGTGGTGGTGGCATTTGTAGAGCTAAACCTGTTGAAGAAGGTATTAAAGTCATTAGCTCTATCTTTGCCACCACTAGTGGGTCTGCTTCTTCCCCCATATCCAGTGATCTTTTTCATTCCGGACCACACCGCCCTCATGTTGTCCTGCTGTAGTTTGGATTCCAGCTTCCTCCTGTATGCATCTTTTCCCTTCCTCAGCTGGTCTCGGAGTTGATGCTGCACCATCTTCTGCTCCTCCCGGTCTCCAGACCTGAAGGCTGCTTTCTTCCGGTTAAGGAGCGTCTTCAGGTCACAGGTGATCCAGGGTTTGTTGTTGGGGAAGCATCGAACAATCCGGGTGGGACAGACAGACTCCACACAGAACTTAATGTATTCTGTAATGCAGTCTGTCATGCCATCAATGTCTTCTCCATGAGGTGTGCAGAGTGCATCCCAGTCCGTGGATCCGAGACAGTCCTTTAGAGCCCGCTCTGTTTCCGGAGTCCACTTCCTGACAGTCTTTTTGGACACGGGTTTTTGCAGGGCGATTGGGACATAACACGGCTTTAGATGGACCAGGTTGTGATCAGACCTGCCAAGGGGAGGAAGGGCTGTGGCTCTGTATGCATTTTGTATGTTTGCATACAGGAGGTCCAACGTTTTATTCTCCCTCGTGGGGCAGTCCACGTACTGGGTGAAGTCAACAAGTGATCTGTTCATGTTGATGTGGTTGAAATCACCAGTTATGATACAGAAGGCGTTGGGCTGCTGTGTTTGTAGGCGGGAAACGGTGGTTAAAATGACGTCACCAGCAGTTTCAGCATCAGCCGACGGAGGAACATAAACAGTCACCACCATAACCGATGTAAATTCCATCAGCACATAGTAAGGCCGAAGTCCAACCGCCAGTAACTCCACATGCGGTGTACAGAGACGCTCCTTGACACAGACATGTCTGGGATTGCACCAGCGCTCACTCACATAGAGCACAATCCCACCTCCTCTCTTCTTACAGCTGCTGGTTGCATCTCTGTCCGCCCGCACAGTCTCAAAACCAGGAACCTCGACACTGTTGTCTGGGATGTGGGAATGCAGCCATGTCTCAGTGAAGCTCAGTAAACTGCATTCATGATATTCCGCTTGTGTGTTGATTAGCGTCGTTAGCTCCTCGGTCTTATTAGCCAGTGAGCGCACATTTCCCATTATAACTGCAGGCACAGCAGGCTTGAATCTCCTCCTATTCATTTTAACGTGGGCCCCGGCTCTGCGTCCACGACGTCTTTTCCGGATCTCTCTTGGAATTACATGCCGGGCTCCATGAAGCAGGCTAGGTTTACTAATAGCTAACAGTTGGTCGCGAGTGTAAACAATAGCCATACTTCTAGTATAAAAAAAGACTTAGTTTTTAAAGAAAACATTCAAGAAAACATAAGTTTCCAAGTTGGAAAATAAACTAGCCAACACTAAAAAAATTTGGAAAAAGAACCCAATAACGACTGGATGACAGTTAGCAAAAGACGAGGAGCTGCTGTAACAGGCATCCGTACACGGCGCCATCTTGGAAAAAAAAAAAAAAAAAAAAAAAAAAACTCTTTAACACTCGTGGACTTATTCACCAAAGTCATTATCGGATACAAGAAGATCTGGAATAAACTTACCTCACAGGAGATTTTGGGGGGATTGAGGAGGCGGGGCCAAAATGAGGAGTTTGTTGTCACATCCGCCAATGGACACTACCCGTCATGACAGTTGTGGTAAAACAAACCGTTCAAAACATGAGAAAGCAGCTGGTAAATTGTGCGTCTTTTGTGTGTTACCACCTAGTGTTATGTATCAGTATGAAGAGGAATTACCACCAGGAATACACCCCTGTACTGATTGGTCATGCTTTGTTTTGAGGCTCACACACAGAAGCTGTCACATGAACAAAGTTCCCGGAGGTCCGACTTCTTCCATACTTCTTCTTCTTCTTTCGGCTTTTCCCTTTAGGGGGCGCCACATCAAGTCAGTTCCCTCCATCTAACCCTATCTGCTGCATCCTCTTCAGTCACACCAACTATCTTCATGTCTTCCTTCACTGTATCCATGAACCTCCTCTTTGGTCTTCCTCTAGTCCTCTTTCCTGGTGGTTCCAAACCAAGCATCCTTCTTCTGATGTACTCTCTCTCTCTCCTCTGCACATGTCCAAACCATCTCAGTCTGACCTCTCTGACTTTAAAACCTCTAACATGTGCTGTTCCTCTGATCCTGTCCATCCTGGTCACTCCCAGAGAGATCCTCAGCATCTTCATCTCTGCTACAAACATCTCTGTTTCCTGTCTTTTCTTCAGTGCTACTGTCTCTAGACCAATCAGCATGGCCGCTCTCACCACACTGTCTCTAGACCAATCAGCATGGCCGCTCTCACCACACTGTCTCTAGACCAATCAGCATGGCCACTCTCACCACACTGTCTCTAGACCAATCAGCATGGCCGCTCTCACCACACTGTCTCTAGACCAATCACCATGGCCGGTCTCACCACACTGTCTCTAGACCAATCAGCATGGCCGGTCTCACCACACTGTCTATAGACCAATCAGCATGGCCGCTCTCCACACTGTCTCTAGACCAATCAGCATGGCCGCTCTCACCACACTGTTTCTAGACCAATCAGCATGGCCGTTCTCACCACACTGTCCCTAGACCAATCAGCATGGCCGCTCTCACCACACTGTCTCTAGACCAATCAGCATGGCCGCTCTCACCACACTGTCTCTAGACCAATCAGCATGGCCGCTCTCACCACACTGTCTCTAGACCAATCAGCATGGCCGCTCTCACCACGGTTTTGTACACTTTTACTTTCATTTTAGCTGAAACTCTTCTATCACACATCACACCTGATACTTTCCTCCACCCGTTCCAGCCTGCCTGCACACTCTTCTTCACCTCTTTTCCACACTCTCCATTGCTCTGGACTGTTTATCCTAGATACTTAAAATCTTCCACCTTCTTTATCTCTTCTCCCTGTAACCTCACTTTTCCATTTGGATCCCTCTCATTCACACACATGTACTCTGTTTTACTCTGACTAATCTTCATTGCTCTTCTTTCACATTCCATATGTGAAAGGTTATTATTCCACACGTTCACCAAAAACAATACAAGACCATGCAGATCGCTACTAGTGGCTTTCAGATGAACAGCTGCAGCAGCAGGAGATGCCATGTGTTTAGCCTCATTATACCTAATCATGTTCATAGAATGCACTAGACTGTTCATCATGGTGGAGTTTATTAGCCTTGGCAGGTGAGTGTGAGATACGTGGCATGTCTGAAACCACCTCATGGGAACGGCAGTCTTTCATGTTTGCTTTAATTTATCCTATTGTTTATTTGGGAGTGTTTGCCAAGAATTCCAAAAGTTATGAAAAACATTTCTGTCATGCTTTTTTTATAATGACATTTAATCATGAAACAGCTGATCTTTTCATTTCCTTCAAACTTGTTTTGCTAGATTTTTTAAACTTGACTTCAGGTAAAAATAAAACTCATGAACATTGAGAATGAAACTTTAAAACTTTCATTTTATATAGATTAGCAGTTCCGTTCCGTCATCTTCCGCTTTTTCTGGGGTCGGGTCGCGGGGGCAACACCCTCAAGCGGGCAGCCCAGGCCTCTCTCTCCCCGGGTGCATCCTCCAGCTCACCTGGAAGGATCCCAAGTCGTTCCCCGGCCAGCTTTGAGACATAGTCTCTCCAGCGTGTCCGGGGTCTGCCCCTTGGTCTCCTCCTGGTGGGACGTGCCCAAAATACCTCGCCTGCGAGGCGCTCGGGTGGCATCCTGACCAGATGCCCGAACCACCCCATCTCGCTCCTCTTGACCTGGAGGAGGAGCGTATCCTGCGTATATCCTGGTTACCATGGTGAGGGTAGGAACGTAGATCCTGGTTACCATGGTGAGGGTAGGAACATAGATCCTGGTTACCATGGTGAGGGTAGGAACGTAGATCCTGGTTACCATGGTGAGGGTAGGAACGTAGATCCTGGTTACCATGGTGAGGGTAGGAACCTAGATCCTGGTTACCATGGTGAGGGTAGGAACGTACATCCTGGTTACCATGGTGAGGGTAGGAACGTAGATCCTGGTTACCATGGTGAGGGTAGGAACGTACATCCTGGTTACCATGGTGAGGGTAGGAACATAGAGTGACTGGTACACCCAGAGCCTTGTTTTCTGGTTCAGCTCTTTCTTCACTATAGATCGATGCAGCATCCTGATCATTGCAGATGCCACACCGTTCTGCCTGTCTATTGTCCCCTCCATTCTTCACCAGCTCGTGAACCAGGACGTGAAGATTATTCTTTGTTTTTATTTAAATCAGTAATCTGATTGTAACACGTCTAAATCTAACTGTTGCATGTTTTAAAGTATTTTATGTCTAATAAAAACATAATGTCTGAATTTTGGTGGTTTTGAATGCATTAAGACACTGAAATTAAAAATATGTGTTTAATTAAACTAATTTTGAGTGATTAATTTCTTGAGAGCTGAAATCACTGTGTGTTTCGTTTTAAACTTCGGCTTCACGGTGATTTCACAGCAAGAAAGTCATGGGTTTGAGTCTCGGAGTGGCGGCGAGGCTTGGAACACTGGCCAACTGGGGAATGTATCCGATAGCTCCAAGCAGATCAAGAGAGAGCTCCAAACAGCTTCTGAACAGCTGCTTTGTGGTGCTTAGTTCTATTCTACAAATAGAATAAAATAGGTTACGGGTTGGTCGGTCATTCAGTCAGTCGGTCGGACGGTTGGTCGGACAGTCAGTCAGTCACCTTCTCAACTATCTATCCCTGAAGGTGTTATGAGGGGGTGCTGGAGCCTATTCCGGGTGATTTGAAGCGAGGGGCAGGGTACACACAGAACAGGTGGCCAGTCTGTCGCAAGTTTAAACCTTTTAATTCAATAATAATATGGTTTTGACCTTTATTTCTCTGAAAAACAACTAATTCAGCAGAGTTTGTTTATTAAAGATGATGAAAACCTGGAGATTTTTTCTTTTCAAAGTGAACTCAGAATCAGAATCAGAATCAGAATGTACTTTATTGATCCCACACAGGGGAAATTTGTGTGTCACAGCAACAACTTCCTATCTGCTAAGTGAGTCGTTGTAGAGCCCGATCACGTACGGAAAGAAAGACCTCCGGTAACAAGATGTTCTCGAGCGGAGCTGTCTGAGCCTCCTGGAGAAGGAGCTCCGTTGTTCGTCCAGGAGTGGGTAGAGAGGATGGTCATGGTTTTCCATGATGGACAAAAGTTTGTTCAGTGACCTCCTCTCTACCACTGCCTCAAGTGAGTCCTGTTTGCTGCCAATGACAGAGCCAGCTAGTCTGATTAGTTTATTCAGTCTGTTGGTGGCTGCGATGCTGCTCCCCCAGCAGATGACAGAGAAGAACAAGGTGCTGGCCACCACAGACTGGTAGAAGGTCTCCAGGATCTTGCCGCACACATTGAAGGACCTCAGCTTCCTTAGAAAGTAAAGTCGGCTGCAAGTCTTCTTGTACACAGCAGTACTGTTGCTCCTCCAGCTCAGTCTACTGTCGATGGTCACTCCAAGGTATTTGTACTCCTCAACCACCTCCACATCTCTACCCAGAATGCAGAGCGGCTGCAAAGCAGTCCTCCTCCTCTTCCGGAAGTCAATCACCATCTCCCTGGTCTTGTCCACATTGAGGAGCAGGTGATTCTCTCCCGCCCACACCACAAATCCATCCACCACCCTCCTGTACTCCTCCTCCTGCCCACCACTTATACACCCTACAACTGCAGAGTCATCAGAGAATTTCTGTAGGTGGCATGAATCGGAGTTGTGCTGGAAGTCTGAAGTGTACAATGTGAAGAGGAATGGAGAGAGCACCGTGCCCTGTGGGGCTCCCACACCACTTAAAACCACATCAGACCGGACTTTCCCCAGCCGGACGAACTGTGGCCTGTCCGTCAGGTAATCAGTGATCCAGGAGACGGCGGACGCACCAGCACCCATCAGCCGCAGCTTATCACCCAGCAATGAGGGCTGGATGGTGTTAAAGGCACTAGAGAAATCAAAGAAGGTGATTCTCACCATGCCTCCACCGCCATCCAGATGTGAATGAGCTCGCTGCAGCAGATGGATGACAGCATCGTCAACACCCAGGCGTGGCTGGTAGGCAAACTGCAGGGGGTCCAGAGAGGAATTCACCAGCGGTCTCATGTGGGCTAACACCAGCCTCTCCAGCACTTTCATCACATGAGATGTGAGGGCAACTGGACGGAAATCCTTGAGGTCAGATGAAGATGGTTTCTTGGGTACAGGGACCAGGCACGATGTCTTCCAGAGAAGCGGAACCCTCTCCAGCCTGAGGCTCAGGTTGAAGAGGTGCTGGAGAACCCCACACAGCTGGAGCGCACAGGTCCTCAGGGTATGGGGGTTGATGCCATCTGGGCCGGCTGCTTTGTGCTGGTTTAGCTTCTCCAGCTGTTTCTTCACCTGAAAGGTGGTCACAGTCAAACGGTTGAGTGGGGGGGTTCAGGCACTAGTCCATTGAATCGCTGAGAAGGAGCAGACGCTGGTAGCAGGTGTGGTGGAGGTAGGGAAGAAGAGGTAGTGGTGGTGGCATTTGTAGAGCTAAACCTGTTGAAGAAGGTATTAAAGTCATTAGCTCTATCTTTGCCACCACTAGTGGGTCTGCTTCTTCCCCCATATCCAGTGATCTTTTTCATTCCGGACCACACCGCCCTCATGTTGTCCTGCTGTAGTTTGGATTCCAGCTTCCTCCTGTATGCATCTTTT
The DNA here is from genome assembly GCA_902685375.1 of Neostethus bicornis. Classification (NCBI taxonomy): domain Eukaryota; kingdom Metazoa; phylum Chordata; class Actinopteri; order Atheriniformes; family Phallostethidae; genus Neostethus; species Neostethus bicornis. The sequence goes on along the minus strand of CACRXE010000006.1, from coordinate 2,902,131 downwards.
CCCTTCCTCAGCTGGTCTCGGAGTTGATGCTGCACCATCTTCTGCTCCTCCCGGTCTCCAGACCTGAAGGCTGCTTTCTTCCGGTTAAGGAGCGTCTTCAGGTCACAGGTGATCCAGGGTTTGTTGTTGGGGAAGCATCGAACAATCCGGGTGGGACAGACAGACTCCACACAGAACTTAATGTATTCTGTAATGCAGTCTGTCATGCCATCAATGTCTTCTCCATGAGGTGTGCAGAGTGCATCCCAGTCCGTGGATCCGAGACAGTCCTGTAGAGCCCGCTCTGTTTCCGGAGTCCACTTCCTGACAGTCTTTTTGGACACGGGTTTTTGCAGGGCGATTGGGACATAACACGGCTTTAGATGGACCAGGTTGTGATCAGACCTGCCAAGGGGAGGAAGGGCTGTGGCTCTGTATGCATTTTGTATGTTTGCATACAGGAGGTCCAACGTTTTATTCTCCCTCGTGGGGCAGTCCACGTACTGGGTGAAGTCAACAAGTGATCTGTTCATGTTGATGTGGTTGAAATCACCAGTTATGATACAGAAGGCGTTGGGCTGCTGTGTTTGTAGGCGGGAAACGGTGGTTAAAATGACGTCACCAGCAGTTTCAGCATCAGCCGACGGAGGAACATAAACAGTCACCACCATAACCGATATAAATTCCCTCGGCAGATAGTAAGGCCGAAGTCCAACCGCCAGTAACTCCACATGCGGTGTACAGAGACGCTCCTTGACACAGACATGTCTGGGATTGCACCAGCGCTCACTCACATAGAGCACAATCCCACCTCCTCTCTTCTTACAGCTGCTGGTTGCATCTCTGTCCGCCCGCACAGTCTCAAAACCAGGAACCTCGACACTGTTGTCTGGGATGTGGGAATGCAGCCATGTCTCAGTGAAGCTCAGTAAACTGCATTCATGATATTCCGCTTGTGTGTTGATTAGCGTCGTTAGCTCCTCGGTCTTATTAGCCAGTGAGCGCACATTTCCCATTATAACTGCAGGCACAGCAGGCTTGAATCTCCTCCTATTCATTTTAACGTGGGCCCCGGCTCTGCGTCCACGACGTCTTTTCCGGATCTCTCTTGGAATTACATGCCGGGCTCCATGAAGCAGGCTAGGTTTACTAATAGCTAACAGTTGGTCGCGAGTGTAAACAATAGCCATACTTCTAGTATAAAAAAAGACTTAGTTTTTAAAGAAAACATTCAAGAAAACATAAGTTTCCAAGTTGGAAAATAAACTAGCCAACACTAAAAAAATTTGGAAAAAGAACCCAATAACGACTGGATGACAGTTAGCAAAAGACGAGGAGCTGCTGTAACAGGCATCCGTACACGGCGCCATCTTGGAAAAAAAAAAAAAAAAAAAAAAAAAAACTCTTTAACACTCGTGGACTTATTCACCAAAGTCATTATCGGATACAAGAAGATCTGGAATAAACTTACCTCACAGGAGATTTTGGGGGGATTGAGGAGGCGGGGCCAAAATGAGGAGTTTGTTGTCACATCCGCCAATGGACACTACCCGTCATGACAGTTGTGGTAAAACAAACCGTTCAAAACATGAGAAAGCAGCTGGTAAATTGTGCGTCTTTTGTGTGTTACCACCTAGTGTTATGTATCAGTATGAAGAGGAATTACCACCAGGAATACACCCCTGTACTGATTGGTCATGCTTTGTTTTGAGGCTCACACACAGAAGCTGTCACATGAACAAAGTTCCCGGAGGTCCGACTTCTTCCATACTTCTTCTTCTTCTTTCGGCTTTTCCCTTTAGGGGGCGCCACATCAAGTCAGTTCCCTCCATCTAACCCTATCTGCTGCATCCTCTTCAGTCACACCAACTATCTTCATGTCTTCCTTCACTGTATCCATGAACCTCCTCTTTGGTCTTCCTCTAGTCCTCTTTCCTGGTGGTTCCAAACCAAGCATCCTTCTTCTGATGTACTCTCTCTCTCTCCTCTGCACATGTCCAAACCATCTCAGTCTGACCTCTCTGACTTTAAAACCTCTAACATGTGCTGTTCCTCTGATCCTGTCCATCCTGGTCACTCCCAGAGAGATCCTCAGCATCTTCATCTCTGCTACAAACATCTCTGTTTCCTGTCTTTTCTTCAGTGCTACTGTCTCTAGACCAATCAGCATGGCCGCTCTCACCACACTGTCTCTAGACCAATCAGCATGGCTGCTCTCACCACACTGTCTCTAGACCAATCAGCATGGCCACTCTCACCACACTGTCTCTAGACCAATCAGCATGGCCGCTCTCACCACACTGTCTCTAGACCAATCACCATGGCCGGTCTCACCACACTGTCTCTAGACCAATCAGCATGGCCGGTCTCACCACACTGTCTATAGACCAATCAGCATGGCCGCTCTCCACACTGTCTCTAGACCAATCAGCATGGCCGCTCTCACCACACTGTTTCTAGACCAATCAGCATGGCCGTTCTCACCACACTGTCCCTAGACCAATCAGCATGGCCGCTCTCACCACACTGTCTCTAGACCAATCAGCATGGCCGCTCTCACCACACTGTCTATAGACCAATCAGCATGGCCGCTCTCACCACACTGTCTCTAGACCAATCAGCATGGCCGCTCTCACCACGGTTTTGTACACTTTTACTTTCATTTTAGCTGAAACGCTTCCATCACACATCACACCTGATACTTTCCTCCACCCGTTCCAGCCTGCCTGCACACGCTTCTTCACCTCTTTTCCAAACTCTCCATTGCTCTGGACTGTTGATCCTAGATACTTAAAATCTTCCACCTTCTTTATCTCTTCTCCCTGTAACCTCACTTTTCCATTTGGATCCCTCTCATTCACACACATGTACTCTGTTTTACTCTGACTAATCTTCATTCCTCTTCTTTCACATTCCATATGTGAAAGGTTATTATTCCATACGTTCACCAAAAACAATACAAGACCATGCAGATCGCTACAAGTGGCTTTCAGATGCACAGCTGCAGCAGCAGGAGATGCCATGTGTTTAGCCTCATTATACCTAATCATGTTCATAGAATGCACTAGACTGTTCATCATGGTGGAGTTTATTAGCCTTGGCAGGTGAGTGTGAGATACGTGGCATGTCTGAAACCACCTCATGGGAACGGCAGTCTTTCATGTTTGCTTTAATTTATCCTATTGTTTATTTGGGAGTGTTTGCCAAGAATTCCAAAAGTTATTAAAAACATTTCTGTCATGCTTTTTTTATAATGACATTTAATCATGAAACAGCTGATCTTTTCATTTCCTTCAAACTTGTTTTACTAGATTTTTTAAACTTGACTTCAGGTAAAAATAAAACTCATGAACATTCAAAATGAAACTTTGAAACTTTCATTTTATATAGATTAGCAGTTCCGTTCCGTCATCTTCCGCTTGTTCCGGGGTCGGGTCGCGGGGGTAACAGCCTCAAACGGGAAGCCCAGGCCTTTCTCTCCCCGGCTGCATCCTCCAGCTCACCTGGAAGGATCCCAAGTCGTTCCCCGGCCAGCTGTGAGACATAGTCTCTCCAGCAGGTCCGAGGTCTGCCCCTTGGTCTCCTCCTGGTGGGACGTGCCCGAAAAACCTCGCCCGCGAGGCGCTCGGGGAGCATCCTGACCAGATGCCCGAACCATCCCATCTGGCTCCTCTCGACCTGGAGGAGGAGCGGCTCGACACCGAGCTCCTCCCGGATGGCAGAGCTCCTCACCCGATCTCTGAGTGAGAGCCCAGCCATCCTTCACAGGAAGCTCATTTCGGCCGCTTGTACCCGTGATCTCCTGTTACTTATCACCCATCTCGGGTGAAGGAGGAGATGGGTCATACAGGTTAAATGAGTAAATTTAAAACAGTAAAATTTTAGTTAATTACAGAGTAAACTTCTTCTAAAGTGTTAAAAATAAAAAGGAAGTCAAACATCTGAAAAGAACAAAAAAAACAACAATAATCTTTCAATCAAGTTTTAACTTTAAGCATTAAAATTATATCAAACTTTATTAAAATATGAACAATGATTTTTTTAAATGATTTGAAACAAAAATTAGGGTTTGACCAATTTTGCATTTTTACGGTTTCAGTTTAAAGGATCCCTGTTTAAAATTTTTTTTCACATTAATAAAGAATTTTTTTTCATGATTTCTCTTGTGACATTTAAAAAAATGCTGACATGAAACCAAAATAACTGAAAAAACTCAGCAGTGAAAAACTAACAATTTTCTCATTTACACGTTTAAAATCAACATTTTTAAACTGCATATTATTTAAAATGATATCATTTAGACATAAATTGTCATTTAAACAAAAACCCCTAAAGTCCCACATTTACAAAAACTCTTCTCCTGCACCGTTTGCTGTTTATTCAATTTAAAGTTATATTTACCTAAAACTGGGACGACATGGAGTCATTTAAGATTTCAGTTACTCAGAATGTTTAACATCATGCCGACATTTACACAGAGTTATGAAATCACACACAGTTCAAAATCATAAAAAATTATTCACAGTGTCTTCAGGACTTCCATCCAGAAACGTCTTGATCATCAAACACACCGTCCAGAAGACACTTTGAAGCTGGTATTATGATGGATCGCTCCTGGACGAAGGAGGAATTACACGGACTACAATTCAAGACTCACAGTTTGAGTGTGAACAACTACGATCTAAAACAGGAGTCACTACAAAATCTCAGAAACTCATCTGACCGTCTGATTTCTGGTCGGGAGCAATGATGTCTCCTTGTAACCGTATGTACACTGAGACACACCATGAAGATGTCGTACAACCTGAAATCCCACTAAATCCAGACCAAATATTACAGAACCTGTCCAGCTTTAATCTTGACAATCAGGAACATTTTTATTGATAACTGATTTCTCTCAAGAGCATAAAACTGTCCGATTTGACCAAACAAATGGAGATAAATCGGTCAATAAAAAGGAAGACATGAAGTTATTAAAATCTTTATTCTTGTAACATTCACTCTAATATGTACTGTTATTAATGACATCATTCTCATCCCGTGGTATTGAAACATACTGGAGAAAACGTTTGGACAATTCAATCCCTCTAAAGTCAGAATGGAGACCGTTTGTCTGGTTTCAACCAAAGAAGACTGAACACAGCAAACAGCTGAGCATCGAACCATCTGAAACTGTTTACCCCGGTTTAACTGGGATGGATGGAAACTCTGAGGGTCACCGGATCATCTCTTCTGAATGAAAGAGGATTTTATCTGTTTCAAACTGACCAAATAAGAAAAGAACTTCAGTAGTAACTAAAAATCCTCAGAAATATTAGCTCTGAAACCCTGGACAATGGTAACCAGGATCTACATTCCTACCCTCACCATGGTAACCAGGATCTACGTTCCTACCCTCACCATGGTAACCAGGATCTACATTCCTACCCTCACCATGGTAACCAGGATCTACGTTCCTACCCTCACCGTGGTAACCAGGATCTACGTTCCTACCCTCACCATGGTAACCAAGATCTATGTTCCTACCCTCACCATGGTAACCAGGATCTACATTCTTACCCTCACCGTGGTAACCAGGATCTATGTTCCTACCCTCACCATGGTAACCAGGATCTACATTCCTACCCTCACCATGGTAACCAGGATCTACATTCCTACCCTCACTATGGTAACCAGGATCTACGTTCCTACCCTCACCATGGTAACCAGGATCTACGTTCCTACCCTCACCATGGTAACCAGGATCTACGTTCCTATCCTCACCGTGGTAACCAGGATCTACGTTCCTACCCTCACTATGGTAACCAGGATCTACGTTCCTACCCTCACCATGGTAACCAGGATCTACGTTCCTACCCTCACCATGGTAACCAGGATCTACGTTCCTATCCTCACCATGGTAACCAGGATCTACATTCCTACCCTCACCATGGTAACCAGGATCTACGTTCCTATCCTCACCGTGGTAACCAGGATCTACGTTCCTACCCTCACTATGGTAACCAGGATCTACGTTCCTACCCTCACCATGGTAACCAGGATCTACATTCCTACCCTCACCATGGTAACCAGGATCTACGTTCCTATCCTCACCGTGGTAACCAGGATCTACGTTCCTACCCTCACTATGGTAACCAGGATCTACGTTCCTACCCTCACCATGGTAACCAGGATCTACGTTCCTACCCTCACCATGGTAACCAGGATCTACGTTCCTACCCTCACCATGGTAACCAGGATCTACGTTCCTACCCTCACCATGGTAACCAGGATCTACGTTCCTACCCTCACCATGGTAACCAGGATCTACGTTCCTACCCTCACCATGGTAACCAGGATCTACGTTCCTACCTTCACCATGGTAACCAGGATCTACGTTCCTACCCTCACCATGGTAACCAGGATCTACGTTCCTAACCTCACAATGGTAACCAGGATCTACGTTCCTACCCTCACCATGGTAACCAGGATGTATGTTCCTACCCTCACCATGGTAACCAGGATCTACGTTCCTACCCTCACCATGGTAACCAGGATGTATGCTCCTACCCTCACCATGGTAACCAGGATGTATGCTCCTACCCTCACCATGGTAACCAGGATGTATGTTCCTACCTAGACTCTAAAACCTCTAAAACCTCGCAGAGCAGAGGTGCAGACCAACAGAACGGTTCAACTTTATTCATCAAAACATATTAAATAGCAGTCCTTAAAAGAGAGAGTTCACCTCTCCAGGCGCAGCCTATGGGCACCTCCATGTCCCCGGTCCATTTCAAACAGGCTCAGTCTTTACCCGGACCTCTTTGTCCGGACCGCCATCACTGCTTTCAAGGCCAGGTGAGAGCCTCGTCCCTCACATCACGATAGCGTGCGGGCTGAACCACCTGCATAGTCTGCCATGAGCACACCCCACTGTGCCTCTCCGCTGCTGCTCCCTCCTCCACCCCAACTGCCCCTCATGTGTAAATCAACTAGTGATTACATCACTGATTAGTAACAAATTAACTAAATTAAACGATTAAAACACGGAAAATAAAAACATAAAATCCACCAGTGACGTTATGTTGATTTTTCTGGAATAAACATCTTTTTCTGGAACTAAGTTTTTGTGCTTCAAGCATAATTTTTTTTAATCAGAAACACCCCGATACCTTCATCAAATCAAGTTAGTTTGTCTTTGTGTTTAAAAAGTTGAGTGAAAAGTTTAAATATTTACACTCCTGTTAATTATTGGTTCTGCTGTTCTGGATTTCCTGTGCAGCCAAACCGAGCTTCTACAACTCTCCGAACTGCATCTGTTGGAGTTTCTGCTGCTGCAGCAGCATCATACCCCATCATAGCCCCTCTTATGCCAGCTTGGAAGGCTGAATTTATTACGATCCTGGTTGGAGATAAAACAGCTGAACCTGAAGGCTGTTGAAGATTCAAACCAAGGCGGAGAACCTCCTCTGCCGCGCCCAGAAATGCTCCTAATAATGCGCCTGCTGTCAAACTAACAAACTTAGTCCACAACCCCTCCCCAACCTTTTCTTGAGCTCTGTTTTTAATCTCCTCTGCTGGTAAACCTCTTGTTGTCTGTTCTAAGTTCCTCACCTCGTTCTGTAATTCTCTGCTAACTTCCATGAGCATCTCGTTGGTGTAACATTTCCCCTCGTTTGCTTTAATTATCTCATCAAATGTCTTGAAAATCTCCTTCACTTGGAATGCATTGCTATTGTAAGCCCCTTCCTCGTTAGCTTTCCAATATTTATTATCTACAACGTGGCATCTTCCTCCACATTTTCTCACCAGATCATCCAGATCCTCGTGGAAACGGACGAAATCTAAAATCTCCATTCCGTCCAGTTGATCTCCATGTGTAAAAACAACTGCTGCAAATTTCAGAGCATCCTCTGAAAACTGCTCACATAATGTTTTAACGACACGTTTTTCCTGCTCGGTGTATTTTTCTACTTTAAGAACAATCAGAAAAGCATGTGGCCCGGGAGCGACCAGAGTGAGACACTTGATTATCTCTGTCTTGATGGAGTCTTCAGAAGCAGACGTGTCGAAAAGGCTGTAAGAGTCGATCACGGTGAGGTTTCGTCCATCGATGCATCGAGTCACTACTTGATTCACACTGGTTTCAGAACTGGGTGTGTGACTTATTTGGAAAAAGTTTCCTCCTAAAATGCTGTTTGCCAAACTGCTTTTCCCGGCCCCGGTCTTCCCCAGCAGGACGACTCTTCTTGTTGCTGGAAAACAGAAACAGTTACTGAACAGGTGCTTTTTTTTACCTTTAAAAAAAACAGTGATGTTTTCATCAACGATGACGACAACAAAATGATTTTGTTGACGAAGCATTTTTTCATGACGATGACGTAACAAAATAACAATAACAAAATAAATGCGACATTTCGGTGATAAAAATGTGACGAGACGTTTGCGAGACGTTTGTGACTAAACCAAATAAATCCAAAAAGCTCATCTCAAAGAACATTTGGCAAAGTTTACACAACCTCCACAATCCAAGACAGCTTAGAGTGGTTAGCAAGCTGGAGTTTGGGTCACCATCTCCATGGGTAACAAAAACGTAATGAAAACATAACAAAATAGGCGTCAGACATTTCTGTCTGTGAAAAGAAAAAACACAGCGGCTGCATCTGTCTCTCACGGCGACACGCCCCCCACCATGCTGCACGTTCACACCGTCTACACAACACACCTGCAGCCATGAGGAGGTCACACCACGATGTCAGCAGCAACAAAGAGGCTTGGTGATCGGAAACTTAACGGTTTCCACATATTTTGCGCAAGATGACGCAATTTTGAAGATGACGAAAATATGACTGAAACTTAAATTAATTTTCGTTCCAAAGACGAAGACTAAAATGAAAACTCAGATGGCTGCTAAAAACAACAATGTTGAAAAATAGTAAACACCCCTTTTTATTTTATTCTATACCATATTTATCCCTCAACGGGGAAATTATTTTGCTCCATCGCACCGCAGCAGCTGGCCACGACAGAATCATTGTTTGTTTTAATATCTGAGTTACCGTAATTTCACGACCATAAGGCTCACCTTAAAGTCTCAAATTTTCTTCAAAATGAGCGGTGCGCCCTATCTGATTTGTGATTGGTGGACGTATTACAGAACCATGAGGTGGACGCAGTTGAAAACATGAGAATGTTAAAGGGTGAAGTGTGTGTGTGGATTATGTCTAAAAGAACAGGTGTGTTCTTTATGCAGAACATTGATGTTTTAAAAACACTGAAAATGAAAAAGAGACACGCTTATGAAGCTCAGTTTAAACTGATGGCAATCAGCTGCGCCGGGCGAGTTACGCCACAGTTTGCCAGTGGATTGTAGATGCTCGGGCTAACGTGTCTGCTGGCACTGTTGTCCGAGCTTTCCCAAAAGCGGGCATCATTTCCGAGGAGCCGCACGGTTCAGAAAGTGACTCTGACAGCGAGGAAAGTGAACCTGCGAGGTTGGATTTAGAGCAGCTGTTAGATTCTGCACCAGAGGATGAGGACTTTGATGGATTTAATAAATGACTTTATGACGACTGTAAATAATATTTAAATAAAACCAAACAAACTCAGTTTTACTCCTGATCTATTTTTAAATACACACGTGTGTGTGCGTATGCGCGCGGCTATGTGTATGTGTGTGTGTTGTTGTAAGGCGGATTTACGTAGTAGAGGATATGTATATAAAACCTGCGTCCTATCATCAGGTGCGCCTTGTGTGTGTTAAATACAGAGCACGCAAAATTTGGACAGCGCCTTTTAATACGGTGCGCCCTGTGGTTGTGAAAATACTTCACTTGACTTGGGATCCTTCCAGGTGAGCTGGAGGATGCAGCCGGGGAGAGAGAGGCCTGGGCTGCCCGTTTCAGGCTGTTGCCCCCGCGACCCGACCCAGGAACAAGCGGAAGATGACGGAACGAAACGGAAGGTTACGGGCAGCCATGATGGGAGGAGATGGGGGTTAATTGGTAGGAAGTTTTACTAAAACATCACGTCTGATTCTAATAAACAATTTTTATTCATAAGTTGATTAAAAAACAGAAAAAGTTTAAACCTATTAGTCGGTCGGTCAATCAGTCATCTTCTTAACTATCTGTCCCTGAAAATGTTATGAGGGGGTGCCGGAGCCCATCCCGGGTGATTTGAAACGAGGGGCAGGGTACACACAGAACAGGTGGCCAGTCTGTCGCAGGTTAAACCTTTCAATTCAATAATAATATGGTTTTGACCTTTATTTCTCTGAAAAACAACTAATTCAGCAGAGTTTGTTTATTAAAGATGATGAAAACCTGGAGATTTTTTCTTTTCAAAGTGAACTCTTTAACACTCGGGGACTTATTCACCAAAGTCATTATCAGATACAAGAAGATCTGGAATAAACTTACCTCACAGGATTTGGGGGGATTGAGGAGGCGGGGCCAAAAGGAGCAGGAGTTTGGTGTCACATCCGCCAATGGACACTACCCGCCATGACATTTGGCGTAAAACAAACCGTTCAAAACATGAGAAATCAGCTGGTAAACTGTGCGTCTTTCGTGTGTTACCACCTAGTGTTATGTACCAGTACCAAGAGGAATTACCACCAGGAATACACTCCTGTCCTGATTGGTCACGCTTTGTTTTGAGGCTCACGCACATACAGTGGTGGTCAAAAGTTTACATACACTTGTAAAGAACATAATGTCATGGCTGTCTTGAGTTTCCAGTTATTTCAACAACTCTGATTTTTCTCTGATATAGTGATTGGAACAAAAAACATTCATGAAGTTTGATTCTTTTATGACTTTATTATGGGTAAACTGAAAATGTGACGAAATCAGCTGGGTCAAAAATATACATACAGCAATGCTAATATTTGGTTACATGTCCTTTGGCCATTTTTACTTCAATTAGGCGCTTTTGGTAGCCATCCACAAGCTTCTGGCAAGTTTCTGGTTGAATCTTTGACCACTCCTCTTGACAGAATTGGTGCAGTTCAGTTAAATTTGTTGGCTTTCTGACATGGACTTGTTTCTTCAGCATTATCCACATGTTCTCAATGGGATTTAAGTCAGGACTTTTGGAAGGCCATTCTAAAACCTTAATTCTAGCCTGATTTAGCCATTCCATTACCACTTTTGATGTGTGTTTGGGGTCATTGTCCTGTTGGAACACCCAACTGCACCCAAGACCCAACCTTCGGGCTGATGACTTCAGGTTTTCTTGAAGAATTTGAAGGTAATCCTCCTTCTTCATTGTCCCATTGACTCTCTGTAAAGCACCAGTTCCATTGGCAGCAAAACAGGCCCACAGCATAATACTACCACCACAGTGCTTGATGGTAGGCATGGTGTTCTTGGGGTTAAAGGCCTCACCTTTTCTCCTCCAAACATATTGCTGGGCATTGTGGCCAAACAGCTCAATTTTTGTTTCATCTGACCACAGAACTTTGTCCATGTGATCAGCAGCAAACTTTAGTCGAGCCTTAAGGTGCCGCTTTTGGAGCAAGGGCTTCCTTCTTGCACGGCAACCTCTCAGTCCATGGCGATGCAAAACACGCTTGACTGTGGACACTGACACCTGTGTTTCAGCAGCTTCTAATTCTTGGCAGATCTGCTTTTTGGTGCTCCTGGGTTGACTCTTCACCCTCCTGACCAGTTTTCTCTCAGCAGCAGGTGACAGCTTGCGTTTTCTTCCGGATCGTGGCAGTGACAAAACAGTGCCATGCACTTTATACTTACAAACAATTGTTTGCACTGTTGCTCTTGGAACCTGCAGCTGCTTTGAAATGGCTCCAAGTGACTTTCCTGACTTGTTCAAGTCAATGATTCTCTTTTTCAAATCTATGCTGAGCTCCTTTGACTTTCCCATTGTAGCGTTTGTGGGTGTTTTTATCCAATGAGCCCTTTTTAAATGGCCTCAGAGAAGTCACCAGCTGTAGTCACTCATAATCACTCACAAGAAGTTAAGAGGTCATGCTATGAAGCTCATGTCATTGACACAACTTTCTAAGTCTCCAAAATTGCTCAGTCATGTTGCTGTATGTATATTTTTGACCCAGCTGATTTCGTCACATTTTCAGTTTACCCATAATAAAGTCATAAAAGAATCAGACTTCATGAATATTTTTTGTGACAAAGAAGGATCTGTTCCAATCACTATATCAGAGAAAAATCAGAGTTGTTGAAATAACTGGAAACTCAAGACAGCCATGACATTATGTTCTTTACAAGTGTATGTAAACTTTTGACCACCACTGTAAGCTGTCACATGAACAAAGTTCCCGGAGATCCGACTTCTTCCATACTTCTTCTTCTTCTTTCGGCTTTTCCCTTTAGGGGGCGCCACATCAAGTCAGTTCCCTCCATCTAACCCTATCTGCTGCATCTTCTTCGGTCACACCAACTATCTTCATGTCTTCCTTCACTGTATCCATGAACCTCCTCTTTGGTCTTCCTCTAGTCCTCTTTCCTGGTGGTTCCAAACCCAGCATCCTTCTTCTGATGTACTCTCTCTCTCTCCTATGCACATGTCCAAACCATCTCAGTCTGACCTCTCTGACTTTAAAACCTCTAACATGTGCTGTTCCTCTGATCCTGTCCATCCTGGTCACTCCCAGAGAGATCCTCAGCATCTTCATCTCTGCTAGAAACATCTCTGCTTCCTGTCTTTTCTTCAGTGACACTGTCTCTAGACCAATCAGCATGGCCGCTCTCACCACACTGTCTCTAGACCAATCAGCATGGCCGCTCTCACCACGGTTTTGTATACTTTTACTTTCATTTTAGCTGAAACTCTTCTATCACACATCACACCTGATACTTTCCTCCACCCGTTCCAGCCTGCCTGCACACGCTTCTTCACCTCTTTTCCACACTCTCCATTGCTCTGGACTGTTGATCCTAGATACTTAAAATCTTCCACCTTCTTTATCTCTTCTCCCTGTAACCTCACTTTTCCATTTGGATCCCTCTCATTCACACACATGTACTCTGTTTTACTCTGACTAATCTTCATTCCTCTTCTTTCACATTCCATATGTGAAAGGTTATTATTCCATACGTTCACCAAAAACAATACAAGACCATGCAGATCGCTACTAGTGGCTTTCAGATGCACAGCTGCAGCAGCAGGAGATGCCATGTGTTTAGCCTCATTATACCTAATCATGTTCATAGAATGCACTAGACTTTTCATCATGGTGGAGTTTATTGGCCTTGGCAGGTGAGTGTGAGATACGTGGCATGTCTGAAACCACCTCATGGGAACGGCAGTCTTTCATGTTTACTTTAATTTATCCTGTTGTTTATTTGGGAGTGTTTGCCAAGAATTCCAAAAGTTATTAAAAACATTTCTGTCATGCTTTTTTTATAATGACATTTAATCATGAAACAGCTGATCTTTTCATTTCCTTCAAACTTGTTTTACTAGATTTTTTAAACTTGACTTCAGGTAAAAATAAAACTCATGAACATTCAAAATGAAACTTTGAAACTTTCATTTTATATAGATTAGCAGTTCCGTTCCGTCATCTTCCGCTTGTTCCGGGGTCGGGTCGCGGGGGTAACAGCCTCAAACGGGAAGCCCAGGCCTTTCTCTCCCCGGCTGCATCCTCCAGCTCACCTTGAAGGATCCCAAGTCGTTCCCCGGCCAGCTGTGAGACATAGTCTCTCCAGCAGGTCCGAGGTCTGCCCCTTGGTCTCCTCCTGGTGGGACGTGCCCGAAAAACCTCGCCCGCGAGGCGCTCGGGGAGCATCCTGACCAGATGCCCGAACCATCCCATCTGGCTCCTCTCGACCTGGAGGAGGAGCGGCTCGACACCGAGCTCCTCCCGGATGGCAGAGCTCCTCACCCAATCTCTGAGTGAGAGCCCAGCCATCCTTCACAGGAAGCTCATTTCGGCCGCTTGTACCCGTGATCTCCTGTTACTTATCACCCATCACCCATCTCGGGTGAAGGAGGAGATGGGTCATACAGGTTAAATGAGTAAATTTAAAACAGTAAAATTTTAGTTAATTACAGAGTAAACTTCTTCTAAAGTGTTAAAAATAAAAAGGAAGTCAAACATCTGAAAAGAACAAAAAAAACAACAATAATCTTTCAATCAAGTTTTAACTTTAAGCATTAAAATTATATCAAACTTTATTAAAATATGAACAATGATTTTTTTAAACGATTTGAAACAAAAATTAGGGTTTGACCAATTTTGCATTTTTACGGTTTCAGTTTAAAGGATCCCTGTTTAAAATTTTTTTTCACATTAATAAAGAATTTTTTTTCATGATTTCTCTTGTGACATTTAAAAAAATGCTGACATGAAACCAAAAATAACTGAAAAAACTCAGCAGTGAAAAACTAACAATTTTCTCATTTACACGTTTAAAATCAACATTTTTAAACTGCATATTATTTAAAATGATATCATTTAGACATAAATTGTCATTTAAACAAAAACCCCTAAAGTCCCACATTTACAAAAACTCTTCTCCTGCACCGTTTGCTGTTTATTCAATTTAAAGTTATATTTACCTAAAACTGGGACGACATGGAGTCATTTAAGATTTCAGTTACTCAGAATGTTTAACATCATGCCGACATTTACACAGAGTTATGAAATCACACACAGTTCAAAATCATAAAAAATTATTCACAGTGTCTTCAGGACTTCCATCCAGAAACGTCTTGATCATCAAACACACCGTCCAGAAGACACTTTGAAGCTGGTATTATGATGGATCGCTCCTGGACGAAGGAGGAATTACACGGACTACAATTCAAGACTCACAGTTTGAGTGTGAACAACTACGATCTAAAACAGGAGTCACTACAAAATCTCAGAAACTCATCTGACCGTCTGATTTCTGGTCGGGAGCAATGATGTCTCCTTGTAACCGTATGTACACTGAGACACACCATGAAGATGTCGTACAACCTGAAATCCCACTAAATCCAGACCAAATATTACAGAACCTGTCCAGCTTTAATGTTGACAATCAGGAACATTTTTATTGATAACTGATTTCTCTCAAGAGCATAAAACTGTCCGATTTGACCAAACAAATGGAGATAAATCGGTCAATAAAAAGGAAGACATGAAGTTATTAAAATCTTTATTCTTGTAACATTCACTCTAATATGTACTGTTATTAATGACATCATTCTCATCCCGTGGTATTGAAACATACTGGAGAAAACGTTTGGACAATTCAATCCCTCTAAAGTCAGAATGGAGACCGTTTGTCTGGTTTCAACCAAAGAAGACTGAACACAGCAAACAGCTGAGCATCGAACCATCTGAAACTGTTTACCCCGGTTTAACTGGGATGGATGGAAACTCTGAGGGTCACAAGATCATCTCTTCTGAATGAAAGAGGATTTTATCTGTTTCAAACTGACCAAATAAGAAAAGAACTTCAGTGGTAACTAAAAATCCTCAGAAATATTAGCTCTGAAACCCTGGACCATGGTAACCAGGATCTACGTTACTACCCTCACCGTGGTAACCAGGATCTACGTTCCTACCCTCACCATGGTAACCAGGATCTACATTCCTACCCTCACCATGGTAACCAGGATCTACGTTCCTACCCTCACCGTGGTAACCAGGATCTACGTTCCTACCCTCACCATGGTAACCAAGATCTATGTTCCTACCCTCACCATGGTAACCAGGATCTACATTCTTACCCTCACCGTGGTAACCAGGATCTATGTTCCTACCCTCACCATGGTAACCAGGATCTACATTCCTACCCTCACCATGGTAACCAGGATCTACGTTCCTACCCTCACCGTGGTAACCAGGATCTACGTTCCTACCCTCACTATGGTAACCAGGATCTACGTTCCTACCCTCACCATGGTAACCAGGATCTACGTTCCTACCCTCACCATGGTAACCAGGATCTACGTTCCTACCCTCACCATGGTAACCAGGATCTACGTTCCTACCCTCACCATGGTAACCAGGATCTACGTTCCTACCCTCACCATGGTAACCAGGATCTACGTTCCTACCCTCACCATGGTAACCAGGATCTACGTTCCTACCTTCACCATGGTAACCAGGATCTACGTTCCTACCCTCACCATGGTAACCAGGATGTATGTTCCTACCCTCACCATGGTAACCAGGATCTACGTTCCTACCCTCACCATGGTAACCAGGATCTACGTTCCTACCCTCACCATGGTAACCAGGATGTATGCTCCTACCCTCACCATGGTAACCAGGATGTATGCTCCTACCCTCACCATGGTAACCAGGATGTATGCTCCTACCCTCACCATGGTAACCAGGATGTATGTTCCTACCTAGACTCTAAAACCTCTAAAACCTCGCAGAGCAGAGGTGCAGACCAACAGAACGGTTCAACTTTATTCATCAAAACATATTAAATAGCAGTCCTTAAAAGAGAGAGTTCACCTCTCCGGGCGCAGCCTATGGGCACCTCCATGTCCCCGGTCCATTTCAAACAGGCTCAGTCTTTACCCGGACCTCTTTGTCCGGACCGCCATCACTGCTTTCAAGGCCAGGTGAGTGCCTCGTCCCTCACATCACGATAGCGTGCGGGCTGAACCACCTGCATAGTCTGCCATGAGCACACCCCATTGTGCCTCTCCGCTGCTGCTCCCTCCTCCACCCCAACTGCCCCTCATGTGTAAATCAACTAGTGATTACATCACTGATTAGTAACAAATCAAGTAAATTAAACGATTAAAACACGGAAAATAAAAACATAAAATCCACCAGTGACGTTATGTTGATTTTTCTGGAATAAACATCTTTTTCTGGAACTAAGTTTTTGTGCTTCAAGCATAATTTTTTTTAATCAGAAACACCCCGATACCTTCATCAAATTACGTTAATTTGTCTTTGTGTTTAAAAAGTTGAGTGAAAAGTTTAAATATTTACACTCCTGTTAATTATTGGTTCTGCTGTTCTGGATTTCCTGCGCAGCCAAACCGAGCTTCTACAACTCTCCGAACTGCATCTGTTGGAGTTTCTGCTGCTGCAGCAGCATCATACCCCATCATAGCCCCTCTTATGCCAGCTTGGAAGGCTGAATTTATTACGATCCTGGTTGGAGATAAAACAGCTGAACCTGAAGGCTGTTGAAGATTCAAACCAAGGCGGAGAACCTCCTCTGCCGCGCCCAGAAATGCTCCTAATAATGCGCCTGCTGTCAAACTAACAAACTTAGTCCACAACCCCTCCCCAACCTTTTCTTGAGCTCTGTTTTTAATCTCCTCTGCTGGTAAACCTCTTGTTGTCTGTTCTAAGTTCCTCACCTCGTTCTGTAATTCTCTGCTAACTTCCATGAGCATCTCGTTGGTGTAACATTTCCCCTCGTTTGCTTTAATTATCTCATCAAATGTCTTGAAAATCTCCTTCACTTGGAATGCATTGCTATTGTAAGCCCCTTCCTCGTTAGCTTTCCAGTATTTATTATCTACAACGTGGCATCTTCCTCCACATTTTCTCACCAGATCATCCAGATCCTCGTGGAAACGGACGAAATCTAAAATCTCCATTCCGTCCAGTTGATCTCCATGTGTAAAAACAACTGCTGCAAATTTCAGAGCATCCTCTGAAAACTGCTCACATAATGTTTTAACGACACGTTTTTCCTGCTCGGTGTATTTTTCTACTTTAAGAACAATCAGAAAAGCATGTGGCCCGGGAGCGACCAGAGTGAGACACTTGATTATCTCTGTCTTGATGGAGTCTTCAGAAGCAGACGTGTCGAAAAGGCTGTAAGAGTCGATCACGGTGAGGTTTCGTCCATCGATGCATCGAGTCACTACTTGATTCACACTGGTTTCAGAACTGGGTGTGTGACTTATTTGGAAAAAGTTTCCTCCTAAAATGCTGTTTGCCAAACTGCTTTTCCCGGCCCCGGTCTTCCCCAGCAGGACGACTCTTCTTGTTGCTGGAAAACAGAAACAGTTACTGAACAGGTGCTTTTTTTTACCTTTAAAAAAAACAGTGATGTTTTCATCAACGATGACGACAACAAAATGATTTTGTTGACGAAGCATTTTTTCATGACGATGACGTAACAAAATAACAATAACAAAATAAATGCGACATTTCGGTGATAAAAATGTGACGAGACGTTTGCGAGACGTTTGTGACTAAACCAAATAAATCCAAAAAGCTCATCTCAAAGAACATTTGGCAAAGTTTACACAACCTCCACAATCCAAGACAGCTTAGAGTGGTTAGCAAGCTGGAGTTTGGGTCACCATCTCCATGGGTAACAAAAACGTAATGAAAACATAACAAAATAGGCGTCAGACATTTCTGTCTGTGAAAAGAAAAAACACAGCGGCTGCATCTGTCTCTCACGGCGACACGCCCCCCACCATGCTGCACGTTCACACCGTCTACACAACACACCTGCAGCCATGAGGAGGTCACACCACGATGTCAGCAGCAACAAAGAGGCTTGGTGATCGGAAACTTAACGGTTTCCACATATTTTGCGCAAGATGACGCAATTTTGAAGATGACGAAAATATGACTGAAACTTAAATTAATTTTCGTTCCAAAGACGAAGACTAAAATGAAAACTCAGATGGCTGCTAAAAACAACAATGTTGAAAAATAGTAAACACCCCTTTTTATTTTATTCTATACCATATTTATCCCTCAACGGGGAAATTATTTTGCTCCATCGCACCGCAGCAGCCGGCCACGACAGAATCATTGTTTGTTTTAATATCTGAGTTACCGTAATTTCACGACCATAAGGCTCACCTTAAAGTCTCAAATTTTCTTCAAAATGAGCGGTGCGCCCTATCTGATTTGTGATTGGTGGACGTATTACAGAACCATCAGGCGGACGTAGTTGAAAACATGAGAATGTTAAAGGGTGAAGTGTGTGTGTGGATTATGTTTAAAAGAACAGGTGTGTTCTTTATGCAGAACATTGCTGTTTTAAAAACACTGAAAATGGAAAAGAGACACGCTTATGAAGCTCAGTTTAAACTGATGGCAATCAGCTGCGCCGGGCGAGTTACGCCACAGTTTGCCAGTAGATTGTAGATGCTCGGGCTAACGTGTCTGCTGGCACTGTTGTCCGAGCTTTCCCAAAAGCAGGCATCATTTCCGAGGAGCTGCACGGTTCAGAAAGTGACTCTGACAGCGAGGAAAGTGAACCTGCGAGGTTGGATTTAGAGCAGCTGTTAGATTCTGAACCAGAGGATGAGGACTTTGATGGATTTAATAAATGACTTTATGACGACTGTAAATAATATTTAAATAAAACCAAACAAACTCAGTTTTACTCCTGATCTATTTTTAAATACACACGTGTGTGTGCGTATGCGCGCGGCTATGTGTATGTGTGTGTGTTGTTGTAAGGCGGATTTACGTAGTAGAGGATATGTATATAAAACCTGCGTCCTATCATCAGGTGCGCCTTGTGTGTGTTAAATACAGAGCACGCAAAATTTGGACAGCGCCTTTTAATACGGTGCGCCCTATGGTCGTGAAAATACGGTAATTCAGTATTACTGTAAAAAAAAGAATTGTTTTATTGGAAATATTGATGCAGAAGGATGGCTCAGTGAGTAGGGTGACCACCCTGTAACCGGAGGGTTGACGGTTTAATCCCCTGCCATGTGTTCATGCTGGGGTGTCCTTGAGCAAGACACCAAACCTCCAACTGCTCCTGATGGTGGTTTGCATCTAGAATGGAAACATCCTCATCCAGTATGGATGTTAATGGGTGAATATGAGGTACAATATGAAGCCCTTTGAGTGCCAGACCAGGTGAGGAGGAGCTGTAAGAGTAAAGTCCATTTAGAAACCATGAACCAAATTTAGTTTAACTTTGTTTCATTGTCTTCCATTTATCAGGGGCCGGGTCACGAGGGCAACAGCTTTTCTCACCCCGGCTGCATCCTCCAGCTCACCCGGGAGGTTGTCGAGGTGTTCCCTGTCCGGCTGTGAGACAGTCTGGGGTCTGCCTCTGGGTCTCCTCCTTTTGGGATGCTCCTTCTTTGGTTCTTTGGCTACTCCTGAGGAGTAGCAGCTCTGTCGTGAAGCTGAAGCTGACCTCACCGGGAGGTGTGGCTAAACGCTTCTATCTGTTTTCAGACTGATTGTTTTTTTTAAGGCAGCAGCTCATCTGAAATTTCCTCCATAATTATTAAAGTTTATCTTTCTGTCTCATTTACGTCTTTTAGTTTTGCTCCAAATGATTGGAATTGTTTTCAAAACTCAGATCTCATTTAAACACAATTTGAAGAAATCATTTGTTATGTTTAAAAGATTTTTTTTTCCTCTTCTTTTAAGAGATTCTATTATTTTTACGCCAACATTTTTAATAAGAATGTTTTCTTATTGTTTTGCTGCTGAAAAAAGAATCAAGACTTTGTTTTACCGTCTTTGGATAAAATATATTCGTTTGTATTTGATTTAATGTTTAATTATTTAAAGTATTTACAAACTAAAAATTTCACTATAAAACTATTTTAGTAGCTTTGAAATCGGTTTTTAAATAAAGTTTTTTGTTTAAAATGTTAAAGTTTGAAATAAAAAAGAAAGTTTAAACTCACCATCCATTTTTAATCTGAAAGCAAATAGAATTTCTTCGTTAGACGTAACGGAGTCTTTTTATTTTCAGCTGGTTTTGATCGTCTCGCTTCAATAAATAAAGCTGAAAGTCTAGAGAAGAGTTTCAGTTTCTAATAATAAGTCATATAAAGACTCGTTTTACTTTAAGTCGGTTCCAACCCCGTCAACGTCAACAAACAGGTTTCAAACAGAAACTATTTATTCTGAGCTTTTCTTTTTAACAATGAAAATAAAACATCATAAATGATCTTTTGTTGAAATGGAAATAAAACTTGTTTTAAAAGGTGACACTTTTTAAAAGTTTTGTTTTCATCTAAAATGCAACACGATACAAATAAAACATTTTTTTCCCAATAATATATTTATTGGATTTTATTGGAACTCATGAAATCTGATGAAATTTTCTGACATACAGTGATGGTTTTTATTACAACACACACAAAAGAACACATCAGGGTGTGGCGTCTGCAATAATTAGGATCCTCCATTGATCCGTATTTGTGAAGAAAGAGCTAAGTTGAAAAGCAAAGCTCTGGATTTACCAGGATCTACGTTCCGATCCTCACCATGGTAACCAGGATCTACATTTCATTCCTCACCATGGTAACCAGCATCTACGTTCCTACATTCACCATGATAACCAGGATCTACGTTCCTACCCTCACCATGGTAACCAGGATCTATGTTCCTACCCTCACCATGGTAACCAGGATCTACGTTTCTACCCTCACCATGGTAACCAGGATGTATGTTCCTACCCTCACCATGGTAACCAGGATCTACGTTCCTACCCTCACCATGGTAACCAGGATGTATGTTCCTACCCTCACCATGATAACCAGGATCTACGTTCCTACCCTCACCATGGTAACCAGGATCTATGTTCCTACCCTCACCATGGTAACCAGGATCTACGTTCCTACCCTCACCATGGTAACCAGAATCTACGTTCCATTCCTCACCATGGTAACCAGGATGTATGTTCCTACCCTCACCATGGTAACCAGGATCTACGTTCCTACCCTCACCATGGTAACCAGGATGTATGTTCCTACCCTCACCATGGTAACCAGGATGTATGTTCCTATCCTCATCATGGTAACCAGGATCTACGTTCCTACCCTCACCATGGTAACCAGGATCTACGTTCCTACCCTCACAATGGTAACCAGGATCTACGTTCCTACCCTCACCATGGTAACCAGGATGTATGTTCCTACCCTCACCATGGTAACCAGGATCTACGTTCCTACCCTCACAATGGTAACCAGGATCTACGTTCCTACCCTCACCATGGTAACCAGGATCTACGTTCCTACCCTCACCATGGTAACCAGGATCTACGTTATTACCCTCACCATGGTAACCAGGATCTACGTTCCAACCCTCACCATGGCAACCAGGATCTACATTGCTACCCTCACCATGGTAACCAAGATCTACGTTCCTATCCTCACCATGGTAACTAGGATCTACGTTCCTACCCTCACCATGGTAACCAGGATCTATGTTCCTACCCTCACCATGGTAACCAGGATCTACGTTCCTACCCTCACCATGGTAACCAGGATCTACGTTCCTACCCTCACCATTGTAACCAGGATCTACGTTCCTACCCTCACCATGGTAACCAGGATCTACGTTCCTACCCTCACCATGGTAACCAGGATCTACGTTCCTACCCTCACCATGGTAACCAGGATCTACGTTCCTACCCTCACCATGGTAACCAGGATCTACGTTCCTACCCTCACCATGGTAACCAGGATCTACGTTCCTACCCTCACCATGGTAACCAGGATCTACGTTCCTACCCTCACCATGGTAACCAGGATCTACGTTCCTACCCTCACCATTGTAACCAGGATCTACGTTCCTACCCTCACCATGGTAACCAGGATCTACGTTCCTACCCTCACCATTGTAACCAGGATCTACGTTCCTACCCTCACCATGGTAACCAGGATCTACATTCTTACCCTCATGTCCAGTTTAAGTGGTGACTGAAAGGTGAGATCATGGATACAAGCAGCTGAAATGATCATCCTCTTCAGGGTTGCCGGGCTCTCACTCACCGATAGGAGGAGCTCAGATTAGAGCCGTTGCTCCTATGGGTAGAGAGAAGCCAGATGAGTGATTTGGGCATCTGATTAGGATGCCCCCCCGAATGCATCGTTGGTGAGGTGTGTCAGGCACGTCCCACCAGGAGGAGACCCAGAGGCAGAGTCCGGACCTGCTGGAGAGACTATGTCTCCCAGCTGGACAGAGAACACCTCAGGATCCTCCTGGGTGAGATGGAGGATGCAGCCGGGGTGAGAGAAGCCTGGGTTCCCGTCTGAGACTTTTGTCCTTGCAACCACACAAACACACACACACGCACGTGCGCGCAGATACACACACAAAACAACAAAAATCCTTTGTGTTTAAAATGGCTGATGTCAGAGAATCTTTAAAACAAAACTGACTGAACATAGCCTAGTTGTAAAAGAATGAACTCACACAAGCCAAGATTGTCTTTTCTACTCACGAGGGACGGCAGAACTCTCACCTCCGTGATCGTTCCTTCAGACTGTCGGAGTTCAGCTGACCCGTTTGCCTTTTTATTGTAATATCAGCAAAGCATATGTCATAGTTACACAAAAACAATTTGGTCACAAATAATCAATTCTGCTTTCCATCCCAGCTGCACCCTCCTGAGGTTGTCTAGGCACCCTCTGCTTGAACTTCTCCTAACCTAGCTGAATCCTGTTTTTCCTGAGACATGTCTACTTTTACTTCTCTTTTTGGACTTTCTTGTGCTTGCTGATTCAACTATTAAAAGGTCTGGGTTGCAGCTGGAACTGTAGGGTTATAAGGTCAACCTTTAAGCATGATAATTAAACATTATAAACATTTTCTTTCACAGCTGATCACTGCTTTGTACGAAAATCATTTTCTGAGAATGTTTTCATTTCCTATAAAAAGCTCACATAGTGTTTGTGTTGATTTTTATTTCTTTAAAGTCATAAAACAATCAAAACAATGTTTCAGTTTCATTTTATTCCAACAACCAAAAAACATCAAATCAAACATTTCAAGTTACATAATTAAAAATAATACATTCAAATCAAATCAAACCGTCAAATCACAGCAGAATAAAAAACAAACACCACATGAATAAACATTTAAATTCCAAACGTGTCAGAAACCCTTTTCAAACTTATCAAATCGATTCTCATCAAACCCTCTTTTCTTTAAACACAGCAGTTAATTAATAAAAACTCACAACACACTGAAGCGGGTTACGTTTAACTTCATTCAAAATAAACCTGCAGCTTTGAGGCCCAAAAAAAAATGAGACATTTTAAACTGGAATTCTGTGATTTACTCAAAAGGATTGTAAGGATTGTAGGATCTTTCAAAAAGATTCCAAACTTTGTCAAGAATAACTTCCCAGGTGCTTGTTATTGTTTCCTCTGCTGCTGGAGGTACTTCACTTGTAGGTACCTCCATCACTGCTGTAGGTACTTCACCTGCAGGTGGCAGCACTGTGCTCGTAGCTGCCTCCGTCACTGCTGTAGCTACATCACCTGCAGGTGGCAGCACTGTGCTCGTAGCTACCTCTGTCACTGCTGTAGCTACATCACCTGCAGCTGGCAGCACTGTGCTCGTAGCTGCCTCACCTGCAGGTGGCAGCACTGTGCTCGTAGCTGCCTCTGTCACTGCTGTAGCTACATCACCTGCAGGTGGCAGCACTGTGCTCGTAGCTGCCTCTGTCACTGCTGTAGCTACTTTTCCGGGTTCAGTAGAAACGCGTAGTTTTTTGTATAAAATGTACCCTACAATCGATAACCCCACAATCGCTAAACCAATTTTCCACTGAATTGAAAAACCTTCCGTCTTTTTCTCAGAAATATTATTTATGGCCTGCCGTCTGATTTGTTCTTGTGATAAGTTTGAGGATGATTTTCTAACTCGTTCTTCCTCTTTTATAATTTCAGTCTCCATGTTTGTAAACATCTCATTTGTGAAGAAACCTGCGTTTTCTGTCACTATGTTGTCGATAGTGGTGAGCAGCTCTGCCACCTGGAACTGGTTGCTCCTGTAGGCATCCTCCTGCTCACCTTTCCAGTATCTGTTATCAAAGACGTGGCAGCGGTCATGACACTTATCCACCAAATTCTTCAGACCCTGACTTTCAGAAACGTACTGGTCTATTGTCATTTCTTCAGGAAGTTGGTCACCATGAGTGAAAACCACGACGGCGTGTTTCAGAACGTCTTCTGAGAAATACTGACAAATATTTCTGACGACACTTTGCTCGTGTTCCGTAAATTTCTGCACTTTTAAAAGAATCAGAAACACGTGAGGCCCAGGAGCACACTCTGCTGCACACCGGATCTTCTCGTGCTCCGTGTTCATCTCTGATTTGCCCGTATCGAAGAGGCCGGGGGTGTCAATCAGAGTGAGATTTCTTCCGTCCACACATCTTGTTTCAGCTTTAGTGACACTTTTGTTTGGATCGTTTATTTTCTTCACTTTAAAGACGGGCTCTCTGAAAATGGTGTTCGCCAGGCTGCTTTTCCCGTTCCCAGATTGTCCGAGCAGGACCACCCTTATCGTCTTTCCCTCTGAAATAAACGACACAAAAAATGTTTGTCGCAAAAATAATAAAACAAAACAGTTTATCGCAAATGGGGACACGGGAGGTGTCCTGGCTGGTTTCAAATGAACGGCAGGATACATCCGACACAGGTCACCGGTCTGTTGCATAGCCACATGCATGCATGCACGCACACACACACAGATAGACAACCATCCACACACACACTCACTCTTTACCAGGAGTAATTTTCATAGCAGAAAATTAACCTGACATGTGTTTTTGGAGGACCCAAGAGGAAACCCACACATACAGTACACAGGGGAGAACATGCAAACTACACACAGAAAGTATTTCAAGCCACTCCCCCACTCCAGCACTCGAAACCTGACCTTCTTGCTGTGAGGCCACAGTGTTTACCACTGAGCAGCTAAATTTATTTATTTATGTATAAATGTTTTAACCTAAATAAAACTGTTAATTTCAATAAATCATGTCGTTAAACTCGTGTTAAACTTTGTAATGAAACGAGTTTGACTTTATGTTTAAGAAACACAGTCACTTTCAATCATTTTCAATCAAAGCTCACATTAAAACAACGTTTCACTGTGGATTCACTGAACGAATCCCTGCAGGAATAAATAAAATCCATCTCATCTTAAACTGTTTGTTATGAGAAATAAAACAGAAATAAAGCAGAAAATAAAACAACATTAAATCCTCATTTTCTACAGTTAAAATATAAAATAAGAAGCTGAACTCACCCTCCATGTCCTTTAAAAGAGAGAATTTAGAATAAAAATCCCACGATGTTCGTAACGAGCCGGGTTCTCCTGCTCTGACTCTGACTCGCCTGGTGTTTGAGTTCCCTCAACCTGTTGAACCTGTTTTTTTTTTTTTACAGCTCAGGTGAGGTTTGACTGAATCATGACAAGAACACTTTACATCCAATTAGACTAAAAAAAACTATGTGGAAAAATTAAAGTAGGTAATTGTTAAACTAAGTAACCAAACTCAGAAGATTTGTGTCCTTAGAGCCTTCTTCTTAGTGAGGAAAACTCAGCAGTGGAAAAAAAGCAGGAAAAGAAGTGAAGTGTCATGATCAGAAAGAAATCTCACAATCAGAAATATTAAAAAACATTTTGCATCCCAAACCTTTTAAAGATGGTTCACATTTAATCTCAGATAAAATAATGTTTCTATTAAACCAAGTGTTAAAAATGATTTAAAACAGCACAAGGTTTTATTTACTGAAATCATTGGTCCTCATTTATGGTGAAAGTTTCATGTGTGACAGTGTGGTGAGAGCGGCCATGCTGATTGGTCTAGAGACAGTGTGGTGAGAGCGGCCATGCTGATTGGTCTAGAGACAGTGTGGTGAGAGCGGCCATGCTGATTGGTCTAGAAACAGTGTCACTGAGGAAAAGACAGGAAACAGAGATGTTTGTAACAGAGATGAAGATGCTGAGGATCTCTCTGGGAGTGACCAGGATGGACAGGATCAGAGGAACAGCACATGTTAGAGGTTTTAAAGTCAGAGAGGTCAGACTGAGATGGTTTGGACATGTGCAGAGGAGAGAGAGAGAGAGTACATCAGAAGAAGGATGCTGGGTTTGGAACCACCAGGAAAGAGGACTAGAGGAAGACCAAAGAGGAGGTTCATGGATACAGTGAAGGAAGACATGAAGATAGTTGGTGTGACTGAAGAGGATGCAGCAGATAGGGTTAGATGGAGGGAACTGACTTGATGTGGCGCCCCTGAAGGGAAATGCCGAAAGAAGAAGAAGTTAAAGCATTTTGCAGTGTTTCTGAAGGCTCCCCTCAACCTTAGAGATAAACATTTTAAAAGACGAAACATCACTAATTTGTTGATTTGTTTCTGGTTCGAGTACAGTAGTGTCGCCAATGATTTTCAAAGATACAAATCTCTATGAGGCTTTTTTTGGTCAAAAAATAGAGAAAAAGCTTAATGTGAAACTTGCAACACAACTGTTTTTTTTTTTGCAAAAGAGGAGCAACAACAAAAGAATAATAACAATTTAATGACAAGAATAAATCAAACCCTAAATTTTCTAAATGTTTATAATGATTGATTAACTCAATTACAATAAACTGCTTTATTTGTCTTCCATCCAAGTGCTGCCCGGACCCAGCCTGCTTGGCTTCTGAGGTCTGATGGAATCAGGCACTGACAGGCTGGTATGGAATTTACGTCATTTCTAACCCTAGGAAGAATAGCAGCAGCTTGTGCCAATGGGGATTCCATAAATAAACAATCTCTACCACGGAACATCTCGACACGACCACTCTGACTCGACATTCCTCTCTGCTGAAGGAACTCGTTTCTTAAAACTAAAAACTATAAATCCAACAAAAAGATGGAGCGCTACACGCACCTGCTGCCATCATGAGTATCTCTGTCTCTCACGTCTGAAGCACCGATGCATCTTAAAGAGTCTGGAACAAGAAACGTAAAACAGTGACTGATAATGTAAAGAAAACAAAAAAACAAACACAATAACTTAGTTTGAATGACGCTGGCGGTGAAACAAAAAGCATTTACGGAAAATATGAACTCCGTTCCGTTCCGTCATCTTCCGCCTGTTCCGGGGTCGGCTCGCAGGGGCAACAGCCTCAAGCGGGCAGCCCAGGCTTCTCTCTCCCCGGCTGCATCCTCCAGCTCACCTGGAAGGATCCCAAGTCGTTCCCCGGCCAGCTGTGAGACATAGTCTCTCCAGCAAGTCCGGGGTCTGCCCCTTGGTCTCCTCCCGGTGGGACATGCACGAAACACCTCGCCCGCGAGGCGCTCGGGGGGCGGGGGCATCCTAGCCAGATGCCCAAACCACCCCATCTGGCTCCTCTCGACCTGGAGGAGGAGCGGCTCGACACCGAGCTCTTCCCAGATGGCAGAGCTTCTCACCCGATCTCTGAGTGAGAGCCCAGCCACCCTGCAGAGGAAGCTCATTTGGGCCGCTTGTACCCGCAATCTCATTCTTTCGGTCACCACCCACAGCTGGTGACCATAGGTGAGGGTAGGAACGTAGATCCTGGTTACCATGGTGAGGGTAGGATTGTAGATCCTGGTTACCATGGTGAGGGTAGGAACGTAGATCCTGGTTACCATGGTGAGGGTAGGAACGTAGATCCTGGTTACCATGGTGAGGGTAGGAACGTAGATGCTGGTTACCATGGCGAGGGTAGGAACGTAGATCCTGGTTACCATGGTGAGGGTTAGAACGTAGATCCTGGTTACCATGGTGAGGGTAGGAACGTAGATCCTGGTTACCATGGTGAGGGTAGGAACGTAGATCCTGGTTACCATGGTGAGGGTAGGAACATAGTTCCTGGTTACCATGGTGAGGGTAGGAACATAGTTCCTGGTTACCATGGTGAGGGTAGGAACGTAGATCCTGGTTACCATGGTGAGGGTAGGAACGTAGATCCTGGTTACCATGGTGAGGGTAGGAACGTAGATCCTGGTTACCATGGTGAGGATAGGAACGTAGATCCTGGTTACCATGGTGAGGGTAGGAACATAGTTCCTGGTTACCATGGTGAGGGTAGGAACGTAGATCCTGGTTACCATGATGAGGGTAGGAACATACATCCTGGTTACCATGGTGAGGGTAGGAACGTAGATCCTGGTTACCATGGTGAGGGTAGGAACATAGTTCCTGGTTACCATAAATCGAGAGCTTTGTTTTTCGGCTCAGCTCTCTCTTCACCACGATGGACCGATGCAGCGTCCTAGTTATTGCTGATGCCGCACCGATCCGCCTGTCGATCTCCCGCTCCATCCTTCCCCCACTCGTGAACAAGACCCCAAGATACTTAAACTCCTCCACTTGGGGCAGGACCCTGTCCCTGACCCGCAGGGGGCATTCCACCCTTTTCCGGGCGAAAACCATGGTCTCGGATTTGGAGGCGCTAATTCCCATCCCGGCCGCTTCACACTTGGCAGCAAATCGATCCAGCGAGATATGAACTCATATGAAATATGAACTCATTGTGATAAATTTTTATAGATTTCTTTGACGTGTTGTTTAAATTTATTATTTCATGTCAAGACATTTGAAGTGTTTGAACCTTCTATCATTTTGTTGAGGGTAAAATTTTTCCAGTGTGAGTAAATTACTGTAAACGACAACTTCTTTGTTCTGAGGTTTCTAGAATTGACGCGCAGGTGGAGGCATGTTGTTCGACCGCTTGGCTTTGACGTCTTGACGTTGGCTTATTCTCATTTAGAAAAACCCAGAGATTAAATTAAAACCATTGCAAATGTTGTTGAGAATGTTGAAAACAATAAACTCGTCTAACAACATGATCAAACCCTCTGAGCTGCATGGAAAAGAAACGAAACCACATTAATCAACTCATAAAGAACACAATGGCTTCCATTCATGTTATTGTAAACATGTTTTAGGTACATTAAGAAAACGCCCTGTGTGCCCTGTGAACCCTGTGCGCCCTGCCCTAACGCTGGGTTTTATAAGAAAAACATTTTAACAAAACCTTCTTTTCATGGATTCAAAGTTCTGATATTTTTGTGTTGTGTACACGTCAGCTTGTTGGGGATTTAACGTCAGTGACCTGGTTGGAAATGATAAATATATTTTAATGCATTAAGCTCCTGAGGTCTGATGGAATCAGGCCTTGACAGGCCGATATGGAATTTATGTAATTAATGCATTAAGCTTTGGCTCCTTAGCACTTTTATGAGTGCTAAAACTGTGACAACTGTCACTGTCTCAAAGAGGATTAATTGATAAGATTTTTATTGATTTAATGCAGCTAAAGTTTTATATTTAAATAGTAATGTTTACATCTGCTGCGCTGCATGTTTATTTATTAACTGTCTTGTGACTGTGACGACTCACCTCTGAGTTTTATGCCCAAAAATGGTCCATTAGAAAAAATGAGGTCCCTAATGGTATCAACAACCTTATGTTCGGTCGAGGGAGGGAACGTAAACTCAGTACCAGTAATAATTGAGTAAATTATTGATATTTATTTAGAATAAATAATAATAATGCACTGTACTACTGCTGTAGCCACAGCTATCCTGGGACAAACTGACTGAAGCCGAGGCTGCCATTTTGCACCATAGGCCCTTCTGACCATCACCAACCAATCACTCACACACCGTCCAGACCAGGCAACAAGGGTGAAGTTTCTTGCCCAGGGGCACAGCAACAATTTAATCTGAACGGTCGTCCCACCGTGGCACCTGGGTTTCCAGCGGTCTCCCATCCAAGTACTGCTAAGGCCCAGCATGCTTAACTTCTGAGATCGGATAGGATCAGGCATTGACAGGCTGGTATGGACACAATGAATGAAATATTTTTTTAGAAGCTGAATAACTTTTGGTGTAAATATTTTAATCTTTGTGTAACTAAACTAAACATAAGTCCTGAGACTCCTCAAAAACTACAAGCTCTGAATGACAGAAACCCTGGCAGGATTTTGAAGAGGAAGGATGGTTCAAGGAGTAGGGTGAGCATCCTGTAACTGGAGGCTCACAGGTTTGATCCTCTGCCCAGAGTTCATGCCGAGGTGTCCTTTATCAAGACACTGAACCCCCAATGTCTCCTGATGGTGGTTTACAGCTTGCATGTCAGCTTCCACCATCGGGTATGAATGTGTGTGTGAATGGATGACTGTGAGCTACGATGTAAAGCACTTTGAGAACAGACGCAGGTAGAAAAGAGCTGCAGAACCAGAGTTCATTTTTCATTTAAAGAAACTGCCCACAGTTAATCAGGTTTAGTTATAAAATGGATTCATTTGTAACTTATTGTTTTTTTTAATATGTATAAACAATAATAATTTATTCAGTTTGTCTTCAGAAAAAAGGACACTGCAAAACACAATTTAATCCAATTTTATTTAAACAGCTCAACATCACAAAATAACCACCCAACGGATTTCACAGAGGAGATGGAGGGGAAGGAACTAAGCACAGGCTTTAGATCCTCCTTCTCAGTGAGGAAAAAGCGTTTTATTGTAAAAAGAGCCCGAAAAATGTTTTAGAAGTTTAAATTCTTAATAATCCTACAGAATTTCTTACGTTTTGATTCTTTTTAATCACAAAATACAAACCAAACCACACAAAACGGATGACTGAAACATTGTGAGTTCAAATTAATTTCCTTCCTGTGATCAATCAAACAACTATATGAAGATCAATCAGAAGATTGAGTCAATGTTTACACAAAGAAAACTACAAAAGGCAGATTAAGTACGTAGATTTTGTTCCTAATTATTTGCGTCTGGTACTGTCAGTAGTGCTCTTGTGAGAGCTATTCCAAGAGTCAAACCGGGATCTAGTGTTGCCAAAGCCGTTGCTCCACTGAGGAATGCTTGTAAAAGTTGCCCTGCTACTATTCCTGAAGATTCCTTAAACAACTTCTCAGTGACGGCAGATTTGGCCTGTTTGGTAATCTCTTCTGGTGAAATGTCAGCAGCAGAGTTTTTGATGTTTTCTGCCTCTTGGTTGATTTCTCTTTCTACAACTTGTAGCATCTCCGTGGTGTAGTGTCCTTGTTCGTGTGTCTCAATAATTTTATCAACAAGAGAGAGCAGTTTTTTCACTTGGAACTGATTGCTTCTGTAATCGTCTCCCTCGCTTCCCTTCCAGTATCTATTATCAATGACAGCACAATGCCCGCTGCACCTCTTAACCAGGTCCGATAAATCTTCACTTTCCTTCACAAAGTCCTCTATCGTTTGGTCTTCGTCCAGCTGGTCACCAAAAGTGAAAAGCACGATGGCATATTTTAAAGCTCGTTCAGAGAAACAATCAGTTATTCTTGTTATGACTTCCTTCTCTTGATCTGTATATTTATCTACTTTAAGAACAATGATAAAAACATGAGGACCAGGGGCGCACTCTGTCATGCATTTCATTATCTCAACCTTCATCTCCTCTTCAGGCCTGTTTGTGTCAATAAAACCCGGGGTGTCGATATAAAGTATTTTCTTTCCATTGACTTCCTTTGATTCGGCTTGACATACACTCGTTCCAGATTTAGGAGTTTTATTTGTTTTAAACTTATCTCCTCCAAAAAGCGTGTTGGCCAGACTGCTCTTTCCTGCGCCGGTCTTTCCCAAGACGACAAGTCTTCTTGTAAAATCTGTAATTCACACAAACATTTGAATGAATAATTTTTGGATCATATTACCTGTGGCTGCCTTCATATTTCAAGACAAGAAAAACATATTAAAATTATTTTTAAATCCAAGCCTATTCGCACCACAAATCACAAACCCATTTTGAATGGAATGTCATTGTTGCTGGCAGGTGTCTTTGTTTTTTTTGTTTTTTTTATGGATTTAATTCAGGTATTTTGAGTGACTACAGACCTCATAGACTCTCTGAATAAAATCTATCAGATAAAAAGCTGCATCTAAAATAAATAGTCCTATGTAAAGAGTCAAGGGGATTTCAGCAGCTTGGAAAACTCAGGAATAATACTGCATGTTAATTTCAAGCTTGAAAAAGTTTGCAAAAAAAGAAAGGTGTTTACTTTTCAGTAACTTCTGAAATAAATATAAACGCGTCTCACCATCAGGAATAGATGATCTGCATTCATCCACATCAGACTGAATGGTTGCCATTTCTTTCCACTGCCTGAGGTTGAGTTTAGATGTTTGTTCTTTGAGAAAAATGAATGAAAGTGAATCAGACAAGAAGAAAAAGTAAAAACACAACATGAAGGTGGGAACTATTAACACCTGACTCTACCTGTTTGACCTGTTTTACAGCAGCTTCTCCATAGATTAAGAAACACGTCATATGAAGTCAACTGTAAATAAATCTACATAATTTACAGTTAAAAAACAATATTTGGACAAATTTAATTCTGTTTAGTGTTCATATCATATCAGATATTAATGTCCTGTGATGAACACCTGTTAGAAGTAAGAAATTAAAACTCTGAGTTTGCACGGTGGCACGGTGGTCTCAGAGCAAAAAGGTTGGGGTTCAATCGTATGTGGTGATGAGGCTTGGAACAATGTCCTTTCTGTGTGTAGTTTGCATGTTCTCCCTGTGTATGTGTGGGTTTTCTCTGGTTTCCTCCAAAAACATACATGTTAGATTGATCGGTCACTATGGGATGGATGGTTTAGAAGAGAATAAATGAATGAACTCTGAATTCAATGTTTATTGTGTATGTAAATAAAATCAAAATTTGGTTCATGAATTTTTTTTTTTGTTTCTGTAGATTTGTTGATATTCTTTCCATGTATAACCAGTGGAAGCAGTGGGTGTCGTTTGTACCCCAAAGGGTGCTCATAAAACAGGAATTTGATTGCGTTCTGGATGAGTGCCATTTTCTCATTGGCTGCCCAGGTTTTTCTGGCTCCAACACGTGATTACATCTTTCCACCTACAGGACCGGATCACAGTTAATACATTTAAAATGGTTAGCTGTTGTATGTCAGTAACATTTTAATCATACCTTACTTGATAGGACCTTGGGCTTTTTGGCAGTCTGTTTGACTGGGCGTGTGGATTCCACGCCACAGCTTTTTGCATCTTAGAAGTTTAAAAACATTATCAAAGTATTAGACGTGAGGGGAGCACTTTGATAGCTTCAGTCTGGTTTTTAGAGAGTACAGGATTGCTGTCTTGGATTTTGGTGGGGTAGACTGGCAGGAGGCGGTACTGCACCTGCCGTTAAAATGTAAAGAAGAAGAAAAGTCGAAGATGGTTCCTGGTGGAAGCTGAACTGCTTCCCAGCGGCATGATGGGACCCATCCGCCACACTGTACGTAATAAACTCAAGTAGAACTACTTCGTTACTTTACTCAAGTAGAAAATCTTGTTATCTTTACTTTTAAAAAGTATTTATTTTTTTGTTTACTTTTTACTTTTACTCACTACTTTTTTATGCAATTATCTGTACTTTTACTTTGTTACTTTTACAAAATGTCATTGCTACTGTCGCCTTTTTGTCAACCAATCACGCCATTTAATTTGAATATGGTTGGATGAGGAGAGCCAACTCAATCCTAATACGACTTCCTATTGGTCCATCACTTCAACATGTAACCCCCACTCCCCAAAAACAAACAAACAAACAACAACAAAAAAACAGATGGCCACACAACATTGAAGGACGGGTCTCATGCAAAAAAAAAAAAAAGAGCTAGCCATCGTTCCGTCATCTTCTGCTTGTTCCGGGGTCGGGTCGGAACAAGCGGCCTCAAACGGGCAGCCCAGGCCTCTCTCTCCTCGGCTGCATCCTCCAGCTCACCTGGAAGGATCCCAAGTCGTTCTCCGGCCAGCTGTGTGACATAGTCTCTCCAGCGAGTCCGGGGTTTGCCCCTTGTCTCCTCCCGGTGGGACGTGCCCGAAACACCTCGCCGGCGAGGCGCTCGGGGGGCATCCTGACCAGATGCCTGAACCACCCCATCTGGCTCCTCTCAACCTGGAGGAGGAGCGGCTCGACACCGAGCTCCTCCCGGATGCAGAGCTCCTCACCCGATCTCTGAGTGAGAGCCCAGCCACCCTGCGGAGGAAGATCATTTCGGCCGCTTGTACCCGCGATCTCATTCTTTCGGTCACCGGCCACAGCTAGCCATCTATGAGCGCAAATACCCGCCGGGATCGGGACTGTAATCCAGAGGATGAGACTCAACAGGAAACTGGTCTAGCCCACCCTGTGGCCTCATTTGGGAGAGAATTTTGACATCGATGGGCAAAAAAACGACTCGTATAGAATTACAGAAGCACTTGCATACGGACTTCCCATTGCATGCTACTGTTCAACTTGAACTTTGTTTGGTTAGCTCTCTGTTAAATTATTATTTAGAGTTTTGATAGAAATTTGTTGTGTGTGTGTTATGTTGTTACTATGTGTAATATTGTTTTAATATTAGGTGGATAGTCTGCTTTTACAATGAGATACAAATGCAGGCAACACTTCTGTAGTCAGCAACTAAACGCTGTGAGTACTTATGTACATGTGATCCCCCCCCCGAGCCCCCCACCACCTCCAGTTTTTTTCATGTCAATAAATTTGCCACAATAAATTTTTAGCAACCAGTCCGTGTCGTCCCTCATTCATCCAGGAGTGATCCATAGAAGAAAAACTTTTAAAAAAGTCTTCTGGACAGTTTAATTCTTGAGCGACACGTTTCGACTTTTATCCGGAAATCATTTTCAATCTGATAGAAATGAACAGAAAACTGGATCTATTTACTCACTGAATCGGAGTGGAGGCGTTAGATACATTCTGCCTGGTATTTACAGCAGCCTTTTGAAGCCATGGACTAAAGATGACACCTCGTGACCCAGTTTCACGCCTCTCGTTAGCAGGAATTTCTATTCACTGGGCTTTAAGCATTTTTATAATAGGGTTCGTTTACTGGTCTGTGGTTACAATAGGAGCCATTCACGGTCATCATAGGTAACACAGGCTCATTGGTCGAGCCCTTCTTACTATTTTTTTTACCTTTTACTCAGGTTAGTATAAATAGATCCAGTTTTCAGTCCATTTCATTCAGATTGAAAATGATTTCCAGATGGAAGTCGAAACGTCTCGATCAAGAATTAAACTGTCCAGAAGACTTTTTTAAAACTTTTTCTACTATACACAATAAATTTGCCTCATGTGAGGGCCCTGTGCTGCTGTCTCTCTCTCTCTCTCTCTCTCTCTCTCTCTCTCTCTCTCTGTCCCTCTCTCTCTCTCTCTCTCTCTCTGCCTCTCTCTCTCTCTCTCTCCTGTGTGCAGGAGACTGTCCATTGCCACAAAGTGGATTGATTGAGAGCAGCTGCGTCTCTCTTCCTGCTGGCTGCCGCCTGAGACAGACATGCTCCGAGCTCCGCTCCTTTTTATTGTTGGTTATATGAAGATTATCGTTAATAAAAGGCTTTAAACCGTCCGCCTGCCTTCCTCGTCTTTTGTTTTGTCAGGGTCTTGAGCCAAAAACCTGACACACAACTTTTTGCCACAAAAAATATTTTCTGTCATTGTTATTATGGGTATTTTGTGTTGACAATTTGATTTTATTCATTTTAGAATAAGGCTGTCACAT
Source organism: Neostethus bicornis (assembly GCA_902685375.1). Classification (NCBI taxonomy): domain Eukaryota; kingdom Metazoa; phylum Chordata; class Actinopteri; order Atheriniformes; family Phallostethidae; genus Neostethus; species Neostethus bicornis. Next base: position 2,865,946 of record CACRXE010000006.1, on the reverse strand, counting down.
AAAAAAATGTGATAAAAGTGAGACACTGTGAATATTTCTGGAGGTGATGGATCTGGTCAGTGTGTCTTTGTAGGAATTAAAATAATACATTCTGATCAGACACTGCAGCAGACCAAGCTGGAAAAGTTGTGTCCTACACGTACCGTAATTTCACGACCATAAGTCGCACCTACAAGTCTCAAATTTTCTTCAAAATGAGCGGTGCGCCCTATCTGATGTGTGATTTGCGGACGTATTAGAGAACCATCAGGCGGACGCAGTTGAAAACATGAGAACGTTAAAGGGTGAAGTGTGTGTGTGGATTATGTCTAAAAGAACAGGTGTGTTCTTTATGCAGAACATTGCTGTTTTAAAAACACTGAAAATGGAAAAGAGACACGCTTATGAAGCTCAGTTTAAACTGATGGCGATCAGCTGCGCCGGGCGAGTTACGCCACAGTTTGCCAGTGGATTGTAGATGCTCGAGCTAACGTGTCTGCTGGCACTGTTGTCTGAGCTTTCCCAAAAGCAGGTATCATTCCCGAGGAGCTGCACGGTTCAGAAAGTGACTCAGACGGAGTGGAAAGTTAAGCTGCAAGGTTGGATTTAGAGCAGCTGTTAGATTCTGAAACAGAGGATGAGGACCCCGCTAGGCCTGGGGGGAAGGGAATGAAGAGTAAAGGGAAAAACCTTGACACAGATTTATTACTCACACACGGTTACTTTATTTTTGTCAAACAAGTTACAATGTTGACATAAAAATGAAAAGAAATCTACCTCTCTAAACAAGGCTGGTCTAATAAACTAAAGAAAAAACTAAAAAAAACTAAGTCCTGTGGATTTTTCGATCCAAGGCTTCTGATTGGACCAGTCAGCGTGGCCAGCTATCCTAATCCCTCACTTTCCAGATTAAAATCTTCTGCAGTTTAGTTGGTTTTAAATCTTATTCTGAGATGAAAATGCTGCTGGGTGTGTTTTACTCTCAGAAATATGACGTATACTTCATTAAAGTGAAAAATAAAGTTAAAGATACAGTGATCCTCGGGGGAGGAGGCGTGGTGTAGTGGTTAACATATCAGACTGATGACCGGGAGACCCCGGTTCAAATCCACCATGACCCATGACCGAGGAATCCCGTTAACAAAAAGAAAAACAGAGACCTGAAAACAAACCAAAGAAAAACCCTTAAAAAAGATACAGTGATGCCATTTTTACAAAAGTCCTACACTGTGAGTCTGAGTCGTGTCACATGAAAAGTGACTTTAGAGTCCACGTCTGTGTGATGGTGTGTCTGGTAACTCCTGTAGAAACATCAGGGTTCTGATGAAGAGAACAAACACAGATAGATTATTGATTCATTTCTGACTAAAAAAACAGGAGACATTATTGTGAAAAAGATTTAAAGTGATGAATTAAATATTCTTACTTTTATATGGAGGAAACAGCAGGGATGTGGTTTAATATCTATAACTGGAAAAACAGAAAATAGAGGGAGTGAGTTTGTTGCCGTGACAACGTAGACATTACATATGTTTTAGATAAAAGATGGACGTGTTGGAAAGAAGATAAATATGCACCACATGAGCTGCTTGGAAAAAATATTAAAAAATAAAATAAATTCACTGAGCAAAAACTTTCAGACTAGAAAAGATGTTTCTGTGTTTGATGAAAACTTCTCCTCATACCTGAACTTTACTTGATCTCTCAGTGCAGCCTTAAGCTTCTTCACTGCTTCATCTTCCAGGTTGTTTATGGTTAGGTCCAGTTCCTTCAGATGAGAGGGGTTCGATGCCAGAGCTGAAGCCAGAAAATCACATCCTGTTCCTGTGATCTCACACCGTGTAAGTCTGCAGAAAATCAGACACGTGGCGGAACTGAGGAAATAACTGTTCAGAAAATAAAAACGTTCACCAATAAGATTTTTATCTGACCTCAATCTTTCTAGTTTACAGGAAGAACTCCTCAGTCCATCACAGAGCTTCTCCACTCCTGAATCCATGAGGGCGTTCCCTGTCAGGTCCAGTTCTGTCAGTCTGGATGTTTGAGAGCTGAGAACTGAAGACAGAGCTGAACAACTTCTCTCATAGAGACCACAGTGACTCAGTCTGATGAGAAAAAATAAAAACAATCTGAATATATTTTATTCTTTTTTGCTTAAATTGAATTGAACTGTTTCCAATGGTCTGTTTTATTCCATTTCAGTAGGTTCTGGTCACCATGGAAACCTTCTTTAGAATAATCCCAGTATGTTCTTTTTTCTTTTTTTTAACCATGTGCCGATCCTGACAAGCTTTATTTGTTTATTTTAAATGCTTTACAATCAAAATATCTGTGACAGGAATTACTAAGGAGAGTGGCGGGGGTAGCTGGGGTGAAAAAGAGGAGGGATAGGGTACAGAAGAAGAAGAAGAAAGGGGGAGAAAGTAAAAAGAAAATCTGAAGTTGTAGTATTCTGCATCACAACCAACCTGCTGGAGTATCTGAGGAAAAAAAAAAGTACAAACAAGAGTTTAAACCAGTGATAAAACTGACACACACAACAAAACCTTCTATAACAAATGATGTACAACACACACACATAGAGTTATAATAATATTGGTTGGAAGCAAGGAACATAGCGGACAGTAAACAGAGTGATATAGTGTGCGAGTGTGAGTGAAAGTACATGCATGCTGCCGATGTGAACCATGTGCTTATTAGGACCAACGGATCGTCACCAGCCCCAAAAGATCGGAACGAGGGAGGCAGAGACACACGCTACCCGAGCCCACGCCCATCCAGATCCCGGGACCCCGAGACCCAGTATGTTCAACTCAGCAGGCAGGCGTTTCAGTTCAGAACGTTCATGTGAACACATTTTTACACAAAAACAGTGACATGTTTACTTTAAAATAATGATTATTTTATGTTAAAAACTTTTATTTGTTTTTTTAAATTTCAATTTAAAAAATTTCATTTAGAAAAAAAAAAATTAAAAAAATAAAAGAAGAAGATGTTTTAATAAAGTCCTGTTTCTTACTTTTATGATGTTTTTTTTTTTACTCTGAATTTTGACACCAGTTAAAACTGGTTACCATGGTGATGGAGGAATAGAGATGGCCTGTTAAATGGAGATGTACAGTGGGGCAAAAAGTATTTAGTCAGCCGTCAATTGTTCAAATTCTCCCAATTAAAAAGATGAGAGAGGACTGTAATTTTCATCATAGGTGTACCTCAAAATGTACAGACATGTACATTTTGAGGTACACCTATGATGTACCTCATTTTGTCTGTACACCTGTACAAATGTACAGGTGTACAGACAAAATGAGAAAAAAAAAATCCAGAAAATCACATTGTTTGATTTTTAAAGAATTTATTTGCAAATTATGGTGAAAAATAAGTATTTGGTCGCCTACAAATAAAATGAATTACTCTATTCATCCCTCACCGGGGAAATATGTGTGCTGCACTCCTTACACCGCAGCAGGCTACCCTTCGACGGCACCAATGGTGGGAGAAGCGGGGGTTAGGTGTCTTCTCCAAGGACCCTAGACGTTATCTCTGTGAGACGTGAACCCGCAAACTTCCGGAACGCTCTAACCACTGAGCTGCCGTGTCCTCCCAAGTAAATAAGCAAGATTTCTGTCTCTCACAGACCTGTAACTTTTTCTTCAACAGGCTCCTCTGTCCTCCACTCGTTACCTGTATTAATGGGACCTGTTTGAACTCTTCATCTATATAAAAGACACCTGACCACAACCTCAAACAGTCACACTCCAAACTCCACTATGGCCAAAGAGACCAAAGAGCTGTCAAAGGACACCAGAAACAAACCTGTAGACCTGCACCAGGCTGGGAAGACTGAAGCTGCACTAGGTGAGCAGCTCGCTGAGAAGAAATCAACTGTGGGAGCAATTATTAGGAAATGGAAGACATACAAGACCACTGATATTCTCCCCCGATCTGGGGCTCCCCACAAGCTCTGGCCCCGTGGGGTCAAAATGATCACAAGAACGGTGAGCAAAAATCCCAGAACCACACGGGGGACCTAGTGAATGACCTGCAGAGAGCTGGGACCAAAGTAACAAAGGCTACCATCAGTAACACACTATGCTGCCAGGGACTCAAATCCTGCAGTAACAGACATGTCCCCCTGCTAAAGGCAGTACACGTGCAGGCCCGTCTGAAGTTTGCTAGAGAGCATCTGGATGATCCAGAAGAGGACTGGGAGAATGTCATATGGTCAGATGAAACCAAAATAGAACTTTTTGGTAACAACTCTACTCGTCGTGTTTGGAGGAGAAAGAACACCATACCTACTGTAAAGCATGGGGTGGAAACATCATGCTTTGGGCTGTTTTTCAGCAAAGGGACCAGAATGGCTGATCCGTGTAAAGGAAAGAATAAATGGGGCCATGAATCATCAGATTTTGAGTGAAAACCTTCTTCTATCAGCAAGGGCATTAAAGATGAAAAGTGGCTGGGTCTTTCAGCATGACAATGATCCCAAACACACTGCCCGGGTAACGAAGGAGAGGCTTCATAAGAAGCATTTCAAGGTTTTGGAGTGGCCTAGCCAGTCTCCAGATCTCAACCCTATAGAAAATCTTTGGAGGGAGTTGGAAGTCCGTGTTTCCCAACGACAGCCCCAAAGCATCACTGCTCTAGAGGAGATCTGCATGGAGGAATGGATCAAAATACCAGCAACAGTTTGTGAAAACCTTGTAAAGACTTACAGAAAACGTTTGACCTCTGTCATTGCCCACAAAGGGTACATAACAAAGTATTGAGATGAACTTTTATTATTGACCACATACTTATTTTCGACCAGAATTTGCAAATAAATTCTTTAAAAATCAGACAATGTGTTTCTTTTCCAATTACTGTTATTTAAACTAAAGAATTGATCTATTACTGAAATAATCAATAACTTCAGTCCTAAACAGATAAATATTCACCACATTCTGTCTGGGATTCAGATTTAAAAATCCACATGACTTCTTTTTTTAACTTTCTGATAGAACTGAGTTTGAGTAAAAACTTCTGACACTAAATGATCCTCATTTCATCTGAACATAAAGGAGAATAATTATCAGAAAAAACTGATTCTCCTCATACCTGAGCGTCTCTGGATCTCTCAGTACAGACACCAGCTTCTCCACTGCTTCATCTCCGATGTTGTTGTCGTGTAGGTCCAGTTCCTTCAGATGAGAGGGGTTCGATGCCAGAGCTGAAGTCAGAAAATCACATCCTGTTCCTGTGATCTCACACCGTGAAAGTCTGTAGAAAATCAGACACATGACAGAACTGATGAAAGAACTGTTCAGAAAATAAAACTGTTTTCCAGCAAATGTTCAGAGATTCTAAAGAATAAATGAGAAGATTTTTCTGTCTATTTTCTCAGAAACAATCAGTTCCTGGATCCACTTTTTAACTTTAAACGGTGACTTCTGCTCTAAAACAACTTGTAATGAAGCTGAATAACTGTGTCTGTTGCTGCTCTGATTCTTGAATTTCTCCCAGTAGAAAACATCATTTTCTAGTAGTTTTGATCCAAACTGTCTTTTTCTTCTCCAGCCAGTCAGCTGGAAGTGAGAACATGTTTAGTTTCTCTTCAGCTCCTTGTTTGCAGGACTTTACCTGTTTCTGTCACAGTTTAACATCCAACTCTGTTGGAACTAACAGATGAAACATTTGGACTCTGATTAGGAGATGCTTTACATGGAGCAGCCTTCTTTTAACAACATTTTAAAAGCTTTTATTAAACTCATTGATCCAAACAGACATGATGATGATTGTAGAATTTGATGAAATCTGACCTCAATCTTTCTAGTTTACAGGAAGAACTCCTCAGTCCATCACAGAGCTTCTCCACTCCTGAATCCATGAGGGCGTTCCCACTCAGGTCCAGTTCTGTCAGTCTGGATGTTTGGGAGCTGAGAACGGAAGACAGAGCTGCACAGCTTCTCTCAGAAAGACCACAGTGACTCAGTCTGATGAGAAAAAATAATAATAAGTGGTAAAAGTGAACGATGACTTAGAACTGATGGATGACTGATTGAAGATCAGAGCAGCATTGGGTCTATCACCATGGCAACATGAAAATCACATCTTCTACAATCTGAGTGAATGTTTGTGTAAAAGATTAAAGTCTCAAATAATTCTTCACTAAATCATATAGAATTTTGTTTTTTAATATTTTGGGGTTTTTTTTTAGGTTAAATTGAATAAGTTTACATTTTTCTAGATTTTTTTTACGTTCAGGGTTTTTTTTAGCTTTAATTAATTTTTCAGTTTGTAAAACATACATTTTATTAGAATTACATAAAGAGTACTTTTATAAGTAACATTTAAAATTGTAATGTTATTTGTTTCCTATGGTCTGTTTTATTCCATTTCAGTAGGTTCTGGTTACCATGGAAACCTTCTTTAGAATAATCCCAGCATGTTCAACTCAGCAAGCAGGAGTTTCAGTTCAGAACGTTCATATGAACACATTTTTACACAAAAACAGTGACATGTTTACTGTAAATTACCGTAATTTCACGGCCATAAGGCGCACCTAAAAGTCTCAAATTTTCTTCAAAATGAGCGGTGCGCCTTGTGTGTGAGATAAAGCAGACCTAAAAGAAAACGCGGTGCTCGTGAGGCGGACCTGAAAGAAAAGGCATGAGAACGTTAAAGAGTGAAGTGTGAGCGGCGTGGGAGCGATGGATGACCGAAGGGTGGAAGGCAGCGCCGGGCGAGTTACGCTACAGTTTGCCAATGGATTGTAGATGCTTGGACTAACGTGTCTGCTGGTACTGTTATCCGAGCTTTCTCAAAAGCTGGTATCCTTTCTGAGGAGCCGCACAGTACAGACAGTGACTTTGACAGCGAGGAGCGAAGTGGACCTGCTCTGAAACAGAGGATGAGGACTTTGACGGATTTGAATAAAGACTATTACCGGTAATGTGTTTGTTTAGTATCGTTACTACTTAAATAAAGCACAACCAAACTCAGTTTTACTCCCAATCTATTTTTTAATACACACATTTGCATGCTTGCGTGTGTGTTGTTGTAAGGCGGTGTGTGACTGAGACTGCACCTTTTCGTACGGTGCGCCTAATGATCGTGAAATTACGGTAATAATTATTTCATGTTAAAAACTTTCATTTGTTCTTTAGAGTTCAAAAATTTAGTTTGACATTTCGGAAAGAAAAACAGATAAAAATAAAAGAAGATGTTTTAATAAAGTTCCGTTTTTTATTTTTATTATATAATTCTCTAAATTTTGATTCCATTACCATGGCGATGGAGAACTAGAGATGAACTGGTAAATGGAGATGAATGTGTATGTTTATAATTAAAAAGATTAGTCCATTTATTTCATTGATCTTTTATTAACTGGTATTTTTATTTTCTAATTGTTAAGCAGTTTTGATTCTCCATGTGGGTGTGTATGCACACATTTATATTTTCATTTAAAACTCTGATAAAAAAAAAAACATTTAACTTGTTTTTGGATTTACAATGTTAAATAAATGTAATAATAAATGTAAAAGTAAAAGTTTTTACTGAAAGAAAATTAATTAAACCATTGTGGAGAAAAAAACAAACATTAACAGGCAAATAAAACTTTATTTTAATGTTCTTTTAAAACAGAAAGAAAAACTTTATAGAATGTTTCTTTTCCAATTACTTTGTTATTTAAACTAAAGAATTGATCAATTACTGAAATAATCAATAACCTCAGTCTTAAACAGATAAATATTCACCACATTCTGTCTTTAAAAATCCACAGGACTTCTTTTTAACTTTCTGATAGAACTGAGTTTGAGTAAAAACTTCTGACACTAAATGATCTTCATCTGAACATAAAGAAGAACAACGATCAGGAAGGCAGCACGGTGGCACAGTGGGTAGCACAGTGGCCTCACAGCTCCCCGTGTTTGCGTGGGTTTCCTCCAGGTACTCCGGTTTCCTCCCACCCTCCAAAGACATGCATGCTAGGTTGATTGGCCGGTGCCAAATTGCCCCTAGGAATGTGTGTGTGTGTGTGTGTCCTCATACCTGAGCGTCTCTGGATCTCTCAGTACAGCCACCAGCTTCTCCCCTGCTTCATCTCCGATGTTGTTGAAGGTTACGTCCAGTTCCTTCAGATGAGAGGGGTTCGATGCCAGAGCTGAAGCCAGAAAATCACTGCCTGTTTCTGTGATGAAACTTCCTGAAAGTCTGCAGAAAAACAGACACATGACAGAACTGATGAAAAAACTGTTCAGAAATAAACTGTTTCCAGCGGCTAACAAGACCGAAGAGCTAACGGCGCTAATCAACACACAAGCGGTGTATCAGGAATGCAGTTTACTGAGCTTCACTGAGACATGGCTGCATTCCCACATCCCAGAAAGTAGCATCGCAGTTCCTGGTTTTGTGACTGTGCGGGCAGACAGAGATGCAGCTGCCAGCGGAAAGAAGAGAGGAGGTGGGCTTGTGCTCTATGTGAGTGAACGCTGGTGCAATCCAGGATATGTATGCGTCAAGGAGCGTGTCTGTACACCGCATGTGGAGCTACTGATTAGAAAACATCCTTTTCTAGTAGATTTGATCCAAACTGTCTTTTTCTTCTCCAGCCAGTCAGCTGGAAGTGAGAACATGTTTAGTTTCTCTTCAGCTCCTTGTTTGCAGGACTTTACCTGTTTCTGTCACAGTTTTACATCCAACCCTGTTGGAACTAACAGATGAAACATTTGGACTCTGATTAGGAGATGCTTTACATGGAGCAGCCTTCTTTTAACAACATTTTAAAAGCTTTTATTAAACTCATTGATCCAAACAGACATGATGATGATTGTAGAATTTGATGAAATCTGACCTCAATCTTTCTAGTTTACAGGAAGAACTCCTCAGTCCATCACAGAGCTTCTCCACTCCTGAATCCATGAGGGCGTTCCAACTCAGGTCCAGTTCTGTCAGCCTGGATGTTTGGGAGCTGAGAACGGAAGACAGAGCTGCACAGCTTCTCTCAGAGAGATCACAGTGACTCAGTCTGATGAGAAAAAAATAAAACTCGTGATAGAAGTGAAAGATGACTTTGAACTGATGGATGACTGATTGAAGGTCAGAGCAGCATTGGGTCTATCACCGTAGCAACATAAACATCATATCTTCTACAATCTGAGTAAATGTTGGTTAAAAAAATAAAAGTTTGAAACAATTTCTCCATTATATTGATCTGAAATTAAAAAAAAAATGTTTTTGTATAAATTGAATAAGTTTAAACTTTTCTTGTTTTTTTCTCTATTTTCAGGTTTTTTGTAGCTTCATTTTATTTTACTGTTGGTAAAATATACATTTTGATTGAATTACATAAAGAGTACTGGTTTCAGTAACAATCAGAGGTGGATAGAATAGCTAAAAAGTTGCTTGAAGTAAGTGTACTTCAAGTAAGTTTTAGTAAAAAAAGGTCCTTTAGGGCGTTTGGGGTCTTCTGCCGTTTTTAACTTATAAAGCACTTTGTGTTACAGTTTAAGTATGAAAAACGCTTTAGAAATAAAGTTTGATTTGATTTGTACCACGTAGCTTGAACAGATCGTGAGTCATCACAATCATACTTCTTTTAATTTTTTCCTCTTCTGATACATTTTATTTGTTCGGATTTTAGTTTTTTGCGTCGAAATAGGATGCAATTGACGACTGTTTCGGTCACGATCTCGCCATCTTACTGACAACTTCAGGCTGCAAATCGTGTTCTGCCGATCAGGTATTCGTTCTGTTCCGTCATCTTCCGCTTGTTCCGGGGTCGGGTCGCGGGGGCAACAGCCTCAAACGGCAGCCCAGGCCTCTCTCTCCCCGGCTGCATCCTCCAGGTCCGGGGTCTGCCCCTTGGTCTCCTCCCGGTGGGAGGTGCCCGAAACACCTCCCCCGCGAGGCGCTTGGGGGGGCATCCTGACCAGATGCCCGAACCACCCCATCTGGCTCCTCTCGACCTGGAGGAGGAGCGGCTCAACACCGAGCTCCTCCCGGATGGCAGAGCTCCTCACCCGATCTCTGAGTGAGAGCCCAGCCACCCTGCGGAGGAAGCTCATTTCAGCTGCTTGTACCCGCGATCTCATTCTACACAAGGTATCATCTTTAGTCCATGGCTTCAAAAGGCTGCTGTAAATACCGGGCAGAATGTATCTAACGCCTCCACTCTGATTCAGTGAGGAATCACACCTCGTGACCCAGTTTCACGCCTCTCGTTAGCAGGAATTTCTATTCACTAGGCTTTTAGCATTTTTATAATAGGGTTCATTTACTGGTCTGTGGCTACAATAGGAGCCATTCACGGCCATCATAGGTAACACAGTCTCATTGGTCGAGCCCTTCTTACTATTTTTTTTACCTTTTACTCAGGTTAGTATAAATAGATCCAGTTTTCAGTCCATTTCATTCAGATTGAAAATGATTTCCGGATGGAAGTCGAAACGTCTCGATCAAGAATTAAACTGTCCAGAAGACTTTTTTGAAACTTTTTCTACTACAGCATTTTGAATGAAAATATAAATGTGTACATACACACCCATATGGAGAATCAAAGCTGCTAAACAATTAGAAAATAAAAATACCAGGTTATAAATGATGAAGGAAGCAAATGGACTAGTCTTTTTCATTATAAATATTAGATTAGATTTACTTTATTGATCCCACACTTGGGAAATTTGTGCATTACAGCAGCAACAAGAAAGAAATATACAGTTTACTGTATATACAAGAAGATAAATAAAAAATAATAAAATATTAAAATAATAAAATAGAAGGGATAATGTGACAAAACATTGAGGTCAATACAGACTGTAGTAAGTGCAAAGGGGGTAAAAAAAAAGTGACATAAGAAGCATAAAGTGACAAACAGTGATGAATTACATGAGTGTGAACCAGTTATTTGTTATTCTGTGAGTTATTAAAAAGTCTTATTGTGTTGGGAATAAAAGATTTCCGGTACCGGGCGGTTTTTGAGCAGAGCTGTCTGAGCCTCTTGGAGAAGGAGCTCCGCTGAAACGTCTCATTCAAGAATTAAACTGTCCAGAAGACTTTTTTGAAACTTTTTCTACTATGGATCACTCCTGGATGAATGACGGACTACACGGATTTATTCAAAATGCTGGTGAAACATTTTACATGTTCTTGGCTGTACAGTGTTTAATAAATGTGTTTTAAGTTTTTCTTTGAAAAAATATTATTACATTGTTGTGAAAATAAAAAAAAACTTATAGCCTCATAAAATTTGTTTTGATGTTGTTTAAAAGCAGAAAGTAACATTTTTAAAAAAATCTCTTCATATTACTTTGTTATTTAAACTAAAGAATTGATCAATTACTGAAATAATCAATAACTTCAGTCTTAAACAGATAAATATTCACCACATTCTGTCTGGAATTCACATTTAAAAATCCACAGGACTTCTTTTTTTAACTTTCTTCTTTTTTTATATATATTTACTTTATTGTTTTCAAAAATGTTAATAACACAAATACACAAACAAATGAACAATTTAAACAAAAGAGTTTAACCCACCAACCCTCCCACCCCACCCACTCACTTCCGACAGCCATCCAACTAAAACAAAACAAACAAACAAACAAACAAAAACCAAACACAGGTAATACAGGTAACACAGGTGCTTCTAAATACATACAAACTGCTGGGCCGCAAATCGTGTTTTTTTTTTCCCTCTTTCCCCCCCACTGTTTGAGAAAACCCAAAAAATAAAATGATTACAAAAGCGCATCAGTCCACCGAGAATGCTTTTAATGGTTGTTTTGTCCTTTTAAAAGTAGATTTTTAAGGTCGGTAGGCAGATGATTTAAAAATGGAGTCCATGTTTTGAAGAACATCTCCTCTCGTCCTTCAACAACTGCATGTAGCCTCTCATGAGGGAGTGTACTAAACACCTGTTTGTACCACAGGGTAACAGTGGGAGAGGACTCCTTTATCCAGTTAAGCAGGATACATTTTCGAGCGATCAGAAGGAGTTTCTCCAAAAGCTTATAATGTGTAGATGGAATCTGTAATTTTCTTGAGGGAAGGCCCAACAGAAAGACACCCGGATTCTTTTTGATTTCTAATTTGAAGATCTCACTGATTACAGATGAAATATGCGACCAGAATCTAGAGATTTTCCTGCATTCCCAAAAACAGTGAAAATATGTTCCTCTCTCCAAGTTGCATTTTAAGCATAAAAGGTAACAGAGAGCGATTGATTTTGTGTAAAATAACAGGAGTTATGTGTAGTCTGTGGATTATCTTATACTGAGTTTCTCTTAGTCTATTACATGTAAACGTAGATTTAATCAAATGGAGTGCTGTTTGCCAATCATCCTCGATATATTGAGAGTCCAAGTCTATTTCCCATTTGCGGGAAATATCTGGAAGGATATATGTGCCTATAGAGTTAAGAAGAGAATAAAAGGATCCAATGAGGTGTCCTCCATCCTTGCGATCCCTCAAGAACTTTTCTACATCATTAACAGAGGTGGGTAGAACATGGGAAGAAATAAAATGTCTCACTTGAAGGAATGCAAAGAAATGTTTTTGAGGAATGTTATATGTGGTTTGTAAAATTTGAAAGGACATTAAGGTGTTATCTTTAATTAAATCACCAATTACATGTATCCCTAAATTACGCCAGGAAGAGAACACAGATGGACCCACACCAGCAGGAAAATCAGGATTTTGTGTTATGGGGGAAAGTAAAGACTTTGTTTTTATTTTACCCAGATATTTTAAAACATCACGCCAGACTCTAGTAGTATTAAAAATAACTGGGTTTTTCCTAATTGTTGATGGGATTTTGGTCACATCACAAGTGATCAATCCCCAGGGAGAATGAGGAGAGCATGCCCATGAATCAATGCAGCTCTCCCTCTTCAGATATGTATGTAACCACAGCCAGTAATGTTGGGCATGACAGGCCCAGTTATAGAAAAGTATATTTGGTACAGAGAGACCCCCATATCTGGGCGCAACTGCAAAATCTTAAGTTTCTGTCTTGGTTTCTTTCCAAGCCATATAAAATTAGTAAATGCTTTTTCCAGGTCTTTGTTCATTTTCTTCGATATGTACAAAGGAAGCATCTGCAGAGGGTACAAGAGGCGTGGCAAAACATTCATTTTAATCAAACTTATTCGACCCAGCATCGACAACGGGAGTTTATGCCACCGCAGTAGATCCTTCTTTATCTGTGTGCAAATGGGAGAGAAGTTAAGTCTCAACATGTCATTCAGGTCCGGGGACACTTTCACACCAAGATAAAGGAAGCCACTAACTGTCCATTTGAAAGGGAAATCGCTGGGAACATCAGCCTTAGTCAGACCTCCTAATGGCATAGCTTCTGATTTGGTGAAGTTAATTTTATAGCCAGATATAGAACTAAATCGATTGAAAGCTTTAAGAATAATAGGAACGGATTGTTTAGGTAATGTCAAAAATATAATTATGTCATCTGCATACAAAGCAACCTTGTGCTCGATGTTCCCTAGCGATATCCCCTTGACCCCAACCTGCATGCGTACAGTTTCGGCCCGTGGCTCCAATGCCAAGACAAAAAGAAGCGGGCTAAGAGGGCAACCTTGGCAAACACCTCTTGCTAATGTGAATGGTTCAGAGCGGCGACCATTAGTCAGTACGGAAGCTGTGGGTGAATGGTATATGGCCTGTATCCATCTAAGAAAGCCATTCCCAAGTCCAAATCTATGGAGTACGTCAAACAGGTAATCCCACTCTATTCGATCACAGGCTTTTTCGGCGTCAAGAGAGACAGCCAGAGCTTTCTGCTTCCTCTCAGAAGAGAACTGTACAATGTTCAACAATCTTCTCACGTTAGTAGTGGAGAACCGACCTGGTACAAACCCCGTCTGATCAGAATGAACTAGAGTTGGGAGGAAGTTCTGCAGCCGGTGAGACAGGAGTTTGGAGAGTATCTTGCTGTCAACAGAAATAAGACTGATAGGTCTGTAAGACCCACACATGTCAGCTGGCTTGTCTTTTTTTAAAATTACAGACACATGTGCATGGCTTAATGTGGGGGAGAAGAAGCCTTTCTCGAATGAGTCTAGAAACATATCTGTTAAAGGACCAACCAGCATTTTACAAATTTTTTTGTAAAATTCAGGTCCAAAACCATCTGGTCTTGGAGCTTTGCCTCCCTTTAGAGCAGATATGGCGTCAGAGACTTCCCGTGCGCTTATTGGATTATTTAGAATTTTTTTCTGTTCATCGGATAGAGTAGGCAGTTTTATTTTGTCAAGAAAATCTGCTCTGCTCTCAGCCGAGGATTCACATTGAGAAGTGTAGAGATCTTGGTAGAATAATTTCATAATTTTGTTTATATCTGCAGACTTACTTTGCCTTTTCCCATTTCTATCTGTAAGAGCAGGAATCACATTAACTTCCGTCTTACTTTTAGCCAGCCGCGCAAGCAACCTGCCAGGTTTATTTCCAGACTCAAATAATCTATGTTTAGCATAAAAAAATTGTGTTTGTGCTTTATTTGTTAATAGTTGGTTTAGGGCTGAGCGAGCCGCTTCCAGCTGCTTTGCTACTGAGTCAGTAGGATGCTGCCTGAACTGAACCTCCAGCTCTGCTATTTTCTTTTCCAGGTCTAACTGTGCTTTCAGAGCTTTCTTCTTCTGAGCGGATGTATATTCTATGATCGACCCCCGTATGTATGCCTTACCAGATTCCCATAGTGTAGATGGGCTTATCTCAGGAGTTTTATTTATAGCAAGGAAAAACTCCCATTCTTTTGTGATGTAATCTACAAAGTCTTGGCTGCCCAGTAAAGTTGGGTATAATCTCCAGTGTCTACCGGCTGGGTCTAGGTACGGAGGGGAGATAACTACGCTAACTGGAGCATGATCAGAGATGCATTTGGTGTCAATTGTACATTTTTTTATTCTATCTAGAACACACTGAGATGAAAGAAAATAATCTATACGGCTGAAAACTTGATGTGGGATTGAGAAAAATGTGTAATCTCTCTCTGTTGGATGTATAATTCGCCATGCATCATGTAAGTTCAGGTCACTAAGAAATTCTAACATTTTTTCCGATTTACTGCGGCGGTCTGATTTTGGAGGAGACATATCTGCTCTTGGGTCTAGTACACAGTTAAAGTCACCTCCTAAAAGTATATATGAGGATGAGAAGGCTGTCAGGTCTGAGATAAGTTGAGGGAGAAAAAGCGGATTGTATACATTGGGCGCGTAAACACATCCAAAGATGACTTGCTCCCCGTACAGGTGACCAGAAAGGAGTACATAACGCCCTTGGCTGTCTTTAACCTCTCTGTCTAAAGTGAAAGGTAGACTACGGTGAAGAAGAATAGCAACTCCTCTGCTTTTTGAATTGAAAGATGAATAAAACACCTGTCCCACCCAGCTCCTCCTCAGTTTTACATGTTCTGTATCTGAGAGGTGAGTTTCCTGTAGCATGGCCATCTGACTTTTCTCCTTCTTAAGAAAAGATAAGATTTTCTGGCGTTTGACAACATGGTTGATGCCTTTTACATTGAGTGAGACTATTTTTATATCAGCCATTTGTTGTTGTTGTTAATTTAGCCCTGAGAGAATGAATGGTTTCTTGGAATGTTTGTGAATACCTGTGCTTCTCATACATAAAGATACAAATCCAACACAAAACAAAATAGATGAAAATGGCTGTCTTTCCCCACCCACACACCCCCAAAAGAAAACAAACCCAAAACAAAACCCCACACAAACACACACAATACCCTTCTACCGGGAACAACCTTCCTGGGATGAGTGAAGCTGAGGGTCCAGCTCAGAGAGTGCACCAGAGTCTCCAGACCTACTCCTGAACTGCCACACCCCACATCCCGCCTAGTTAGTCAAACCCCAGTCCATACATGTCAGTATTACAGGAAGTAATAAAAAGTATGATAGTAGCTTAACACTAGCACCCACTGAAACCCTCAGTTTTCTTTTTACGAAATCAGTTCTACATCCCACCACCGGCAGGTCATGTTAGTACAGAAGTTTACTTCAAACCGTTTTTGTTGAGGAAGTCCTCTGCAGCCTGTGCGCTCTTGAAGGATCTCTCCGCTCCTTTAAGGTTAAAGCAGAGCGTAGCGGGGTAACGCATGGAGAACCGGACCCCTCCATCGATCAGGCGCTTGCACGTTCCGTTAAACCTCTGTCGGGCTTCACGCACCTGAGTGGAGAAGTCCTGACGAATGTAGATCCTGCTGCCCTTGTAGATGATCTCTCCTTTGTCTCTGGCCGCTGTAAGGATCCGCTGTTTGTCTGTGAAGTTATGTAGTTTAATGATGACGGGTCTGCAGCGGTCTTCTATTAGTGGACCCAGTGCGCGGTGTGCCCTGTCCAGTTTTATAATTCCGCGTTTGGTCTCCATACCAAGAACTTCCGGGAGCCAGGATTCCAGAAATTTCCCCATCGCTTGTCCTTCAGAGCCCTCTTTCAGACCGATAATCCGGAGGTTTTCTCTGCGGCTGCGGTTCTCGCCATCATCGCACCGCTCGGTCAGCGTTTTTACTTTCTGCTGTAGTTTGCTGATCTGGTTCTCCAGGGATGAAATCCGGTCCTCATCGTCAGAGATCCGGTTTTCCGCTTGAGCTATCCTCCTGGTGTTGTGACCATTTAGTTTATCCAGGATGGAACGCAGATCTAGGAATTTCTCCTCCATGAGCTCGCTGATCTTCTGTGTTACCGTCTGTGCGATGGAGGCTGCCATGTTAGCTTGATGCACCGGCGACTGTTTGGTGTCAACACGAGCTTTTCTTGACATTTTCCAAATAAAATTGGGGTCCTTCGGGTGCCGTGAAAGTTTAGGAAACGAATGTTAAAATAAAATCTGGGGTTCAAGAGCAATAATCCGGGTAAACTAGACTTTATGGCAGGAGGCTGGGGAAACACGTCCTCTCACTCGACTAGCATCACGTGACCCCCTTAACTTTCTGATAGAACTGAGTTTGAGTAAAAACTTCTGACACTAAATGATCCTCATTTCATCTGAACATAAAGGAGAATAATTATCAGAAAAAACTGCAGCAGTCTCCTCATACCTGAGCGTCTCTGGATCTCTCAGTACAGCCACCAGCTTCTCCACGGCTGCATATTCCAGGTAGTTGTGGTTTAGATCCAGTTCCTTCAGATGAGAGGGGTTCGATGCCAGAGCTGAAGTCAGAAAATCACAGCCTGCTTCTGTGATCTTACACACTGAAAGTCTGCAGAAAATCAGACACATGACAGAACTGATGAAAGAACTGTTCAAATGATAAAACATCATTTTCTAGTAGTTTTGATCCAAACTGTCTTTTTCTTCTCCAGCCAGTCAGCTGGAAGTGAGAACATGTTTAGGTTCTCTTCAGCTCCTTGTTTGCAGGACTTTACCTGTTTCTGTCACAGTTTAACATCCAACCCTGTTGGAACTAACAGATGAAACATTTGGACTCTGATTAGGAGATGCTTTACATGGAGCAGCCTTCTTTTAACAACATTTTAAAAGCTTTTATTAAACTCATTGATCCAAACAGACATGATGATGATTGTAGAATTTGATGAAATCTGACCTCAATCTTTCTAGTTTACAGGAAGAACTCCTCAGTCCATCACAGAGCTTCTCCACTCCTGAATCCATGAGGGCGTTCCCACTCAGGTCCAGTTCTGTCAGTCTGGATGTTTGGGAGCTGAGAACGGAAGACAGAGCTGCACAGCTTCTCTCAGAGAGACCACAGTGACTCAGTCTGATGAGAAAAAAACAAAACAAAACAATCTTAATTCATTTTTGTTTCTTTTTACCTAATTTGAAAAATTGTGTGGAGGTTTTTTGTATCTTCATTTTAGTTTATAAAATATACATTTTATTTTTTTAAATTACATAAAGAGTACTTTTATAAGTAACATTTAAAATTGTAATGTTATTTGTTTCCTATGTTCTGTTTTATTACATTTCAGTAGGTTCAGGGGCTCGTTTTGAGAGGTTTTGTCGAAACTCAAGGCTTGTTAACCCCAAAATGAGTCCGTGTAGTCCCTCATTCATCCAGGAGTGATCCATAGTAGAAAAAGTTTCAAAAAAGTCTTCTGGACAGTTTGATTCTTGAACGAGACGTTTCGACTTCCATCCGGAAATCATTTTCAATCTGAATGAAATGGACTGAAAACTGGATCTATTTATACTAACCTGAGTAAAAGGTAAAAAAAATAGTAAGAAGGGCTCGACCAATGAGCCTGTGTTACCTATGATGGCCGTGAATGGCTCCTATTGTAACCACAGACCAGGAAACGAACCCTATTATAAAAATGCTAAAAGCCTAGTGAATAGAAATTCCTGCTAACGAGAGGCGTGAAACTGAGTCACGAGGTGTCATCTTTAGTCCATGGCTTCAAAAGGCTGCTGTAAATACCGGGCAGAATGTATCTAACGCCTCCGCTCTGATTCAGTGAGGGATTCTCTTTCATCACAAAGATGGCTTCCTTCACCCCTCTTTCAAACCAACCTTTCTCTCTACTTAGAATCTTCACCTCGCTGTCCTCAAAAGTGTGTTTGGTGGATTTAAGATGCAGATGTACAGCAGACTGTGGACCACTAGAGGCTTCTCTTCTGTGTTGGTAAAGTCTTTTGTGGAGTGGTTGGTTCGTTTCCCCAATGTAGTGTTCTTTGCAGCTCCCTTCACTGCACCGGATCTAATAACCTACATTGCTCTGTTTTTCTGTGGGCATCTTGTCTTTAGGATGTACTAGTTTCTGCCGTAATGTGTTGACCGGTTTAAAGAAAACCGGGATGTCATGTTGTCTGAAGATTCTCTGTAACTTCTCGGACAGTCCTGACACGTAGGGAATAGAGACTCCATTTTCCCTCTTCTCACGTTTCTTGGACGTTCTCACCCTATTGAGTTTCCAAATGAGGAAACTCTGACTTTTCGGTTTCAAAAAGGGAGGTAACTTAAACCAGTGAAAGCAGGGTAAGTTAAGCCCGTTTCAAGAAGAGAGGTCATCAAAACTCAGAGTCGGTTACAGTGGCAACTGACTCAGCAAACCAAACCTAGTTTGAGAATAATCCCAGCATGTTTAACTCAGCAGGCAGGAGTTTCAGTTCAGAACGTTCCTATGGACACATTTTTACACAAAAACAGTGACATGTTTACTTTAAAATAATGATTATTTCATGTTAAAAACTTTCATTTGTTCTTTAGAGTTCAGAAATTTAGTTTGAAAGTTTGGGGGGAAAAAAGAGATGTTTTTATAAAGTCCTGTTTTTTTGCTTTTATGATGTTTGTACTCTGAATTTTGACACCAGTCCCAGCTGGTTACCATGGTGATGGAGAAATGGAGATGGACTGGTAAATGGAGATATATGTTTATATTTATAATTAAAAAGATTAGTCCATTTATTTACTTGATCTTTTATAAAGTGGTATTTTTATTTTCTAATTATTCAGCAGCTTTGATTCTCCATGTGGTTGTGTGCTGTATGTATACATTTATATTTTCATTTAAAACTCTGCTAAAAACATTTGATTTGTTCTTGGATGTATAATGTTTAAAAAATGTGATTTAAGTTTTTTCTTGAAGAAAATTTCTTACATTCTTGTGAGAAAAAAAACAGAAACATCGTAAAACTAAATATTTCATGTTCTTTTCAAACAGAAAGAAAAGCTTTGTAGTATGTCTTTTCAACTTACCACATTTTCGGAGTCGCACCTTAGTATAAATCGCACCAGCCAAAATTTCACAAAAGAAGGAAAAAACAACATAAGTCGCATTTTTGAAAAAAGTCATTTGATAAATTTTGACGCCAAAAAAGACATCTTTCTTTGAAAAGCATTTTCAAAAGTAAATAAAATGGAGAACAACAGGGGATACGGTAGCATAAACAAAATAAGAACGTGCATTTGTCGATCCAGCCAATGACTTCTAGGAAAGCTGCACAGTGCATTCTCCCGAATACCGTGAAGCTGTTCTGTCCATCCTTCATCCACTGCTCTCACAGGTTACGCTGGACTGCCTTAAAGCTCCCTTAAATATCAAGTGGCTGGAGTTTTTTGGTTTAGCCTCCAGGAATGATGGCAGGTATCGAGCTGAAAACTTTTAATTTTGTTTTGAACTGTGGTGTGATGTGCACTCTCTGTGCATGCTAGCCATGACAAGCAGAGCATTGCGTGCTCTAAAGAAGCCATCCTGAGACTTCATACTTTGTACCATAATTTCAGCATTTCTCGATCCGTCCATAACTTACTCTGCAGATTTCCACTGTTAAAGCCACTTAGCTTTTAGCCCGTGATTAGCTTTTTTTGTTAGAAACCTTCACTTTTCTCCAGCCCAGTTTCTTACTAACAAAATACTTTTTTTCTGCTGCTCGATGACCGTTTTCAGCTGCACAATAAACTAATTTCAGCTTGTTGTTGTGGTGGGGGAAGGGATGGTGGAAAGAGGAGGACCCAAATGCAGGACTTAAACAAGGTTTATTTCTTAAATCAGGAAAGTCTGTAAAGGAAAACATAATTAACTTAAGGTTTTCAAAAGTCCAAGTAAATCCAAAATAATAAACATGGTCAGGCAACCAGGGGGACCTGGCTGGGAAAGGTGATTGTAAGACCTGACCAAGAAGGCTGGTGAGGCTGCCCTTAAACAGGCAGCCGGGAGATTGGATTCAGGTGAGCCCACAGGTGCTGAATGTCTAATTAGCCAGAATTGGGGGAAAGGTGAGGTGGTCCCTGGCTCCCTCTGGTGGTGGCTCGAGGGAACAACGACACTTGTAATCTGCAGGAAATCAAGTTTTTCCTTTTCTCTCTTTCTAAAATTGTTTTTATGTTACCGGCAAAGTTGAAAGTAGAGCACACTCCTGCGGTACAGTCTAAAAATGACGTGCGATAAATTGTGCAAACGACGTAAAATGATGGTTAAAATGTGTTAATATTTTCCCCTTTTAGTTGCTCCGGATTATAGGTTGAACCCACGACCAAACTGTGAAAAAATTGTGACCTGTGGGTCCAAAAAATACGGTACTCTGCTATTTACAATAAAAAAAACTGATAAAATTATTTATTACAGATATAATCAAGACCTTCCGTCCAAAACAGATAAATATTCACCACATGACAGAACTGAAGAAAGAACTGTTCAGAAATAAAACTGTTTTCCAGCAAATGTTCGGAGATTCTAGAAAATGAAATGAGAATTTGATGAAATCTGACCTCAATCTTTCTAGTTTACAGGAAGAACTCCTCAGTCCATCACAGAGCTTCTCCACTCCTGAATCCATGAGGGCGTTCCAACTCAGGTCCAGTTCTATCAGTCTGGATGTTTGGGAGCTGAGAACTGAAGACAGAGCTGCACAGCTTCTCTCAGAGAGATCACAGCGACTCAGTCTGATGAGAAAAAAATAAAACAAGCGGTAAAAGTGAAAGATGACTTTGAACTGATGGATGACTGATTGAAGGTCAGAGCAGCACTGTCTCTATCACCATGGCAACATGAACATCACATCTTCTACAATCTGAGCAGATCTTTGTGCAGAAAAGATAAAAGTCTGAAATAATTTCTCTAATAATTCAATCTAAAAAATTTCTTGATTTATTTCTTTTAGAGAAAAGAACAAAACAAATATACAGGTGAAAAACAACCTCGACCTGATTCAAATTCTACACTTACAGAGCTGTCTTGGATGCTTTGACCACTGGCAGCAGTCCTAGAAGAACTTCGTTTGACGCAGAGTATTTCTTTAAATCAAACTCATCCAGAGCTTCTCCCGATGACAGTAAGATGAAGACCAGAGCAGACCACTGAGCCGGAGACAGATTTCTTGTAGAGAGACTTCCTGATGTCAGAGACTGTTGGATCTCCTCCACCAGAGAACGATCGTTCAGTTCATTCAGACAGTGGAACAGGTTGATGCTTCTCTCTGCAGACAGATTCTCACTGATCTTCTTCTTGATGAACTGGACTATTTCCTGATTGGTTTCTGATCTAATCTCTGTTTTTTTCAGGAGACCTCGAAGGTGTCCTTGATTGGTTGGAAGTGAAAGACCCAGCAAGAAACGAAGGACCAGGTCTAGATGTCCATTAGGACTCTGTAAGGCTCTGGCCACAGCTCTCTGGTATAATTTTCTCTCATTTGTTTTTTTTCTGAGTAACTTAGAAAGTTTAGACCTCATTCCTTCCTCTTCCATCAAGTTGACTCCAGTGTTGATGAAGGTCAGCTGGACATGAAGAGCAGCCAGAAACTCCTGAACACTCAGATGAATAAAGCTGAACATCTTTTCCTGGAAATGATCATTATTTTTAATCTGTGTGAACACTCCTGAGTATTTTGAGGATGCATCGATGTCGATATCAAACATTTCCAGGTCTGTTTCTGAAAAGGTCAAGTTTCCTTTCAGCAGGTGATCAAAAGCCAGTTTGGCCAGAGACTCAATCATCTTCTTGTTCTCTGAACTCCAGGGTGGATCTGTCTCTTTGCCTTCATCATATTTAACCGTCTTCAGTTTGGCTTGCACCACCAGGAACTTGCTGTACGTCTCAGTCAGGGTCTTGGGCAGCTCTCTTCCCTCACTGGTTTTTAGTTCACGTTCCAGAACTGTAGAAATGATCCAGCAGAAGACTGGGATGTGGCACATGATGTGGAGGATCTGTGATGTCTTAATGTGGGAGATGATCATGTTGGCCTGCTCCTCATCTCTGAACCTCTTCTTGAAGTACTCCTCTTTCTGAGGGTCATTGAACCCTCTGACCTCTGTTACCAAGTCAACACAGTAAGAAGGGATCTGATCGGCTGCTGCAGGACGTGTGGTGATCCAGATGAGTGCAGATGGAAGCAGTTTCCTTCTGAAGAGATTAGTCAGCACCACACCTACTGAAGTAGACTGTTTGGGGTCACTGAGAACTTCGTTACTACCTAGAGAAAGTCGACATTCATCCAGACCATCGAAGATGAAAACAATCTGCATCTCTTCCAACTCAGATATTTCTTTGATCTCATTATAAAAATGATAAATAAGTTCCATCAAGCTAAACTCCTTTTTCAGTACATTCAGCTCTCTGAAAGTGAATGGAAATATGAACTGGATGTCCTGGTTGCTTTTATCTTCAGCCCAGTCCAGAGTAAACTTCTGTGTTAGGACCGTTTTCCCAATGCCAGCCACGCCCTTCGTCATCACTGTTCTGATTGGTTTGTTTTTTCCATGTGGGGCTTTGAAGATGTCTTCCAGTCTAATTGCTGTCTCTGGTCTGTCTGGTTCTCTGGAAGCTGCTTCAATCAGACTGATTTCATGTTCACTATTGACCTCTTCAGTCTCTCCCTCTGTGATGTAGGGCTCTGTGTAGATGTTGTTCAGGAGGGTGGAGTGTCCTGCTTTAGCAATCCCTTCCAAGATACTCTGGAACTGTTCCTTTAGGTTTGACTTGTATTTTGGCAGACAACTCTGAATAGCAACTGAAGCAAAAACAAAAAGGGTTTTATTTTTATTTACAACAGAAAAGTAAATAAGAAATAAATATATCACATCACTGGCATGATATATATTACTGTTCATATTCATTTTAACTGTCTTAAAAATGGTTCTAAGCAATCTTTTATGGTTTTGTAAATTAGAAGCCAGGTGCAATGTGAGTGTCAAGTCTTTTTTTGACTTTCCACTGTTAAGTCTTCTTTGGTTTTCGACTGTCAAGTCTTTTTCCACGTGAATGTTGGTTTAACATGTAAAAACCTGGAGAACAGACAGACACAAGTTTCAACTCAGCTCCTTTGTTTTTATTTTATTTTCGACTGTGTTTCTTTCAGCAGCAGTTAGCAGCAGTAACAGCAGCAGCAGGTCAAAAACCTTAAAGAATAAATGTCAACACAAACACACCATCCATTATACACTTTCGAATTAAACCATTTTTATCAATAAAGTCCTCTAAATTGTTTTGCTTTTTTAAAATATTCAAATATATTAATGTTCTTCCCAACTGAGCTCAACGCTCAGTATGGAGGTAGACCGGCTGGTGTCCTGGTGCAGCAACAACAGCCTGGAGCTCAACGCTCAGAAGACAGTGGAGATGATCGTGGACTTTAGGAAAGTCACAGCTCCCATTACCCCCCTTGCACTGACAGACTTCTCCATTACCACTGTAGACTCTTTCCGCTTCCTCGGCACTACCATCACACAGGACCTAAAGTGGGAGCCGTCCATCAGCTCCCTGATCAAAAAGGCCCAGCAGAGGATGAAGAAAGTCAAGCTGCCCGCCCAGATCGAATCTGTCCTCACCTCCTCCATCACCGTGTGGTACGCTGGAGCCACAGCCAGGGACAAACACAGACTGCAGCGCATTGTGCGCTCCGCAAAGAAGGTGATCGGCTGCAGCATTCCATCTCTCGAAGACCTGTACGTCTCCAGGACTCGGGGGCGTGCAGGTCGGATAGCAGCTGACCCTTCCCACCCTGGACATGGTCTTTTTGAGCGACTCCCCTCGGGAAGGAGGCTCTGGTCCATTCGGACCAGAACGTCCCGTCACAAAAACAGCTTCTTCCCTTCTGCCGTTGGACTTATTAACTCTTTATAACCTGGATCCCCACATCTCTTAGTCACTTTATAACCTGGATCCCCACATCTCTTAGTCACTTTATAACCTGGATCCCCACATCTCTTAATCACTTTATAACCTGGATCCCCACATCTCTTAATCACTTTATAACCTGGATCCCCACATCTCTTAGTCACTTTATAACCTGGATCCCCACATCTCTTAGTCACTTTATAACCTGGATCCCCACATCTCTAAGTAACTTTATAACCTGGATCCCCACATCTCTTAGTCACTTTATAACCTGGATCCCCACATCTCTTAGTCACTTTATAACCTGGATCCCCACATCTCTTAGTCACTTTATAACCTGGATCCCCACATCTCTTAATCACTTTATAACCTGGATCCCCACATCTCTTAGTCACTTTATAACCTGGATCCCCACATCTCTTAGTCACTTTATAACCTGGATCCCCACATCTCTTAATCACTTTATAACCTGGATCCCCACATCTCTTAGTCACTTTATAACCTGGATCCCCACATCTCTTAGTCACTTTATAACCTGGATCCCCACATCTCTTAATCACTTTATAACCTGGATCCCCACATCTCTTAGTCACTTTATAACCTGGATCCCCACATCTCTTAGTCACCTCCCTCTTGTCACTTCACTATCTTTATTATTTTCTATTATTTTCTATGACATTGCACTACTTTTCTTTTCTTCTGAGAACTCTTAGTTTTGTTAAAATTATTTTTATTTATTTTATTTTTCATTATTTTTATTTTATATTTTTGCACACCTGTATCAAAACAAGTTCCTAGTCTCTGATATTTTTCATTGACATGGCAATAAAAGCATTCTGATTCTGAACAATAAACAACGAGATCTAACTTTAATTCCAAACAATCTCAACATCCAAATCAAATCACTTTTTAACCAATCTCTAATGAGTTGGTCACAAAATTGCACATTTAAATGCATAAATCAAGATCTACATCTCAAACAGTCCAGTGAATCACAGAGAGAGCCTGCTGAACTTTCAGTGACATGTTAGTCCCACAAACTGTACAAACTCACCAGTAATGTCTCTGTTCTCCCTTTACATTTGTTGTGTGTGTCCCCTCCCTAATTTCAAGAGGGGACACACTAACCTGACCTGGCTCTTTCTGCTGGATTTGGGATAAAGACCGAATCAGAGAGAGATTTACTGGATAGATTAAAAAAATAAGAGTTTTCAAGAATCAAGAAAACCTTTATTTGTACCACAATCGGAAAATCGTAGTAGACCAGACAGAGTGCTACCTCTGAAGCTCCATTTCTGTGATGAGAGTTTGCAGGGCAGCATCCTCCTCCAGCTCCTGCTTGGTTAGCCTGTCGAGGATTCATACAGTTCCTCCACTGCTAGTCTGGCTTCTACAAATTTTGTTCCTGGGTCTGACCAGAAGTTCTTGGGATGACCTCTCAGCACCGTGAACCTTTGGCAGGCTGGAAGGAACCTTTCAGATGACTGGTCACTAACAACGTCAGTTTGAATGGCTCTTGATGCCATGCAGCAGAACACAATGCCCCACACTTTATGCTTTCTTCTCTTTTTTGCTTCATCTTTCACCTTGTAAGGTCCAAACAGATCTACAGCCGGGAACTCAAATGGACAAGCTGGAGTGATTCTTTCTGGAGAAAGATCTCCCATCACCGTTGCCTTGTTTTTCCTGCAGGTCACACAGCTGTTCAGTTTGAGTAACCTTCGCTTTTCTCCAATCCCGTCCAAGTTTCTCACTAACAAAATACTTTCTGTCTGCTGCTCGATTACCGTTTTCAGCTGCGTAATTTACTAATTTCAGCTTGTAATCTGCAGGAAAACAATTTGGTGGCATGAAAACATGTGGTGGTAAGTTTAATCTAATGAAGTCATTACTAATGACTCATTAGCTTACGTAGAAGTCAAAATGAACTCAGTCGTTTTTTTCATCTGAGCTGCGTTCAGGTCTGTTGGCAGGCGCGAATCCAGGATTTTTTCTAAATGTCCCTTTAGAAAATTTGTAAAAATAAGAGTCATTTTTGTGCATTTTGGTTGTGGGTTCGCTGGTCCTGCAGGGGGTTAGCTTGATTAGTCCCTTTTCTTTTTTTTTTTTCTTTTTTTGTGGACCAGGGGCTCCTGGATCCGCCCATAGTTGGGCTAACAACCACATTAACAGTAAAACAGTACTACAATGGTAAAGCAAGCATCACTGTTTTTTTTAACTGATCTTTTAGCTTTATTTTGTTAATACAAAGTTTGTTTTTTTTGTTTATATTCTTATGTGTACAAACAAAAAAAATAAATAAATAAATTACTGTATTCATCCCTCACCGTGCTGCACTCCTTACACCGCAGCAGGCTGCCCTTCGACGGCGCCAATGGTGGGAGAAGCGGGGGTTAGGTGTCTTCTCCAAGGCCCCTGACGGTGGTCTCAATGGGAATCAAACCCGCAACCTTTCGGTCCGCGGGCGAGCGCTCTAGCGCTGATCCACCGTCTCCCACCAGTTATATTCTAGGTTTTAAAAATATTTAACATTTTATCAGCATTATTACTTTAAAAATCGTGTGGTGTAAAAGTTTATTTATAATATATAGCGCCGCAAAACATTAAGAATTACAAAAGCGTCACATCGATGGTCATGGCGCCTCCCACTGTTGTATTTTCCGTGGAATCTGGGTCGAAAGATCATGAAAGAAAATCTTTGAGAAATTTCTACGGAAGTGCAACAGCTAAATGTCGTATCTGCTGAGAGATGAACTCAAGCAACGTTTAGCGTACGTTTAAAATAGTCGCAAACTGAGCCGACCGAAGTGGGACAGTTTACATTTGTTTGATTAAAAAAGATGTTACTTTTAAAGTTACTCAGTACATGAGTTGTTTTTTCAACGCACACTTTTTACTCTTACTTGAGTAATTTTTTTTAGGTCTACTTAGTACTTTTACAAGAGTAAAAATATTTTGGAGTAACTGTACTCTTACTTGAGTAAATTTTTTGGCTACTTTACCCAGCTCGGTTTTTTTCTAATTAACAAACTGGTAAATTTTATAAAATTCTTTTCTGACTTACCTTTTATGGAATTGATCTTCTCTAGAATCAAATTCACAACCTCCATTGCATGATCAGAGGTGTACATCTGAACGATCAAGTCCACCGTATGCATTCGGTTTGCGTTCTCCAACTTGCACTTTTTGATAGCTTCACGTTCAAACAGTCCATCTGCTTTCTCAAGGTGCCAGCGGAAACGTTCAAAATCTTCTTCACCTAAATCTTCAAGCTTTCCCAGCATCTGCTCCGCCAAGGATTTTACCATTTTTACCTAAAGAGATACCAAAAAAAAAAAACCTTTCTTATCTCACAATCAGAATCATATGAATAAATTTAATGACTAGTTTAACTGAGGAGGTGCATTATATTTTTTCAGTGACAGATCGTCCGTGTAGTCCCTCATTCATCCAGGAGTGATCCATAGTAGAAAAAGTTTCACAAAAGTCTTCTGGACAGTTTAATTCTTGATCGAGACGTTTCGATTTCCATCCGGAAATCATTTTCAATCTGAATGAAATGGACTGAAAACTGGATCTATTTATACTAACCTGAGTAAAAGGTAAAAAATAGTAAGAAGGGCTCGACCAATGAGCCTGTTACCTATGATGGCCGTGAATGGCCCCTATACGTCTCGTTCAATAATTGAACTGTCCAGAAGACTTTTTTGAAACTTTTTCTACTACAGTGACAGATCATTATTTTTATACAACTAAGGCTGATATACAACCAAGTTGATCGAGGGTGATTGTTTCACAGGACTTGCTCCTGGTTTTGAAACAAAGATGACCTGCATATTTGATAGATAGATAGACAAATACTTTATTTATCCAGAGGGAAATTTGTCATGGTATCTGTTGCTCCCATTCTCACATATCAGGACACACAATTACAACAGTTCAAAATAAAAGCACGTCTAGGGTCCTTGGAGAAGACACCTAACCCCCGCTTCTCCCACCATTGGCGCCGTTGAAGGGCAGCCTGCTGCGGTGTAAGGAGTGCAGCAAACAAATTTCCCCGGTGAGGGATGAATAGAGTAATTCATTTTTTTAATTTTATTTATTTTATTTAAAAGATTAAAACAGATAAGAAAGAATAAAACAAGTAAAAAGGCTAAAAATGATAAAGTGCTTCTAAATGAATGTAAAAGTCAATCAGTAAAATCACTGCAGCTCTCTACTGCTCCTGCCCGACGTGGCTACAATAAAAAGTCTGGTGGCATAAAAAAATTCTTCAGTCTGTTCGTGGAGCATCTCAGTGAGCTCAGTCTGGTGCTCACAGAGCTCCTCTGTCTGGAAAAGACAGAGTGCAGCGGGTGACTCTGGTTGGACAGGACAGATCTTATCTTGGCCGATGTCCTCTGCTCCATCACCTTCTCCACGCAGTCCAGACCAAGTCCAACCACAGACAGTTTGACAGTTTTTACTCAATAAGTCAATCGTTCTACAGTAAAGGTCAGCAATCCAAAATGTTAAAAGAGCCAAATTGGGTCAAAAACCAAATGTATAGAGCCGCAAATATTAAAAGCTTTTTAATAAAGGCAACATGTGTTGTATGTATCTATATTAGATACATACTACCAAAATAACTAAGTTAGCTATAAATATATTTAATAAGTTTTCTTCCCTCCACTCCTTCTTGGCCATTAGAACCTTTGATTTGTGCATTTTTTTTAATTGTATTATTATTAACATCTTGAATTGATTTGATATGTAGAAGAATTTTCATGTTCCGTTCCGTCATCTTCCGCTTGTTCCGGGGTCGGGTCGCGGGGGCATCAGCCTTAAACGGGCAGCCCAGGCCTCTCTCACCCCGGCTGCATCCTCCAGCTCACCCGGAAGGATCCCAAGTCGTTCCCTGTCCAGCTGTGAGACATAGTCTCTCCAGCAGGTACGGGGTCTGCCCCTTGGTCTCCTCCCAGTGGGACGTGCCAAAAACACCTCGCCCGCGAGGCGCTCGGGGGGCATTTTGACCAGATGCCCGAACCACCCCGTCTGGCTCCTCTCGACCTGGAGGAGGAGCGGCTCGACACCGAGCTCTTCCCGGATGGCAGAGCTCCTCACCCGATCTCTGACTGAGAGCCCAGCCACCCTGGGAGGAAGCTCATTTCGGCCGCTTGTACCCGCGATCTCATTCTTTCGGTCACCACCCACAGCTGGTGACCATAGTGAGGGTAGGAACGTAGATCCTGGTTACCATGGTGAGGGTAGGAACGTAGATCCTGGTTACCATGGTGAGGGTAGGAACGTAGATCCTGGTTACCATGGTGAGGGTAGGAACGTAGATCCTGGTTACCATGGTGAGGGTAGGAACGTAAATCCTGGTTACCATAGTGAGGGTAGGAACGTAGATCCTGGTTACCATGGTGAGGGTAGGAACGTAGATCCTGGTTACCATGGTGAGGGTACGAACGTAGATCCTGGTTACCATGGTGAGGGTAGGAATGTAATTATGTTATATTTAAAAACATGTTACTGTCCAAAATTAATTAAAAAAAATGTATACCTGAAGTGTTTGAGTGGACGCCGTCTGCTCACACTCAGGCTTTCCACTCGTGTACTGCTCTCCCTCCTCTGACACTTCAAGGGGGCCGGCCTAAAGAGGAAACGAGAGGAAGCAGAAATGAAGTGTAAGAAATGGAAGTATTTTTAATGTTTTTTTTTCTAATTCATTCTGGGATAGGCACCTGCACCCTTTGCATTTTCCTCACATGCTGTTTGATCTGAAGATCTTTGTTGATTTTAATCTAATATTTTCTGCTTCTAAAGTTAAAAATCCAACTCTCCGTACTGAGATTTTTGAGTATCACCATCAGTGCTTGTGTTCGTGTTCTTGTTGTATTTCTGTTCTTATTATTGTTTTTATGTAAATAAAAGTTAATGTACTTCATACTCAAATTTAGAAAAAAAAAATCAGCCTTAATGGGTTATTTTTAACTTTTGATGCTTCTGTTTTTAAAATGATGATATTGTTTATTTTCTATTGGATTTTTCTATATTTTGGGGATTAAATAAATTTTCTTCTTCTCACTCCTTTTCCAGCCAAATTAAGATTGATCTTTGTTGTATTTGTTTTTTTGTTTTTTTGGTATTGGTATATACAATACCAAAATATCATTCATCAAACATGTGGTTCTGATCCAGCCGCCTGTGATTCCACACCTGGCCAGCAGGTAGATTCATGTAAACATGAAGGTTTGGAAAATGAACCAACCGTTTATCACACAATCTGTTCTAGGAACTTTATTTGAGGTCAGTATTTGTTTTGATCTATTTGGGGGGGATGACATATCAGATGACATTGTGATCTGTAGTGAGAGGAGTAAAGAGTAGGAGGAAAAGCTGGAGAGGTGGAGGTTTGAAGATTAGTCAGAGTAAAACAGAGTACATGTGTGTGAATGAGAGGGATCCAAATGGAAAAGTGAGGTTACAGGGAGAAGAGAGAAAGAAGGTGGAAGATTTTAAGTATCTAGGATCAACAGTCCAGAGCAATGGAGAGTGTGGAAAAGAGGTGAAGAAGCGTGTGCAGGCAGGCTGGAACGGGTGGAGAAAAGTATCAGGTGTGATGTGTGATAGAAGAGTTTCAGATAAAATGAAAGAGAAAGTGTAGAAAACCGTGGTGAGAGCGGCCATGCTGATTGGTCTAGAGACAGTGTGGTGAGAGCGGCCATGCTGATTGATCTAGAGACAGTGTGGTGAGAGCGACCATGCTGATTGGTCTAGAGACAGTGTGGTGAGAGCGGCCATGCTGATTGGTCTAGAGACAGTGTGGTGAGAGCGGCCATGCTGATTGGTCTAGAGACAGTGTGGTGAGAGCGGCCATGCTGATTGGTCTAGCTACAGTGTGGTGAGAGCGGCCATGCTGATTGGTCTAGAGACAGTGTCACTGATTCAAAGACAGGAAACAGAGATGTTTGTAGCAGAGATGAAGATACTGAGGATCTCTCTGGGAGTGACTAGGATGGACAGGATCAGAGGATGCAGCAGATAGGGTTAGATGGAAGTAACTGACTTGCTGTGGCGCCCCCTGAAGGGAAATGATGGAAGGAGAAGAAGAAGATGCAAAGTAAACTTTTTGGCATTTTTTTTACCGTTTAAACACGATTCCTACAAAATCATACCTGATGTGTTTGAGTGCACACCGTCTGCTCATGCTTAGTCTTTCCACTTCGGTATTGTTCTTCCTCCACTGACTCGTCCATGGGGCGGGGCTAAACATGATACAAGAAGAAAGAGAAAATCAGTGTTACTGTATTTTCACAACTACAAAGCGTTCATAAACTTCATAGATTTTCTTAAAAATGAGCGACGCACTCCGTCGTAATAAAGAGCAGTTACTTGAAGCTTCGTGAAGTTGCCCCCTCTTAAAAAAAAATATAAACAAAAATTAACAAAAAATATGTCAATCGTTTGTGCTGCATTTGTGCTGTAAAAATGTTTGTTTCTGCTGTTTTATTTTTCTTTAATTTAAACAAATAAGATTTGGACGATGACGTCATCCAGCCCCTCCTTCCGCCTAAAAATGCGAAAAAAATTATGAAAATGGTGTCAATCATTTGTGCTACGTTTGTGCTGTTATTTGCTGTAAAAAATTTTGTTTGTGCTGTTTTAGTTCATTTAAATTTCAGGAAAACGATTTAAACGATGACGTCATGGTAAATGACGTCCGGCAAATAAAAAAGGTCTGGATGACGTCATCGTAATTTAAATAAACTAAAATGACACAAATGAAAATTTTTACAGCACAAATAATTTCCACCAATTTTACAAGTTTTCTCACATTTTTAGGCAGAAGGAGGGGCGGATGACGTCATTGTCCAAATGTTATTTTTTAACTTAAAGAAAAGTAAAACAGCACAAATTATTGACACCATTTTTAAGAGTTTTCTCGCATTTTTAAGGATTATGAGGATCTGGATGACGTCATATTGACCTATAAAAGAATCGAAAATAATGACACAAAAATAAAACAGCACAAACGAAATTTTTTACAGCACAAAAAAAGCACAAACACAGCACAAACAATTGACATATTTTTTGTTTATTTTTGTTTTTTGTTTTTTTTTAGAGGGGCCAACTTCACGCAGCTGTTACTTGAGATTGCAGATTATTTTAAAATTCCTATCATTGATTAAAAAAACTAAAAACTTAAAGATACTGTTAAAGAGGTGGGAAAGAAAAAACGTATGGATTTAGGGGTTTTTAGTGATCAGCCTACAGCCAGTGTAAGTTTTCAGTCTAGTCCAATCATGTTAACTTTTGAACAGCAGAGGGAGCTGCTGCAAATGCTGTTGGAGTTAGAGAGATTACGAGGTGCTGGTAGACCTGCTGTTGTAGATGGTGGGTCACTGTTTGACGTTGCAAGACATCTTCACTTGTTGCCAAAGTTTGATGAGGCAGATCCAGACACTGAAAGAATTGCTGATTCCAGGGCTTGGTCAGATTTGGATAGTACTACTTTGCTTCAGTGTGTTCTCGTAGGTAAGGCACTGGAGGCTTTTTCAGCCTTGAGTGTAGCTGATAGTAAAGTCTATGCTACAGTTAAAGCTGTGGTTTTGAAAGTTTATGAACTTCTACCAGAAGCTTATCATCAACGTTTTCGTTATAGAAAAAAGTTAGATTCACAGACATATTCAGAGTTTGGTCATGATTTGATGTGTGCATTTAGCCGCTGGTGTACAGCTGCTGAAGTCGTCACTTTACAGGGTATCAGTCAGTCAGTCATCTTCTTATCCGTCTATCCCTTTTGGGGTTGCGGTGGGTGCCGGAGCCCATCCCGGCTGATTTAGGACGAAGGGCAGAGTACACCCCGAACAGGTCGCCAGTCTGTTGCGGAACGTTACAGGATATGTCAAATTTGGTTGTGTTAGAGCAGTTCAAGAACTCAGTACCTGAACATAGTGCTACGTATGTTAATGATCGGATGGTTAAGTTCTCTTGTGAGGCCGCTGTCCCTGCTGATGAATATGCCTCAACCCATAAAAGTCATTCTGTACCACATACAGATTTTCGTGGTAAAAGTGATTTTGTTCCAAGACACAAATTATCTTTGCTGGTAATTTGATTGAGTATTTTATATTTTATATATTTATTGGTTTTGATTTAACAAACAGTACAAACAAGTAAGAAAAAGATGTAGATATATAATAAGAAGCCCCACCCCTTCCGATCCCTCCTGCTGCCTAATCCACATAGAATATAAATTTAGTTCATCAACAATAATGTTAAAAAAAAACATAGAGAAACAAGAGTAAATATAGTCAGTCAGAAAATCAGTGAAGTAAAAATTATACATACAAATAAAAAAAATAGCAAACACCCAAAAAGCAACAACAAAAAAGAGAAAAAAAAACATGACAAGTAAAGAGCAAATATCTTTGCACATGTGAAGAAAGAAAGCAAAGAATTATTTTTTTTTTAAAAAAAAGGGGAAGCAGGCCTCATTCTGACACAACTGTGGACGGTAGTTTTAAATATTTAAAAAAAAAAAAGGCCTTCATACCCTGTAAAATTTATGCTCAGATTTTCTCAGAGTGTATCTTATCTTCTCTAATTTGAGATGGTGAAGCACATCTCTGATCCAATGTGATAAGATGGGCGGGGCAGCATCCTCCCACTGAAGGAGAACGAGGCGTCGGGCTGGCAAAGTTATAAATGCAATGATCCTCTGACCCCCGTTAGGCAATGGCAGAGCCTCACTAATGATTCCAAACGAGAGGATTTAAATTCAGTTTGATTCCCAAGATGCAGCTAAGATGCAGATTTTTTTCAAAAGCACTGTATTTTACGGCGAAACCAGAAAGTGTGAATTAATGTGGATTCTGAACCTCCACCTGGTTCTCCGTCTGCGAGGTGGCATCATCAAGCCCTCTCTGAGGCAGCTGGCTCAGAAGTACAATAGCAACAAAATAATCTGCCATAACAGCTATGCCCACCTGCACCCTCGTGTGGTCAACTGCCACAAGAAGAAGTGCGGGCACACCAACAACCTCCGCCCTAAGAAGAAGTTAAAGTAAACATTTTGTCTGGATTGACTCCATATTGCCCCTAGGAATGAGTGTATGTGTGTGTGGCCCCGCGACAGACTGGCGACCTGTTCGGGGTGTACTCTGCCCTTCGCCTTAAATTGGCCGGGATGGGCTCCGGCACCCCCCGCAACCCCGAAAGGGACAGACGGATAAGAAGATGACCGACTGACTCCATATTTCATGTTGAGTTCAATATGAACCAATTTGAAACCGAAGCCATTCAAATTGGTACCCCTCAACAACTTCGCTCCTCCCCCATAAACTCAATTTCCCTCTTTGGCCACAACATTCCCCTCTCTCCCTCTGTTACCAACCTCGGGGTTAAGTTCGACCCCCACCTCACCTTTGACAATCATGTCACCCACATTTGCAAAACTTCCTTCTTTCACCTCCGTAACATCTCAAAACTTCGTCCATCTCTCTCCCTTCCGGCTGCTGAGAAGCTCGTCCATGCCTTCGTCTCCTCCAGGCTGGAAGGAAAAAGCTCCAGTATGTTCAGAACAGCGCTGCCAAGGTCCTGATGAGGGTGCACCCCCATCCTTCACAGCCTTCACCTCCGTATTGGATATAAGGTCCTCCTTCACACCCATCACTGTCTGCACGGTGAGGCCCCCACTTACCTCTCAGAACTAGTCACACTCAATACCTCAACCAGGACCCAGTCAGGCCAACAGCATCGTCTGAACCCACCCAGGACACGGCTAAAAACAATGGGCGACAGGGCCTTCAAGGCTGCTGCTCCCCGCCTGTGGAATGCCCTCCCAGACTACCTCAGGGCCCCACAGACGGAGGATGCCTTTAAAAAAGGACTAAAACCCCACCTTTTTAAAAAAGCTTATCATTTTTAAATTTGTTTGCATTGTATGTTTGTTTTTATTGTGCTGTACTGTTTTAATTCATTATTTTACTACATAACAGATCACACACTGACCTCAGGAATCAGTGGAGTCAGAAATCTAAATAAAACACATAATGAAAGACACTTTTGAATGAAAAAATAAAAGAATGATACAAAGAATATATAGTAGAAAAAGTTTCAAAAAAGTTTTCTGGACAGTTTAATTCTTGATCGAGACGTTTCGACTTCCATCCGGAAATCATTTTCAATCTGAATGAAATGGACTGAAAACTGGATCTATTTATACTAACCTGAGTAAAAGGTAAAAAAAATAGTAAGAAGGGCTCGACCAATGAGCCTGTGTTACCTATGATGGCCGTGAATGGCTCCTATTGTAACCACAGACCAGTAAACAAACCTATTATAAAAATGCTAAAAGCTTAGTGAATAGAAATTCCTGCTAACGAGAGGCGTGAAACTGAGTCACGAGGTGTCATCTTTAGTCCATGGCTTCAAAAGGCTGCTGTATTTACCGGGCACTGAACTGTCCAGAAGACTTTTTTGAAACTTTTTCCACTATGGATCACTCCTGGATGAATGAGGGACTACACAAAACTACAAAGAATACATTTTCTACCTAAAACAAAAGATACTTTAAAAAAACACCAAGGAAAATGAACTTATTGAAGATAAAATCTGTGTAGTTATAAAAATAAAAAGATGGGGAGCTGTCTCCTCCTCTCCAGCTTCTGTGCTCAGTTGCATCAAGTAATCAAAACCATCACATCGATATTAGAAGCTCAAAAGTTCTGAAAAGTTTATTTTGATGGAAGCTTTAACCTAAAAAAACATTCCTGACATAAACACCTAACACTGACGTCCAACACTCAGGATAATTTAACCTTCAAGAACAAACAGATGAAAAAAAAACTGATTACAATAAATCAGAGACTTTGGAGGCTTTTCTACAGTTACTTTAGAAAAATTCTTGGTTTTTTTTTACCAGTTCAAAGAAAATTAAACTCCTCAGAAAAACTGTCTCATTTCAGGAAATAAAAAGAGGAAGTAAAATAGATTTTTTTCTTTCTAACAGTTTAGTTTAACTTCTTTGTCTTTTTTAAAAGATTTAATGATTATAATTGAGTAAAAATGATAAATTCTTATAAAAAGAAAGAAATACTGAGAAGTTCTCACCTTTCTGATTTGATAAAAATGACAGAGGTTTATTTTCTGTCTCAGTATTTTGTTTAATTGACTCGTTTCTGTCTGACTGTATTTCAAAGTTACAGCTTTTAAACCTCACCTGGAAGAGCAGTAGATGCTCCTTGTCTGGTTTGGAGATGTGAGGAAGGAGAAAGGCGTCTGATATAATCAAACACTTTTTCTGCAATTTTAGAGACATGAGAAGAGGAAGTAACAGTTATTACATCAGATTGTAGTTTTTTACTCAGTAAATTCATCCATTTGTGAAACAAACGCATCGAATCCAAACTTGTACAAATTAATTTCAATCTTCGTGTTTTTAGACTCTATTTGACAGAAACACAGAAAACATGTTGTTTAGACTATTCATTAAAAGTAAAAAGTAAAGTACTTTATTTAGAATTACACTGCTAGTTGGTACAATACAATTCACATGTTGTCCACCTCTCTCCCTCCTCTCTGGGAGAGAACCCCATTCAGGACTCTGCGTTCCTGTCCTGGGCATGGCCACACCGAGGAGACCTCCGCGCTTCTTCATCCCCGCTCCATCAGGACGAAATCCATCTACTCATCCCCGCCGTGGGCATCGCTGGGCTGAGGAGTCCCCCGTGTTTCCATCAGGATGAAGAACATCTACTCATCCCCGTACTGGACATCTCCGGGCTGAGGAGTCCCCCGTGTTTCCATCAGGATGAAGAACATCTACTCATCCCCGTTCTGGACATCTCCGGGCTGAGGAGTCCCCCGTGTTTCCATCAGGATGAAGAACATTTATTGACTTCTTTAGATATTTATCTGTAGATTAGATTAAGCTAATACTTTGTATTTAAACAATAATCTTTGACACATTGTTTGCTCGTCCCGGGGGAGGGATCTCTCTTTCACGTGGATCCCCATGAGGTTTCTTATTTTTTCCCCACTGATGGGTTTTTTAGGAGTTTTTCCTCACCGAGAAGGAGAGTCTAAGTGCATTAATGTGCTAGTCTTGTTTAGTTAGTATTTGTTAGTTATTTTTCTTGTTGTGTATTTGTGTTTATACATTCCTCTTTTTCTTGTGAAGCCCATTGAGACGGACATTCTGTGATTTTGGGCTAAAAAATAAAATTGAATTGAATTGAATTAAAAAAGGAGTGAAAGAGACACATAAAAAGAAGAGGAATAGGGTACAGAATAAGAAGAAAGGGGGATAAAGTAAAGAAAAAATCTGAAATTGCAGCATTCAGCATCACGACCAACCTGCTGGATTATCTAAGGAGAAAAAAAAAGTACAAACATGGGTTTAAACCAGAGATAAAACTGACACACACACAACAAAAGGGGAGACGGTGGCTCGGTGGTAGAGCATTCACCTGCAGACCGGAAGTTAACCAGATGTTTACGGGTTCGATTCCCACTGGGTTCACATCTAGGGTCCTTGGAGAAGACACTAAACAACTGTTTCTACCACCGTTGGCACCGTCGTGGCAGCCTGCTGCGGTGTAGCAGTGCAGCACACAAATTTCCCCGTTGAGGGATGAGTAGAGTATGGAAAAAAACCCAAAAAACTTCTATAACAAATGAAGTAGAACACAAACACATGTTATTAGAGCTATAAAAATATTGGCTGGGAGCAAGGAACATAGCAGACAGTAAACAGTGTGATGCAGTGTGTGAGTGTGAGTGAAAGTACAAGCATGCTGCCGATGTGAACCATGTTCTTATTAGGACCGACGGATCCTCACCAGCCCCAAAAAACTGGAACGAGGGAGACGGAGAGACATGCAACCCGGGCCTGCGCTCATTCTGACCCTAGGACCCCGAGGCCAAGCCAAGGGAACCGCCCGCCCACCCAGCCAGGGGCATAAGAAAAAACCCCTGCTGGAGCTCCCCCGGCACCAATGGGCACAGGTGTCATTGATGCCAGGACCCCTAAGCTACAGGGCAGACGTGGTAACTTTACCCCGCAACCACAGGTGAGCCCAGCAGGTTTCAGAAGCCACGTCTGAGACCAAGAGGGGGGCACTCACCGCAGGGGCCCAGGAGCTCCATTCTGACAAGCTCGGGCTCAGCTGGAGGCAAAGCAGGGCAAGGCCGGAAAGCAGAGCCAGCCAGTCTGATTAGTTTATTCAGTCTGTCACTGGCTGCGTTGCTGCTCCCCCAGCAGATGACGGAGAAGAACAAGGAGCTGGCCACCACAGACTGGTAGAAGGTCTCCACCACAGACTGGTAGAAGTCTCCACCACAGACTGATAGAAGGTCTCCACCACAGACTGATAGAAGGTCTCCACCACAGACTGGTACAAGGTCTCCACCACAGACTGATAGAAGGTCTCCACCACAGACTGGTAGAAGGTCTCCACCTCAGACTGGTAGAAGGTCTCCACCACAGACTGATAGAAGTCTCCACCACAGACTGGTAGAAGGTCTCCACCACAGACTGGTACAAGGTCTCCACCACAGACTGGTAGAAGGTCTCCACCACAGACTGGTACAAGGTCTCCACCACAGACTGGTAGAAGGTCTCCACCACAGACTGATAGAAGGTCTCCACCACAGACTGGTAGAAGGTCTCCACCACAGACTGATAGAAGGTCTCCACCACAGACTGGTAGAAGGTCTCCACCACAGACTGGTAGAAGGTCTCCACCACAGACTGATAGAAGGTCTCCACCACAGACTGGTACAAGGTCTCCACCACAGACTGGTACAAGGTATCCACCACAGACTGATAGAAGGTCTCCACCACAGACTGATAGAAGGTCTCCACCACAGACTGGTAGAAGGTCTCCACCACAGACTGATAGAAGGTCTCCACCACAGACTGGTAGAAGGTCTCCACCACAGACTGATAGAAGTCAGCACCACAGACTGGTACAAGGTCTCCACCACAGACTGGTAGAAGGTCTCCACCACAGACTGGTAGAAGGTCTCCACCACAGACTGATAGAAGGTCTCCACCACAGACTGGTAGAAGGTCTCCACCACAGACTGATAGAAGGTCTCCACCACAGACTGGTACAAGGTCTCCACCACAGACTGGTACAAGGTCTCCACCACAGACTGGTAGAAGGTCTCCACCACAGACTGGTAGAAGGTCTCCAGCATCTTGTAGCACACATTGAAGGACCTCAATGTGTGCTACAAGAGGTCCTAATAGACCTCTGGGGAAAGTATGGTACATTGGGGTTCTGTCCTGTCTGCGTTCCTGTCCTGGGCATGGCCACACCGAGGAGACCTCCGCGGTGTGGCCATAGAGATTGAAAAACTTAGAAGACATCAAATAAATCATATTTTCTGATCATAAAAATTAAACACATGAATTAAAACCTTTCAATAGAAGATTTTTTTTAAATCACTTTTTATTACACTGGATTTTTTTTTTATTTGAAGTAATCCAATCAGTTAAGCTTGATTTGTTCAGAACATAATATTAAACATGTCGTTTGATTAATTTAGATTCTAAATAAATGTCTCTTCTTTCATACACTAGTAAAAGTAGTTGGACATTTTTGTTTATTTAGTCTATTCATTTTCCATGAGGTGTGTGTGTGTGTGTGTGTGTGTGTGTGTGTGTGTGTGTGTGTGTGTGTGTGTGTGTGTGTGTGTGTGTGTGTGTGTGTGTGTGTGTGTAATCCTTATTGTTTCCTCTACAGATGGTTCTTTGTCTGCATTCAATGAAGCGTGAAAAAAATTCCTGAACAACTTCGCTGATGAAAAAATAATAAAAACAAAAACAATCCTGTTTGTAAACAATAAAATAATTAAAATAGTTTGTTTAAAAAATAATTAATTTGTGTTAAAGTTAATTTAATAAATTCAGTGTAAACGATTCTCGCTCGACCACCGGGCAAGGAGAGAGGGAGTGTAATTAAACGACCAATCACTGGCCAGAAAAATAAAATAACAGAGTTCATTCATAGAAAATATTAATAAGACATTTTATTTATAAAGTGTTTTCTGGGTGGATACCGTACATCACACTCACACAAATATAAACAATACACACATACTTTCATCATTTCCCATCAAGTCAATTTCTTCCAGCTAACCCTGTCTCCTGCATCCTTTTTTTTTTTTTTTTTTTTTTTTTTATTATTTATCCTGGACAAGGTAGCATGTTCTCAAATCAACATAAACATTTTTTTGTACAGCAACTCAATAGAAATAATAAGAAGGTATAACAAGTGCACAAATCAAAGTTTCTAGTGTCCAAGAAGGAGTGGGGGGAAGAAAACTTATTTAACCCCAGCCCCAGTGCTCATATGATACATATTTACAATAAATAATTCATTTTATATTGTTTCAACCTTAAGACGATTACTGTAAATGGAAGGATACGGACCTGGTTACCAACACCAACACAATAGGAAGCAACAGCAAGAGAAAAGCAAAACAAAAAAACAAAACAAAAGAAAAACACACACACACAAAAAAACAAAACACTCACACAGAAGACAGTGATATAATTACATTAGACATTTCATATACTGTGACCAGATCATATGTTTATAGTTTAGTTTGAACGTATTTACATTTTGATATTACTTGTAGGATTTGTCCAGACTATTCCAGAGTTTCACACCACGTACAGACATGTAAAAACTTTTTTTAGTGGTTCTCACTTTGGGCAGTTTAAAGTCTCCTATTACTCTCAGGTTATGTGATTTTTTATTCAGATTAAATAGACTTTGTAAATTTTTTGGCAGTAGTTTGTGGTATGCTTTAAACATTGTGATTGCTGAGTAGTACTGAGAAAGGTCTTTAAATTTTAAGAGTTTAGAATGTGCAAAGAGGTTGTGAGTATGATCCAAAAAAACAACTTTATGTATAATTTGTAGTGCTCTTTTCTGTAAGACAGTTAAGGGTGTTAGTGTCGTCTGATAGTTTGTTTAAAAAATAATTCAATTGTGTTAAAGTTAATTTAATAAATTAACTTTTTCCTCTGGTGTGTATGTCCTCCTTCACTGCATCCATAAACCTCCTCTGTGGTTTTGATT
The DNA here is from genome assembly GCA_902685375.1 of Neostethus bicornis. Taxonomy (NCBI): domain Eukaryota; kingdom Metazoa; phylum Chordata; class Actinopteri; order Atheriniformes; family Phallostethidae; genus Neostethus; species Neostethus bicornis. Next base: position 2,824,362 of record CACRXE010000006.1, on the reverse strand, counting down.
TGAACAGTTTATTTGAACATAGTTAAGTGACAATAACTTCTTCTACTTCCATCATTTCCCTTCAGGGGGCGCTACATCAAGTCAGTTTCTTCCATCTAACCCTGTCTGCTGCATCCTCTTCAGTCACACCAACTATCTTCATGTCTTCCTTCACTGTATCCATGAACCTCCTCTTTGGTCTTCCTCTAGTCCTCTTTCCTGGTGGTTCCAAACCCAGCATCCTTCTTCTGATGTACTCTCTCTCTCTCCTCTGCACATGTCCAAACCATCTCAGTCTGACCTCTCTGACTTTAAAACCTCTAACATGTGCTGTTCCTCTGATCCTGTCCATCCTGGTCACTCCCAGAGAGATCCTCAGCATCTTCATCTCTGATACAAACATCTCTGTTTCCTGTCTTTTCTTTAGTGACACTGTCTCTAGACCAATCAGCATGGCCGCTCTCACCACACTGTCTCTAGACCAATCAGCATGGCCGCTCTCACCACACTGTCTCTAGACCAATCAGCATGGCCGCTCTCACCACACTGTCTCTAGACCAATCAGCATGGCCGCTCTCACCACGGTTTTGTACACTTTTCCTTTCATTTTATGTGAAACTCTTCTATCACACATCACACCTGATACTTTTCTCCACCCGTTCCAGCCTGCTTGCACACACTTCTTCACCTCTTTTCCACACTCTCCATTGCTCTGGACTGTTGATCCTAGATACTTTAAATCTTCCACCTTCTTTATCTCTTCTCCCTGTAACCTCACTATTCCATTTGGATCCCTCTCATTCACACACATGTACTCTGTTTTACTCTGACTAATCTTCAAACCTCCACCTCTCCAGCTTTTCCTCCACCTCTTCCCTCAAAAACAATAATAAAAATTAACACTCAGAGAACAACACTTATAAATGTCCAAAAGGAGTGGGACCCACCCCCCATTTCACACCAACTACCACAAACCAGTGATTTATATACTATATGTTTACATACAAATACATGTAAACACATGCACAACATTATTTTTAGAAATAAACAGGAAGTAGATGACCATAACAGTCGTACTCCTAGAAGCACCGTACTCTCAAAATCCCTCTTGAAGTCTGTATCCTATGAGAACCATATTCTTACACCCCGTTTTGTACAGGAACATGTTTGAACATCTTGATGCTTGGAGAAAAAGCTGAATCCTGCGTTGCAGTAACCTTGCAGTCTTTAGGTTTCACTTCATTTAATGCGGTGAGTGGATTTGGAAACATTTTACGAAGGTCAGGAAGTTAAAAATTACCCTTCAAAATGGCCTCCAGATTCTGACACCCCTAAAACATGTGAGCAAGAGTTGCCGTCTCAGTTACATTATTAGTCCCTGAGTTTTATTTTGCATGTTTTAATTATTTTATTTACTTTGCCTGCTACGAAGAAGAGGTGCAGTCTCTGATTGGTTTATAAGAGGCAGCTGAGGGAAGAGGGGACCAGAGAGGGAGCAGCGAGAGACACACAGTGGGGAGCCCTCCTGTTGAACTATGGGATGGTGGCGTGGTGGTATGTCAGTCTGCGTACCACCATGCGGCGAGGGCTCCCCCTGAAAAGAGACACGGGGTGTCCTTCATGGATCCCACCGGACAAGTGGGATTCCAGACCGCAGTTGGCTGGATGACGAACTGGCCCGTAAAGGGTGGACCCGGGACAATGACTGGGCCCGTTAAAGGTGGACCCGGGATGATGGGTGGGTCCGTAAAGGGCTATGGACAGGGACGAAGATGTTCTGGTGGGCCGAACCCCAACATATGAACCATGTATGTGGACAACCCTCCTCTAGAGAGGGGTGTGGGTGGACAACCCACCTCCAGAAGGGAGTCTAGGTGGACCACCCACCTCTAGAGAGGGGTGTAGGTGGACAACCCCCCTCCAGAGAGGGGTGTAGATGGACAACCCACCTACAGAGAGGGGTGAAGGTGGACAACCCTCCTCTAGAGGGGGCTGCTGTATTAATAATAATCAGGCAGTCATTTGAAGAGCTTGTTGCTTCAATGAAGTTATTAATATTATTTTTAAACATACTTCTCTTGATATCCATATATTTTATTTAATATCTTCGTTCTTTTCTTATCACTAGGTTTTGGTGGAAGTTCACAGATTTTAATGTAAACATACTATAAAGGGGACTCAGTTCTCCTGACCAGTAACTTCCAGGAGAGGGCAGAGAAACATCAGAAAACCAGCTCTCCAAAAACTCCTGAAGACGGAAAGAAAAACTACTTTATCAATTTATCTGATTAAAAAAACAAGGGAATATAAACATTTATGAAGGAAAGGATGTTTTTTTGTTTGTGCCCAGCTGTCTGCCAGACTCAGACCATAGCAGTGGGAGGAGGAGGGGGAGACAAGAGAGAGTGTAGAAGAGGAAAAACAGTCTGAAAATTAATCTCACTCTGTTTTCACACACATAGATTTAGCTGTATTTTAATTAAAAATAAGAGCATATTGTTTGGCCCTCAGGGCAGACTCATACAGCTACGCCAGAGAAGAGGGACAAGGGACGGGAGGGGGGCGCCGGGGAGGCCGCGGGGTCCCCAGATCCAGTGGAGGGATTATGTCTGACCAAAACAGACTCGCCCGTCCGCCCGCAGATTATTTCTGATTATTCTCCTCAGATCAATCCTGTTAATCTGAACAGATTTAATTGGCCTCATCTTTTTAATCCACAACAAAATGAACAAAAAGCTTAGAAAATGAAATGAGTTTAATTATTAAAAACCTAATTATATCATGAGCTTTAATCCAAGTTTAAGGAATAAAATTCATCTTGTAAAACATCAGATTAGAGGTTTAATCCCAGTCAGACTCCAAACTCAGAATAAATTTATTCTTGATGAAAATGTTACTACTTCGTGTTTTCTTTTTTCAGGAATGGAAATGGGGTTTTTTTTCAAAAAATTTTAAAACACTGTTTTATCAAAAAGCAGTAAAAAGTTCTATTTGAAAGCAAATAAAATCCTCTTTTACGACCACGTTAAAGTCACAGAAAAACAAATATGTATTTTTTATGATTGAAAAGGTAATAGAATTTCAAAAATTCACTTTGGCACATATTTGGATAGCTTGTTCCAACTGGACATTTTCATACTCAAAGGTCAATAAATCAAAAACTTTTGTACCCAGTGATCTGAAACTTTACACAGTTGTTGTCAACAAGATTATTATCATACATATGGAAGGAATTATTCCTACTAAGAAGTATGTCTTGACTAGAGACATTGGAAAATGAACAAAATTAGACGAGGTTAAAATTGTACTGTAATTTTTTTTTAAATGTTTGAACTACTGTAGGATAGGCTCTGAAATTCTGACACTCTCCATGTACATATCTACAGAAACTAGAAGGTCTAAGCTTTATTTTGATGTATAGTACAAGCATGTGACTTGAAAGATGCTGCTGTAATAAGCAATGGCATTTGGGTATGTTCAACTATTGTGCACAGCCCGTAGGTGGGTGTTACGAGGTTAAATTTAGAAAAATATGTTAATTAAAGACTGTATTAAAAAAAAAATTATTCATTCATCTTCTAAACCTCTCAGGAGTGGCGGGAATACCGGAGCCTATCCCAGCTGTATCCTGCCCAAAGTGAGAGGCAGGATACATCCAAACAGGTCACCAGTTTGTCGCAGGGCCACACACATAGACCCTCATCCACACACACACACACACACACACACACAAACACACACACACACACTCATTCCTAGGGGTATCATAGCAGCCAATCAACCTCACATGAATGTTTATGGAGGAAACCAGAAAAAACCCACACATACTTATGTGGGGAGAACATGCAAACTACACACAGGAAGGCCAGCATTCTAAGCCTCATCCCCACCCAGGATTTGAACCCTAACCTTCTTGTTGTGAGGCCCGTGCTGACCACTTCACCCCGGTAGCACCCCTAAAAACGTACTTATTTTTAAATGCTCCAGCTCAACGGTCAGCGCTTTCAGGAGTTCTTCATTTAAAATTTAAAAGTTTTTAACTGTTCAGAATATTTTTTGTAACAGTTTAAGACTCTCTTTAAGTCTTGTTCATAGTTTTTTGTTGTAATTTTTTATTTTATTTACTATAAACGTGGATTCGGCCAATCACACGATCAGACCATCTGCATTTTTTGCTATTGGTTTTAATAATATTTTAAATGTTGTTTATCATGTGGTTACCATAACGGCCTCACAGCAACAAGGTCATGGGTTTGAATCCTAGAGTGGATTGAAACACTGTTCTTTCTGTGTGTAGTTTGCATGTTCTACCTGTGTATGTGTGGGTTTTCTCTGGTTTCCTCCTAAAACATACGTTAGGTTGATTGGCTGCTATGAAATTATCCCTAGGAATGAGTGTGTGTGTGTGTGTGTGTGTGTGTGTGTGTGTGTGTGTGTGTGTGTGTGTGTGTGTGTGTGTGTGTGTGTGTGTGTGTGCGTGTGTGTGTGTAGTGGTCTCACTTTGAATCAGCTGGGATGGGCTCCAGCACTCAGCACTGTTAGTGCCCCTAAGCGATTAATAATGAATTAATTAAGCATGTTTTTAAGATGTATTTTTCTTACTTTCCTGTTTTTGTTTGAAAAATCAACTTGAAGTCCGTTAACTAATAAATTACCCTTAATTTTTATTTAGGATTAGCGTTTCTGCTGAATGCAGGTCGGTCTGTGGGAGTAAAACTCAGACAGAAACGTCTGGATTTAGGTTGGACGGAAGAATGGCTCAGTGGGTTTGGGTGACCGTCCTGTAACCAGAGGGTCACAGGTTCGATCCCCCTGCCCAGAGTTTATGCCAAACCGTTCCTCAGCAAGACACTGAACCCCCAATGTGTCCTGATGGTGGTTCACAGCTTGCATGTCAGCTTCCACCATGTGGAATGAATGTATGTGTATGGCTGAATGTGAGCAACGATGTAAAGACCTTTAAGACCCAGCGCAGGTGGAGAAGATGTGTAGAATTAGAGAATATTTAACATTTACAAGTTCCTAAGTTTGAGTTTGAAATGTTACAACCATGCTGCTGCTCTGGTGGATCTGGCTGGGAATGACCCGGGTGGGATCGCTGTGGGTCACTACAGGATCTTCTCTAATGAGTCATCTTATTTCTGCTCCCTTTAAAGGATAAATTCTGGTGTCCAGCAGGAACACAACCTGCACATAAATAAATAAAAATATGATCATAAAAATAATAAAAGTAACAATCGCTGGAGCTCTGCCATCCGGGAGGAGCTCGGTGTCGAGCCGCTCCTCCTCCAGGTCGAGAGGAGCCAGATGGGGTGGTTCGGGCATCTGGTCAGGATGCCCCCCGAGTGCCTCGCGGGCAAGGTGTTTTCGGGCACGTCCCACTGGGAGGAGACCAAGGGGCAGACCCGCTGGAGAGACTATGTCTCACAGCTGGCCGGGGAACGACTTGGGATCCTTTCAGGTGAGCTGGAGGATGCAGCCAGGGTGAGAGAAGCCTGGGCTGCCCGTTTGAGGCTGTTGCCCCCGTGACCCGACCCCGGAAGATGACGGAACGGAACAATCGCTGGTAAAAAGATTCCCCATTGGACTCAGTTCCTTCCAGGCTCTGTTTGGTAAACAAATAAACAGAAAAGCTGTCTCTCCCGGTCTGCGTGAACCTGGCCTGGATTTCAGATCATAAATGTCAAGCATTAATAGTTTTATATTCAGTAAACTTTCTGACATCATCGACCCGCATCAGGTCAGATATTATCTGGAAGTCTCCTCTATTTTTTAACAACAGCAACATCTCTTCTTCTTTTTCTCCAAACTGCTTGTTTACAATTTTCTCAACTTTGCTCATTTGGGTTTTTTGTTGTTTCTTTTTTTAGACAGTTTTACTCATGTTGATCAGCTGGAAACGTTTTGAGTTGTAAATGTTGGTTTCTCTCAGAGGTGTCAAGTAACGAAGTAAGACTACTTCGTTACCTTACTCAAGTAGAAAATCTCGTTATCTTTACTTTAACGAAGTAATTATTTTTTTTGTCTACTTTTTACTTTTACTCACTACTTTTTTATGCAATTATCTGTACTTTTACTTCGTTCATTTTATAAAAAGTAGTCGCTACTTTCTCCATTTTGTCACCGTTAAAATGCCGCGACTGTTTGTTGGAGGTTTTTTTTTTTTATGAACCCTGAATGCGTCAAACAAAGGAACAGATGAATGATTGGCTGAAAGGTCCAGTCAATCATTACTTTGGGGCGAGTAGCCCCGCCCACAAACTTTTAAAGAGCAGGGACGTCAATTTCCGTGTTTGAGACTCGGGCTCGGAAATCAAAGTGTTTCTGATGCTGCGACACTGAACTTTGATTGAATTATCAATTTTTTTTAAAAAACAACAGCAAAGAAATGTTTTATTATTATTATTATTATTTTGAGGCTGCGGTTATTGTAAACGTCTTTGCTGACAATGTTGTAGATGGTATTTTTATAAAAATAACTTTGATCTGTGACGCACTATTTTATCTTTGGAAACAAAGCTAATTGAACTGATTAATCCATAAATAGTAGTGGATGAAGTATTTGTGCTTAAAAGCATCCAAAATGTTATTGATTAGTTTATAAAGACTGACTGAGGAGATTAAAACTACACATCGCTTAGATTTTGTATCATGAAGATGTTTGGGGTTAACATAAAAAAAACCTTATATGTATGTACACATATATACTGTATGTAGATATGTATATATATATAAATTTATATATACATATCTCCTAGGTCCCGCCCCTACTGGTTTTTTAAAATCTTGTTTCCCTGGTTATTTTTTCATTTTTACAGTTCTTAAAATTTTAGAAAAAGAATCCAAGGATTTTGCCTCCTGTGTGTTTCCTTCACTCCCACTGCCTTACGAGTGCATGTAAAGGGTGTTATTTTGTCAATGGGCGTGGTTTTACTGGGTGTACGATATTTTTTGTAAAATACGATAATTTTACGTCATTAGTACGATAATCCAGCACCTCCCACCTGGCAACGCTGGTTCCAGGTGTCATGCAGGTTGTATGTGGCACTCCCAACCTTATCAACTTGTTAAAGACTATTCAGTATTGCCTCAAAGAACTTTGAAAACTAGCTGCCTTCAAGGCTTAAAAAAGCCTTTTGGTCATTTTTTTTTTCATTTATTTATTTTTTTTTACATTGAGTGTGTTTGTGTCTGCTGAAGTTGGTTAAATTAGGTGATGCAGAGTGAAGCTTGGTAGCTGAAGGGACGTTACATAATGCCCTGCTTATGTTAATACATTTGATTGTGTTCATTAATCGATTTCCAATAAAGATTATTAAGAAATAAATGTCTCTGATTCATAAAGTTTCACCAAAACACTTTCATTTATTATCATATTTTCTGCTCCTTTAAGCATGTGATAATAGTTAAAAAATATGTTCATACGCTTTTGTTAACAATATTCCTTTTTTTCTGAAAATTACTTTTACTTTTTTTACTTTAAGTAGTTTTAAAATAGGTTACTTTTTACTTTTACTTAAGTAGAAAACTTGAGTTGATACTTCTACTTTTACTAAAGTAGTTTTTTAACTCGGTATTTATACTTCTACTTGAGTAGAAAATGTTGGTACTTTTGACACCTCTGGTTTTTCTGCGTTGAGTTCTGAATGTCAGGTTCCTAAAGTGTGTTCAAAATGTTTCTACAAATGGAATTAAAATCTCATCAAGATCATTGCTTTGGTTTATCAAGAGTATTTTCTAACTCAGTATTTCTGGATTCCTGAAATCCGTTCCATTCCATTTCGTCATCTTCCCGTTGTTCCAGGGTCGGGTCGCGGGGGCAACAGCCTCAAACGGGCAGCCCAGGCCTCTCTCTCCTCGGCTGCATCCTCTAGCTCACCTGGAAGGATCCCAAGTCGTTCCCCGGCCAGCTGTGAGACATAGTTTCTCCAGCAGGTCCGGGGTCTGCCCCTTGGTCTCCTCCCGGTGGGACGTGCCCAAAACACCTCGCCCGCAAGGCGCTAGGGGGGCATCCTGACCAGATGCCCGAACCACCTCATCTGGCTCCTCTCGACCTGGAGGAGGAGCGGCTCGACACCGAGCTCCTCCCGGATGGCAGAGCTCCTCACCCGATCTCTGAGTGAGAGCCCAGCCACCCTGCAGAGGAAGCTCATTTCGGCCGCTTGTACTGAAATCCGATTAATCTGATAATTAATTTTAAGCCCAATTGAAGAAAATCTCCTGAATGTTGTTCCAAAAATATTTCCATCAATCTGGGAAAGAAAATGATCTCTGCTGCTGGAAAAAAGTGGATAAAATCAATCCGTTTTTCACAGTTTAAGGAGACGTGTGTGTGATTGAGAGCTCAGACTGTACCATGCAGATAAAGACATGATGAGGAAGGACTCTACAGCTGCAGCAAACAGGAAGGAACTCTGATTACTGGGAGAAGGATGGTTCACCGGGTAGGGCGACTGTCCTATAACCAAAGGGTTGCCGGATAAACCCCCTTCCCAGAGTTCATGTTGAGGTTGTGTTGACAGGACACTGAACCCCCATGTTGAACCCCAGTTGCTCCTGATGGTGGTTTCCAGCTTGCATGTCAGCTTCCACCATCAGGTATGAATGTGTGTGAATGTGAGCTACAATGTAAAGAACTTTGAGAACCAATGCAGGTGGAAAATGGTAGAAGAAGGAGAGTCTGTTTACCATTTCACTCACTGAATGTTGGGCTCTTCATTTTAGGCCCTCAGTGTAGGAGCCCGTGTTTCAGTTCATATAAATAAAATAAATAAATGAATTACTCTCTTCATCCCTCACCGTGCTGCACTCCTTACACCGCAGCAGGCTGCCCTTCAACGGCACCAATGGTGGGAGAAGCGGGGGTTAGGTGTCTTCTCCAAGGACCCTAGACGTGCTCTCTGTGGGACGCAAACCCGCGAACTTCCGGTCTGCGCACGATGGCTCTAACCACTGAGCTGCTGTCTCCACCCTTATGTTGGACCCTCTGTGTACGGCCCCAAATGTTGAGTACTTAATATCAGACCCTCTCTTTTGGTACTCTATGATGGGCGTTAAATCTTGAGCCTTACTGTTGGGACCCTGTGCAAAGACCTCCATGTTGAGGTCTCAATGCAGGGCGAGGTATTTTCAGCTTACCATAGTTGAAACTGTATGCAGGTTTCTAAATATTGGACCCTCCTCTTGTTGGGCCATTTCTGTAGGACTGTTTTATTTTGGGGTATTGAATCTAGGGCGTTTGTTTCAGGTACAAAAAGATTAGTTTTTATGTTGGGTCCTAAATTTTGATCTCCAAATGTTAGCCTCTATATTGGAGCCTCTCTTTGGGCCCTCACCATAGGGACCTGTATGCCTTCTGTGTGTCTCTTCTGTGTGTGGTTTCCTTTATTAATCCCCTGCTGGAGAAATTTACGTGTCTGTTAGCTCCAAGCAGTTCAAGAGAGAGCTCCAGAACAGGTTCAGAACAGCTGCTTGGTGCTGCTGGATGGGTGAGAGAGAGCTGGAACAGCAGCTTGGTGGAATAGAGGTAGAAAAGCTGCCTGGTGGAACACACGACAGTTGTCTCTGTGCTGGGTGGAATATGGGTTATCGTGTTTACATTTGAACCTTCTGTTTAAGTTTGAAGCTCCTGTGAATCCTGATAAGATTTTAAACTGTCTCTAAAAGCTCCACATGTTGATCCTTCACTGTGGTGGAACAACACCAGCAGTCCACCATCTTTAATTCTATAGTTCAGACAGGAATCACTGATGATGTCACTCAGGAGATCCTGTCTTCATTCCTTCTGAACATCTACACACGTCCATGAAGACTCCACATGAAGGAGCTCGGCTCCACACGTCCATGAAGACTCCACATGAAGGAGCTCAGCTCCACACGTCCATGGAGACTCCACATGAAGGAGCTCAGCTCCACACGTCCATGAAGACTCCACATGAAGGAGCTCAGCTCCACACGTCCATGAAGACTCCACATGAAGGAGCTCAGCTCCACACGTCCATGAAGACTCCACATGAAGGAGCTCAGCTCCACACGTCCATGAAGACTCCACATGAAGGAGCTCAGCTCCACACGTCCATGAAGACTCCACATGAAGGAGCTCAGCTCCACACGTCCATGAAGACTCCACATGAAGGAGCTCAGCTCCACACGTCCATGAAGACTCCACATGAAGGAGCTCAGCTCCACACGTCCATGAAGACTCCACATGAAGGAGCTCAGCTCCACACGTCCATGAAGACTCCACATGAAGGAGCTCAGCTCCACACGTCCACGAAGACTCCACATGAAGGAGCTCAGCTCCACACGTCCATGAAGACTCCACATGAAGGAGCTCAGCTCCACACGTCCACGAAGACTCCACATGAAGGAGCTCAGCTCCACACGTCCATGAAGACTCCACATGAAGGAGCTCAGCTCCACACGTCCATGAAGACTCCACATGAAGGAGCTCAGCTCCACACGTCCACGAAGACTCCACATGAAGGAGCTCGGCTCCACACGTCCACGAAGACTCCACATGAAGGAGCTCAGCTCCACACGTCCATGAAGACTCCACATGAAGGAGCTCGGCTCCACACGTCCATGAAGACTCCACATGAAGGAGCTCAGCTCCACACGTCCATGAAGACTCCACATGAAGGAGCTCAGCTCCACACGTCCACGAAGACTCCACATGAAGGAGCTCGGCTCCACACGTCCACGAAGACTCCACATGAAGGAGCTCAGCTCCACACGTCCATGAAGACTCCACATGAAGGAGCTCAGCTCCACACGTCCACGAAGACTCCACATGAAGGAGCTCGGCTCCACACGTCCATGAAGACTCCACATGAAGGAGCTCAGCTCCACACGTCCATGAAGACTCCACATGAAGGAGCTCAGCTCCACACATCCATGAAGACTCCACATGAAGGAGCTCAGCTCCACACGTCCATGAAGACTCCACGTGAAGGAGCTCAGCTCCACACGTCCACGAAGACTCCACATGAAGGAGCTCAGCTCCACACGTCCATGAAGACTCCACATGAAGGAGCTCAGCTCCACACGTCCATGAAGACTCCACATGAAGGAGCTCAGCTCCACACGTCCATGAAGACTCCACATGAAGGAGCTCAACTCCACACGTCCACGAAGACTCCACGTGAAGGAGCTCAGCTCCACACGTCCATGAAGACTCCACATGAAGGAGCTCAGCTCCACACGTCCATGAAGACTCCACATGAAGGAGCTCAGCTCCACACATCCATGAAGACTCCACATGAAGGAGCTCAACTCCACACGTCCACGAAGACTCCACGTGAAGGAGCTCAGCTCCACACGTCCATGAAGACTCCACGTGAAGGAGCTCAGCTCCACACGTCCACGAAGACTCCACATGAAGGAGCTCAGCTCCACACGTCCATGAAGACTCCACATGAAGGAGCTCAGCTCCACACGTCCATGAAGACTCCACATGAAGGAGCTCAGCTCCACACGTCCATGAAGACTCCACATGAAGGAGCTCAGCTCCACACGTCCACGAAGACTCCACATGAAGGAGCTCAGCTCCACACGTCCACGAAGACTCCACATGAAGGAGCTCAGCTCCACACGTCCATGAAGACTCCACATGAAGGAGCTCAGCTCCACACGTCCATGAAGACTCCACATGAAGGAGCTCGGCTCCACACGTCCATGAAGACTCCACATGAAGGAGCTCGGCTCCACACGTCCATGAAGACTCCACATGAAGGAGCTCGGCTCCACACGTCCATGAAGACTCCACATGAAGGAGCTCGGCTCCACACGTCCATGAAGACTCCACATGAAGGAGCTCAGCTCCACACGTCCATGAAGACTCCACATGAAGGAGCTCGGCTCCACACGTCCATGAAGACTCCACATGAAGGAGCTCGGCTCCACACGTCCATGAAGACTCCACATGAAGGAGCTCAGCTCCACACGTCCATGAAGACTCCACGTGAAGGAGCTCAGCTCCACACGTCCATGAAGACTCCACATGAAGGAGCTCAGCTCCACACGTCCATGAAGACTCCACATGAAGGAGCTCAGCTCCACACGTCCATGAAGACTCCACATGAAGGAGCTCATCTCCACACGTCCATGAAGACTCCACGTGAAGGAGCTCAGCTCCACACGTCCATGAAGACTCCACGTGAAGGAGCTCAGCTCCACACGTCCATGAAGACTCCACATGAAGGAGCTCAGCTCCACACGTCCATGAAGACTCCACATGAAGGAGCTCAGCTCCACACGTCCATGAAGACTCCACATGAAGGAGATCAGCTCCACACGTCCATGAAGACTCCACGTGAAGGAGCTCAGCTCCACATGTCCATGAAGACTCCACATGAAGGAGCTCAGCTCCACACGTCCATGAAGACTCCACATGAAGGAGCTCAGCTCCACATGTCCATGAAGACTCCACGTTAAGGAGCTCAGCTCCACACGTCCATGAAGACTCCACATGAAGGAGCTCAGCTCCACACGTCCATGAAGACTCCACATGAAGGAGCTCAGCTCCACACGTCCATGAAGACTCCACATGAAGGAGCTCAGCTCCACACGTCCATGAAGACTCCACATGAAGGAGCTCAGCTCCACACGTCCATGAAGACTCCACATGAAGGAGCTCGGCTCCACACGTCCATGAAGACTCCACATGAAGGAGCTCGGCTCCACACGTCCATGAAGACTCCACATGAAGGAGCTCAGCTCCACACGTCCATGAAGACTCCACATGAAGGAGCTCAGCTCCACACGTCCATGAAGACTCCACATGAAGGAGCTCAGCTCCACACGTCCATGAAGACTCCACATGAAGGAGCTCAGCTCCACACGTCCATGAAGACTCCACATGAAGGAGCTCAGCTCCACACGTCCATGAAGACTCCACATGAAGGAGCTCAGCTCCACACGTCCATGAAGACTCCACATGAAGGAGCTCAGCTCCACACGTCCATGAAGACTCCACATGAAGGAGCTCGGCTCCACACGTCCATGAAGACTCCACATGAAGGAGCTCGGCTCCACACGTCCATGAAGACTCCACATGAAGGAGCTCAGCTCCACACGTCCATGAAGACTCCACATGAAGGAGCTCAGCTCCACACGTCCATGAAGACTCCACATGAAGGAGCTAAGCTCCACACGTCCATGAAGACTCCACATGAAGGAGCTCAGCTCCACACGTCCATGAAGACTCCACGTGAAGGAGCTCAGCTCCACACGTCCATGAAGACTCCACATGAAGGAGCTCAGCTCCACACGTCCATGAAGACTCCACATGAAGGAGCTCAGCTCCACACGTCCATGAAGACTCCACATGAAGGAGATCAGCTCCACACGTCCATGAAGACTCCACATGAAGGAGCTCGGCTCCACACGTCCATGAAGACTCCACATGAAGGAGCTCGGCTCCACACGTCCATGAAGACTCCACATGAAGGAGCTCGGCTCCACACGTCCATGAAGACTCCACATGAAGGAGATCAGCTCCACACGTCCATGAAGACTCCACGTGAAGGAGCTCAGCTCCACATGTCCATGAAGACTCCACATGAAGGAGCTCAGCTCCACACGTCCATGAAGACTCCACATGAAGGAGCTCAGCTCCACACGTCCATGAAGACTCCACATGAAGGAGCTCAGCTCCACATGTCCATGAAGACTCCACATGAAGGAGCTCAGCTCCACACGTCCATGAAGACTCCACATGAAGGAGCTCAGCTCCACACGTCCATGAAGACTCCACATGAAGGAGCTCAGCTCCACACGTCCATGAAGACTCCACATGAAGGAGATCAGCTCCACACGTCCATGAAGACTCCACGTGAAGGAGCTCAGCTCCACATGTCCATGAAGACTCCACGTGAAGGAGCTCAGCTCCACACGTCCATGAAGACTCCACATGAAGGAGCTCAGCTCCACACGTCCATGAAGACTCCACATGAAGGAGCTCAGCTCCACACGTCCATGAAGACTCCACATGAAGGAGCTCGGCTCCACACGTCCATGAAGACTCCACATGAAGGAGCTCGGCTCCACACGTCCATGAAGACTCCACATGAAGGAGCTCGGCTCCACACGTCCATGAAGACTCCACATGAAGGAGCTCGGCTCCACACGTCCATGAAGACTCCACATGAAGGAGCTCAGCTCCACACGTCCATGAAGACTCCACATGAAGGAGCTGATGAAGGAGATCATCTCTTCAAACTACAATAAAAAATTTAATTGGGGGATTTCTGTGGGTTTCAAAATGTCAGGTCCTCTAAATTGCGCTTTCCATATTGGACGCTTGGACCCTCTATGAAGGACTGTCTGAGTTGGGACTTCTATGCAGACTTTGAAATAATGGGCCCTTCATTTTGGGTTCTCTGAGTTGAACCCTATTTTTTGGGAGGTAAATGTTGGTTACTCCGTGTTGGACCCTCCGTGTTGGGCCCTCCGTGTTGGCCCCTGTGTGTGCAGTGCGATGGAGACTAGATAATGACTGACACGCTGAATGAACATTCCACTTGATTTGCTCTGAGATGCTCGTCCTTTCATCCCATTAGCTATGAATTCCTCCGAGCGGCTCTGAAACACGCGGGCCCCGTATCAGGGCCGGCCCCCGCTGAGAGGGCATATGGGCCGCTTTGTTAGCAGGAAGGGAGTGTGTATGCAGGGTCCACCAATCACTGCCCTCGCCTGGGGAGTTAAACAAATTGATTGGCAGGCTGGAGGCGGCCGGTTCCAGACGCTGTGGTCTCCATTCTTCTGTGGGGATGAAAGGCCGGGGGCACCGCCGGAGGAGAGCGAGGGGACCCAGGCCGGAGGAGAGCGAAGGGGTCCAGAAAGATGGACCTGAACTGGTCCACCGCAGCAGGGACTCTGCTGCTTTCTGCCTGCTCCAATAAAACATATTCTCAATCCGAAATCTTTAGACTTGTTCTCGTAAAAAGATCTACTGAAAATATAAAATATAAAATATCATTGGCCCAAAATTACTGTCAGTCACTCCAACTTCCTGTTTGTAGTGATGGTTGAGTATTTTTATTGGTTGGAGACGCAAACCCAGAAAACACTGAAGTCAACCCGGGTTACCAGCTTTTCCAGCAAGAAAGATGGCATAACAGTACCAGGATTCCTGGTGGAGCTGTTTAGGAAAAATCTAAGTCCCTGTAAAATACAGAAAGGCTGCTGCTCAACTTAAAACTGGATGAATGTCTCCTGATGTGGAACGGAATAAACAAAACAAAGTTAGACATTCACTGGTTTCTTAAAACTCAAATTTATTTAAACATTGAAACAACTTTAGTTTATCTTGTATTTTTTAAACAGAGACTAAAATAACTACAGATACTTTATTAATTTTCTACTGGTCGCATCCATCTGTCCGGTAACTCCAAACAGTCAAAGAAAGAGCTTCAAGCAGCTTTAGAACAGCTGCTAGGTGGTGCTGAGTTGGGTGGAGCTGGAACAGCCGCGTGTTGGTGTAGAGCTGGAACACTTGTTGGTGGAGCACATGACATGGGTCTCGAAGCTGCACAAAATGTGTTACTGTGGGAAGGATGTTTGAAAGCTCCAGTCAATCAGAATAAACTGTCACTAAAAAGCTCCACATGTCGACAACACGATGGAAAACAAAACAACTAAATAAAATCTAATAAACATGGAGGGATGAGGTCGTTACGTCCAGGATCCTTTGCTCACACCATTTTTGTTTTTGGCAGCCATATGAGTTTTTGTCTTAGTCTTCGTCTTTGGAACAACAATTAATTAAGTTTTAGTCACATTTTCGTATCTCTTCATATTTTCGTTTTAGTCACGAAAACCCAAAAGAGTTTTCGTCAGGGAAGACTTAGAACGTTTTTAGTCTAGTTTTAGTGTAAAAAAAATTCTTACTTTAACAATCGAGTCTTTTGTACTGAGAATGATGCAGGTTATTTATTTTTAAAAACAAAAACAACAACAACCCTGCCGAGTTTTAACTTGCGCAAAACAACAAACATTGTAAAATAAATATAATTTTTTCATTGAGTGAGGAACGTTGTAACTTATTTATACTTAAAAATGACACCTCTTAATAACCCTGTAAACAAAGTAAACATTGGAATGCATTTAAAGCATCGTCATGAAAAAAAGCTTAGTCAACGATATAATTTCGTTGTCGTCATCGTTGACGAAAACAACACTGGATCACACATTAAAAACATCACACTTCTGATTGTGTTTCTAGCCGGGTGTTCAAATGGAATCCAAACATTAGACGGGAAATCCTGCAAATAATTCAAATAACTCATATCCTATAAAAATAAAACTACTTAACGATCGTTCAAATGTCTTAAAAACCTACAAAATGTTGATTTGGTACGTGAACCTTGTGTTGTTCCGCCATTTTCTGGTTCGTGGTGGGCGGAATATCTCTGGGAAGCATCCCAGCCACATGATGGGGCATATTAATTATTCAAATCTATGGTAAGAAGAGGTTTTTAAAAAATAAAAGTCTTTATTTTATTGACATTTCTCATGTCCAATTTCACACTAAAACTTTTTCCATCCTCATGAACAAATAAACGTTCATTTATTTGGATTAAATAATTAACACCAGTAGTCTTTCTGTCTCAGATCGATCCCACTGGTTGACATGTTCTTTAGTTATTTCTCTATTTTGTAACTTTATTTTAACTTAACTTAAAGTTGCTTTTTTTGTGTGTCTGTATAAAAAAAAAGGAAAATCTTTAAACAAAGTTTTTAAAAAAAAAAGTTATAAAAACTTCCTCCACAAAGCGTTCTGGCCTCCTGGTGGTTTGGTGGAGCGACATACAGGTGTGGCGTCACTGGCAAGTGAGCAGCTTTCATAAAGCAGGGCGGGGGTTGCTGCTTTGTTGGGGTGTGTATGATCCTCTGTCATGCAGAAACACACTCGGCCTCATGAAGCGTGACTTCTGACTCTTTAGTTGCCCCCGTCCTCGCCTCGCTCCGCGCCGTGTGGCCAACCTGAATGGAAGCGAGTCTTATGGGGGCTTTTGTTGCTCCTGCTGCATTGAAAGCTTCTGGACGGGTTCCAGTGGGACAGAAAAGCCTCTTTCAGATGGAAGAAAAGTCAAAACCTCCTAAATATGATGTGAAACATGGCCGACGTGCGATACCCAGCCACAGTCAGGGTTCAGATTAATCCTAATAATCTGATTCTAACATCTTAAAACTGGAAGTCCTGGGTGATTTCCCAGTGGGAACTAGAGTTCCTGGAGCTGCTGGTCAGCGCTGGGCTGGTGTGGGACATCGCTGAGAAAAGTCAAACACTTCACAGCTGGATTCTCTGCTTCAAGGGCTTCCTTATCTTTATCAAATATTTACACACTGTTTGGCGTGCTTATGCAACTCAAGCAGCTACTGAGTGGAAGCAGATTAACCTCAGAAGCACGTCAGCCATGCTGGTCGAAATTACAGGGCACGTGGCCTCAACACGAAACATGACGGCCATGTTTAACCCAAACACGAGATGACGAGGTGCGACGGCCATGTTTGTACCTGAGACACTTTAGACCAAGCATGAGGCACGTCCGCCATGTTCGTCAACAACATGAGAGATTCCTCAGCCCGGAGATGTCCAGAACGAGGATGAGTAGATGTTCTTCATCCTGATGGAAACACGGGGGACTCCTCAGCCCGGAGATGTCCAGTACGGGGATGAGTAGATGTTCTTCATCCTGATGGAAACACGGGGGACTCCTCAGCCCGGAGATGTCCAGGACGGGGATGAGTAGATGTTCTTCATCCTGATGGAAACACGGGGGACTCCTCAGCCCGGAGATGTCCAGGACGGGGATGAGTAGATGTTCTTCAACGACACAAGAGAACACCACCATTTTTGACCAAAACACAGAAGATGTTGTATATTTTGGACTAAAATACGTCAGCCATGTTGGTCCCTCGAGCAACATACGAAGGCAATGTTGGTTCAAACTAACAGGCACATCGGGCTTGTTGGTTGACAACACAGGAAAACACCAACATTTTGGTCCAAAAACAAAATATGTTGGCTATGGAGATTCCTCGAACGCAATATGACGGCTATGTTGGTTTAAAATAATGAGCAGATTGGACAAAAACGTCAGTCTTTTTGGAACAAAACACAGGAGGTGTCAGCCATCTTGATCCAAAACACGAGACATGTCGGCCATGTCGGTCCACAGAAAGGACGACGTCAGCCTGATTGCATCAAAGCACAGAATACATTGGCCATTGTGGCCAACCAAATAGAACACGTCTGCCATGGTGGTCCACAGAAAGAACTAGGAATGTAGATCCTGGTTACCATGGTGAGGGTGGGAACGTAGATCTTGGTTACCATGGTGAGGGTAGGAACATAGATCCTGGTTACCATGGTGAAGGTAGGAATGTAGATCCTGGTTACCATGGTGAGGGTAGGAACATAGATCCTGGTTACCATGGTGAGGGTAGGAACATAGATCCTGGTTACCATGGTGAGGGTAGGAACATAGATCTTGGTTACCATGGTGAGGGTAGGAACATAGATCCTGGTTACCATGGTGAGGGTAGGAACGTAGATCTTGGTTACCATGGTGAGGGTAGGAACATAGATCCTGGTTACCATGGTGAAGGTAGGAATGTAGATCCTGGTTACCATGGTGAGGGTAGGAACATAGATCCTGGTTACCATGGTGAGGGTAGGAACATAGATCCTGGTTACCATGGTGAGGGTAGGAACGTAGATCCTGGTTACCATGATGAGGGTAGGAACGTAGATCTTGGTTACTATGGTGAGGGTAGGAACGTAGATCCTGGTTACCATGGTGAGGGTAGGAACATAGATCCCAGTTACCATGGTGAGGGTAGGAACATAGATCCTGGTTACCATGGTGAGGGTAGGAACATAGATCCCAGTTACCATGGTGAGGGTAGGAACATAGATCCTGGTTACCATGGTGAGGGTAGGAACGTAGATCTTGGTTACTATGGTGAGGGTAGGAACATAGATCTTGGTTACCATGGTGAGGGTTGGAACATAGATCCTGGTTACCATGGTGAGGGTAGGAACATAGATCCTGGTTACCATGGTGAGGGTAGGAACGTAGATCCTGGTTACCATGGTGAGGGTAGGAATGTAGATCCTGGTTACCATGGTGAGGGTAGGAACGTAGATCGATTGGTAAATCCAGAGCTTTGTTTTTCGGCACAGCTCTTTCTTCACCATGACGGATTCATGCAGCATCCTAATTATTGCAGACGCTGCACTGATCCGTTGGCATAATTGCATCAAAGCACAGGATACATTGGCCATTGTGGCCAAGCAAATAGAACACGTCTGCCATGGTGGTCCACAGAAAGAAATACGTCACCCATTTTGGACCAAAATATGGCACACGTGGGCTTTATGGGTCAGCTGAACTGGACATGCTGTCTTTCATAATCGCCTCACATTTCATCTTGAATTTTTCACAATTGTTTACCACTTCACTGCACTTCATGCAGAATGAATTGGGCGCCCTGATTTTTGCGCTGTATTTTATTGGGGCTCCAGCAAACGAGGGCCCGTCCCGACGCGTTGAGCCAACCAGATGAATCAAGTTTTTCCAGTGCTGGTGACCTTGGACCATTTGTTTTGCTTCCTCGAGGGTGACTCCAAGTTGTTGGAAGTCACCAGCGATTACTTCAAGCCATCAGGTACGGGGTTCACCTCGGTTTTTCCAGCCTGCGACATTTGGATTGAATTGAAGGATTGCTCTTGGAGGATGGTCGACAGGCAGGCGGAGGACGTGGCCAAACCAGCCAGTGTGGTGTGGTTTAGCCAGGCAGGATGCCTTTGGCAGGCACGTACAGGCTCTGTGCACCTGGGGTCGACAGTGACCGATGAGGAAGACCTAAATCCGGAGATCTGGGATTAGGATTAGGCTCTTCTTCAGAGCCCTGGCCGCCCCTGTCCTTCAGCCCTTCTGGAAACCAAACTGACGAGATCCATTTTTGCAGATATTTTATTGTTAGTGTGTTATTTTTATTTATTAAACTACATTTAAACTCTTTTCTCATGTAAAAACTTTCCAAACAAAATGCTGAAAAAATGCAAATGCTGCAAATTATAGATGTTTTTTATAAACAAGCTGAAGTTCTAAAAATAGAAAGTTTTCACCTGAAATATTAAATTTTTTATGCTACTTTTTAAAAAGAAAACGCATTTTAAAAAAAAGAGAGAAAAAAACAGTGTTTTTAGATCAAATAAATGACTGTTTTTTGTTTTTATTTTAACTCTCCATTTCTGGTTGCTGTGGATTGTCACGTTTTCACACAGAATCCCTTCTAAAGATTTGTGCAGCGCAGCGTGTTTTATGTGCACCCCTGTTCATGTGGACTGCTGATGTCCCCGTTCCCGTTTGAAGTGGTGTGAAATGACTTTGTGCTGGAGTGGTTGTGTATTGGTGTGATGAATTGTGTGGAGTGATAACTTCCCATCAGCAGCTGCAACGCGTTGACCTGAAGACGGGAAGAAGAGGAGAGCCAGCTGCTACAAGCTTTCTTTCATGCTAATGCGACTAACATGGAGAACCTGAATGTAAACGTTAACAAAAACTTTGAACTCAGTGGTTTGAAGGTCAGAACCTGGTCAAGACCTTGTCAGGGTGAAGAGTAGCCCTGCGGGTTCAAGTGGATCGTCCAGAGAGCAAAGGACCAGGAACAATGGGACCTGCATCCACGTTCTGTGTGAAACCTCATTTATTTCCAACTAGCAGGTTCAGGTCTGTCCCTGGTTTACTTTAATCCTGAACAATGAAGGAAAATCCAAGCTGCAGGTTCCTTCAACTCAAAAACCGATTGGTTGAACAGAACGATTTCTAAAGCTGTGGGAGAGCGTGGACTTTAACTCTGAAGCTGTTAAAACGGTCAGACGTGTGGAAAAGAAGAGCCATGTGGACAGAAGATGAAGTGAAATGAAACTATTAGAAAGCAACAACAATGCTGTCAGAGTAGGACCGTACATAAGAAAAGATTAATTAGAATGTATGCATCTCTCTCCTCCAGGAGGATACTGTCCAGATGTAGACATAGTCTATCCGGCAGGTTTTGGGCTTGCCTCCGGGTCTCTTCCCTGAGGGATGCAAAACCCCCAAGTGAGGCGTTCGGGAGGCATCCTAGCCAGATGCCTGAACAACCACATCCTTCAGCTTTCCGGCAAGCTGGCTGATGCTCCAACCAGGCCGGAATATCCCGCCCGTAGAGGATCTACTTAAGTTAGCTCAGTAACCACTAGCAGGCTGCTGGGAGGTCTGGTACACTAACTAACTGTTTATGGTTGTAAAACCATCTGATTATACGGATTATTAAAGGGAAAAATAGCAGATAAAAACTTCACAATAAAAGTCTTTAATCACCAAATAATCGAGTGGTGAGAAAGTGTCTTATGGTACAAACAAGTGTGACCAAAAAAAAAAACATCCATAAAAACCTCAAATCTTATATAATATAAAAACTTTTTTTATATTCTTAATTCATCCCCCAACGAGGAAATATCTGTGCTGCATTACACCGCAGCAGGCTGCCAGGACAGCGCCAATGGTGGGAGAAATGGGGGGTTAGGTGTCTTCCCCAAGGACATCTAGACATGGGCTCAGCGGGATTCGAACCAGTGAAATTCTGGAGAACTTCTGGGCCAGGGGCGAACATTCTACCACTGATTACCCTCCCCGTGTTTTTCTGAATGGGTTTCCTTTTTTTAAAAACATCCTAGGTCTGTGCTTTCTGTGACTTTGTTGGACCTGAGAGGGAATACTGAGGAGAGAGGGTGAGGGGATACTGAGGAGAGAGGGAGAGGGGATACTGAGGAGAGAGGGAGAGGGGATATTGAGGAGAGAGGGAGAGAGGGAGAGGGGATACTGAGGAGAGAGGGAGAGGGGATACTGAGGAGAGAGGGTGAGGGGATACTGAGGAGAGAGGGAGAGGTGATACTGAGGAGAGAGGGAGGGGGATACTGAGGAGAGATGGAGGGGGATACTGAGGAGAGAGGGAGAGAGGGAGAGGGGATACTGAGGAGAGAGGGAGGGGGATACTGAGGAGAGAGGGAGGGGGATACTGAGGAGAGAGGGAGAGGGGATACTGAGGAGGGAGGGAGAGAGGAAGAGGGGATACTGAGGAGAGAGGGAGAGAGGGAGAGGGGATACTGAGGAGAGAGGGAGAGGGGATACTAAGGAGTGAGGGAGAGGGGATACTGAGGAGAGAGGGAGAGGGGATACTGAGGAGAGAGGGTGAGGGGATACTGAGGAGAGAGGGTGAGGGGATACTGAGGAGAGAGGGAGAGGTGATACTGAGGAGAGAGGGAGGGGGATACTGAGGAGAGAGGGAGGGGGATACTGAGGAGAGAGGGAGGGGGATACTGAGGAGAGAGGGAGAGGGGATACTGAGGAGAGAGGGAGGGGGATACTGAGGAGAGAGGGAGAGGGATACTGAGGAGAGAGGGAGAGAGGGAGAGGGGATACTGAGGAGAGAGGGAGAGGGATACTGAGGAGAGAGGGATAGATGATACTGAGGAGAGAGGGAGGGGGATACTGAGGAGAGAGGGAGAGGGGATACTGAGGAGAGAGGGTGAGGGGATACTGAGGAGAGAGGGAGGGGGATACTGAGGAGAGAGGGAGGGGGATACTGAGGAGAGAGGGAGGGGGATACTGAGGAGAGAGGGAGGGGGATACTGAGGAGAGAGGGAGAGGGGATACTGAGGAGAAAGGGAGGGGGATACTGAGGAGAGAGGGAGGGGGATACTGAGGAGAGAGGGAGGGGGATACTGAGGAGAGAGGGAGGGGGATACTGAGGAGAGAGGGAGAGGGGATACTGAGGAGAGAGGGAGGGGGATACTGAGGAGAAAGGGAGGGGGATACTGAGGAGAGAGGGAGGGGGATACTGAGGAGAGAGGGAGAGGGATACTGAGGAGAGAGGGAGAGGTGATACTGAGGAGAGAGGGAGAGAGGGAGAGGGGATACTGAGGAGAGAGGGAGAGGGATACTGAGGAGAGAGGGATAGATGATACTGAGGAGAGAGGGAGGGGGATACTGAGGAGAGAGGGAGAGGGATACTGAGGAGAGAGGGAGGGGGATACTGAGGAGAGAGGGTGAGGGGATACTGAGGAGAGAGGGAGAGGGATACTGAGGAGAGAGGGTGAGGGGATACTGAGGAGATAGGGAGAGAGGATACTGAGGAGAGAGGGTGAGGGGATACTGAGGAGAGAGGGAGGGGGATACTGAGGAGAGAGGGTGAGGGGATACTGAGGAGAGAGGGATGGGGATACTGAGGAGAGAGGGAGGGGGATACTGAGGAGAGAGGGTGAGGGGATACTGAGGAGAGAGGGAGAGGGATACTGAGGAGAGAGGGTGAGGGGATACTGAGGAGAGAGGGAGAGAGGATACTGAGGAGAGAGGGTGAGGGGATACTGAGGAGAGAGGGAGAGAGGATACTGAGGAGAGAGGGTGAGGGGATACTGAGGAGAGAGGGAGAGAGGATACTGAGGAGAGAGGGTGAGGGGATACTGAGGAGAGAGGGAGGGGGATACTGAGGAGAGAGGGTGAGGGGATACTGAGGAGAGAGGGAGGGGGATACTGAGGAGAGAGGGAGGGGGATACTGAGGAGAGAGGGTGAGGGGATACTGAGGAGAGAGGGAGAGAGGATACTGAGGAGAGAGGGTGAGGGGATACTGAGGAGAGAGGGAGGGGGATACTGAGGAGAGAGGGTGAGGGGATACTGAGGAGAGAGGGAGAGGGATACTGAGGAGAGAGGGTGAGGGATACTGAGGAGAGAGGGAGGGAGGATACTGAGGAGAGAGGGTGAGGGGATACTGAGGAGAGAGGGAGAGAGGATACTGAGGAGAGAGGGTGAGGGGATACTGAGGAGAGAGGGAGGGGGATACTGAGGAGAGAGGGTGAGGGGATACTGAGGAGAGAGGGAGGGGGATACTGAGGAGAGAGGGTGAGGGGATACTGAGGAGAGAGGGAGAGGGATACTGAGGAGAGAGGGAGGGAGGATACTGAGGAGAGAGGAGGGGGATACTGAGGAGAGAGGGAGGGGGATACTGAGGAGAGAGGGAGAGGGGATACTGAGGAGAGAGGGAGAGGGGATACTGAGGAGAGAGGGAGGGGGATACTGAGGAGAGAGGGTGAGGGGATACCGAGGAGAGAGGGAGAGGGATACTGAGGAGAGAGGGAGGGAGGATACTGAGGAGAGAGGAGGGGGATACTGAGGAGAGAGGGAGAGGGATACTGAGGAGAGAGGGAGAGAGGGAGAGGGGATACTGAGGAGAGAGGGAGAGGGGATACTGAGGAGAGAGGGTGAGGGGATACTGAGGAGAGAGGGAGGGGGATACTGAGGAGAGAGGGTGAGGGGATACTGAGGAGAGAGGGTGAGGGGATACTGAGGAGAAAGGGAGGGGGATACTGAGGAGAGAGGGAGAGGGGATACTGAGGAGAGAGGGAGGGGGATACTGAGGAGAGAGGGAGGGGGATACTGAGGAGAGAGGGAGGGGGATACTGAGGAGAGAGGGAGGGGGAAGGGAGTGAGAGAGCAGAAGTTACTTTTAATTATGTCATTTAATTTTTTATCATCTCCAGTGTTTCCTCTGGGGGCGTGGCCTCTGCAGCGGGAGCCTGTGGTCCCCGGTGGCTGCTGGTCCTGGCTCCAGGGCCCTGGTGGGGATCTGGTTCTGGCCTCGTCTTCTATCTGGTCCGTGGATCGGGGTGTTGGATCATGGCCGGTGATCGTAGGTGTGCCTCGGCTCCTGCTGCGGTGGCTCCTCAGATACCGTTTTCTCAGGTGTTCCATCTGCATCCAGCCTGTTGCATTTTTAAGTGTGTATGTGTGTGTGTGTGCCTGTATACATGTATGAGGGTGTGTGTTCTATCTGTATTTGTACATGTATGGATGTGTGATTGGGGGGTAAGTGGGTTTTTTATTTGTGGGTGGGGGACTTGTCTTTATTTTGTTTTTGAATTCTGGGGTTTTTAACTTTTAAAGCACTTTCTGTTACATTTTATGTATAAAAAGTGTTTTATGAATAAAGTTTGATTTGAAGAAAAAGAGACGGATCTCTCCAACAGGGAACGACTCGTGATCCTTCTGGGTGAGATGGAGGATGCAGCCGGGGTGAGAGAAGCCTGGGCTTCCCGTCTGAGGCTGTCGCCCCTGCGACCCAACCCCGGATGAGCCGAAGACGACAGAACGGAACGAAAAAGAGACGAGGATGAAGTGAAGAGATAATCTGTAGTTATAATATCCAGCATCAAAACCTGGTGGATTATTTAAAAAACTAAAGTTTAAACCAGAGGGGGACCAGAGGTGAGAGGAAGGATACACCCTGGACAGGTCGCCAGTCTGTTGCAGGGCCACACACACAGTAAACCATCCACACACACAGATAACCACCCACACACACATTCATTCATAGCTATAAATCAACCAAACATGTATGCTTTTAGAGAGTGGCAGAAGACCACCACATACACAGGGAGAACATGCAAACTACACATAGTGTTTCAAGCCTCTGGGACTCAAACCCCTGACCTTCTTGCTGTGAGGTCCTCGTTCTGACCACAGCACCACCGTGCTTTATTTCTTCTTCAGAAATGACTTCTTTCTATAACTCCGCCCACATTGAGCATCCAGGCAGTCTCTGCATCCGTAACGCTTTTCCAAACAACTGAAGGGATTTTAATTAAAGTACCCAAAGTTACTCTCTACCAAATATAGATGAACTGATTTGGTTTCCAGGATCATGTTTAAATTCCCAACATTAAAACCCTGACATGTGTAATTGCTTCAGCCTCACACACACACACACACACACACACACACACACACACACACACACACACACACACACACACACACACAGAGTTTGTGACGGAGGGCAGGAGGAGGCGGACTGGTATCGACTTTATAATGTGTTTACTATCTAAACAGTTTGAGACTTCTTGGACCTGCAGTGTGTGATGGGGTGCACTGCTGACCCCAGAAGAGCAGCTGGTCCTGCTCCGGTCTTGAATTGAAAATCTTCTTCTAATGATGGGCCCCTCGTGCACAAACATCTCCAGTCAGATTACTTTTAAAACAATGCCCCTCAGACCTGCTCAGCAGCCTCTTAAGAGCCTCTCTCGGCACAGAGCGGAGCACAAACATCCTTCAGGACCTGTTCAATCACTAATCATCTTCTGGAGGACAAAGCCCGGCGCAGTTCGAGGTGCTAAGAAGTGGTCAGTCTTTATAGAGACGTAGAACAAGGACTGGAGTCAGCATGGCTGGAGTTCTGTGCCTCATTTTACAAAGACGTAAATTTAGGATTTAAAAAAAAAAAACGCTACTTAAGCTTTATAAATCACACCTGCGACAAATCTCAAAGTCAACTTGATCTCAATCCCGCCCCAACCACACCTCTACAACTCCATATTTAGATCACACGGACATCCAAATGACAGCAGAATGTAAAGATATTATTATTATTAACTACTGTATCCTAATGTGTGGGATGTGGAATACGAGGACGCTGACTTCTACACAATGATCTTTAAAGATGTGGGAGAGCGTGGACTTTAAAGCCAGAAGCTGGTACATGGGAAGACGTTGGGTAAAGAGGAACTAGTGGACAGAGGGGGAAGTGACCTGAGGACAGTGAAATGAAGCATTTGAAGCAGTGAGGAGCAAGGTGTCACAGGTGGAGGATTTTATGGTTTTATTCTGTAGTATTTGTTTAGCATGGTTTTAAATCTTTACTCCACCTGTTGCTAAGAAGCGGTGCAGACCTTGGTTGTTTTTCGGAGCAGCTGGAGGGAGAACAGACAGAGGAGTGAGACAGGAGGAGAAGAAGAGCACTATCATCAACCATGTAGAGGTGGCAGCACGGTAGTGTGGCAGCCTGTCCAGCACCATGCTCTAACGGACAACGCTCCCTCATCAAACGGCAACAGCTGGATATGATGACCACCCTATGAACAACCGATCCTGTCTGATCTCTGAGGCAATGCCCGCAGGTGGAGGTCTAGCCAAGGCAATGCCCACAGGCGGCCACCAAGTAAACACTTGTGTCCCTGCTTTCCTGATGCTCCCCGCCCAATCCCGAACCGGGTTTGCTTACATCTTCTCCTTTTTTCATTTCCCTTCAGGGGTCGTCACATCAAGTCAGTTTCT
The DNA here is from genome assembly GCA_902685375.1 of Neostethus bicornis. Lineage (NCBI taxonomy): Eukaryota > Metazoa > Chordata > Actinopteri > Atheriniformes > Phallostethidae > Neostethus > Neostethus bicornis. The sequence continues at coordinate 2,797,221 of CACRXE010000006.1, read as the reverse complement.
TCCATCTAACCCTATCTCCTGCATCCTCTTCAGTCACACCAACTATCTTCATGTCTTCCTTCACTGTATCCATGAACCTCCTCTTTGGTCTTCCTCTAGTCCTCTTTCCTGGTGGTTCCAAACCCAGCATCCTTCTTCTGATGTACTCTCTCTCTCTCCTCTGCACATGTCCAAACCATCTCAGTCTGACCTCTCTGACTTTAAAACCTCTAACATGTGCTGTTCCTCTGATCCTGTCCATCCTGGTCACTCCCAGAGAGATCCTCAGCATCTTCATCTCTGATACCACTGTGTGGTGTCGGGCACCTGCTCTTACGTAATATTTCACATCCTGCACATGATGATAATTATTATTATTATTACAAACATGTTTTTATTTCACTGACAGATCAATGTGCACCCTCACAGGGTTCCCATGGTGACTGCCTCTCACTCTGCTGTGTTCAGCCTGATCATGAGTATTTTTTAGGTTCCACCAGTTCATTAGAATATCATTATATATGCATCACATAATTTGCATAATCGTCCATATATGGAGTTCTAGGGGCGTGGTTTGAGCGGGATGGAGATCAAGAAGATTTAAGCCTGAGATTTTATTTTTACAGGTGATAATACCAGGTGGTCCCTCGTCTGTCCAGGAGGGATCCATCATAGAGAAGGCTTCAAAGCGTCTTCTGGACTGTGTTTGATGATCATGAATGAAAATGATTTCTAGATGAACGTCAAAACGTAAACGTCTTGATCAGTAAACACACCGTCAAGGCATCTTTTATTTTTCCAGATAAAAAAACAAACAAAAATAAATAAACCGTTTAATTTTCAGTTAAGTAATGTCACTACAAAATAAAACAAATGTATCAACAAAAAGACTGATTAGGATGATGTTCCTTCACTAAGGAATGCTTTAATGGTGGGATGGGTAAGGTAGTCACTCTAGACCGGGCAAACTGACGGGCAGAAGGTTGTGGATACCTCAGAGCTGGCCAGTCAAGAGACAGTTTGTAGCCTTTTCTACGGTGGCTTTATAGGTGATCTGAAAACAAAAGAGGGGCGTCTACGTACGCCAGGAAGGAGGTAGACTTGTCGTGGGGTAAGCAGGATGTGTAAGCACAGCAAAAAATTATTTATTTTGTATGGAAGTCATTTCAGAGATTCTTGGTGTTTTGTTTTATTTATAGATTCTTTTTACACAAATCAAACTGGTAACAAACTGGTACTGGTACCAGTTCAAACTGGTACTGATACTGGGGTCTTGTTCACGAGTGGGGGAAGGATGGAGCGGGAGATCAACAGGCGGATCGGTGCGGCATCAGCAATAACTAGGACGCTGCATCGGTCCGTCGTGGTAAAGAGAGAGCTGAACCGAAAAGTAAAGCTCTAGATTTACAAGTCGATCTACGTTCCAACCCTCACCATGGTAACCAGGATCTACGTTCCTACCCTCACCATGGTAACCAGGATCTATGTTCCTACCCTCACCATGGTAACCAGGATCTACGTTCCTACCCTCACCATGGTAACCAGGATCTACATTCCTACCCTCGCCATGGTAACCAGGATCTACGTTCCTACCCTCATCATGGTAACCAGGATCTACGTTCCTAACCTCGCCATGGTAACCAGGATCTACGTTCCTACCCTCACCATGGTAACCAGGATCTACGTTCCTACCCTCGCCATGGTAACCAGGATCTACATTCCTACCCTCACCATGGTAACCAGGATCTACGTTCCTACCCTCGCCATGGTAACCAGGATCTACATTCCTACCCTCGCCATGGTAACCAGGATCTACGTTCCTACCCTCATCATGGTAACCAGGATCTACGTTCCTAACCTCGCCATGGTAACCAGGATCTACGTTCCTACCCTCACCATGGTAACCAGGATCTACGTTCCTACCCTCACCATGGTAACCAGGATCTACGTTCCTACCCTCACCATGGTAACCAGGATCTACGTTCCTACCCTCACCATGGTAACCAGGATCTACGTTCCTACCCTCACCATGGTAACCAGATGTGGGTGGTGACCGAAAGAATGAGATCACAGGTACAAGCGGCCGAAATGAGCTTCCTCCGCAGGGTGGCTGGGCTCTCACTCAGAGATCGGGTGAGGAGCTCTGCCATCCGGGAGGAGCTTGATGTCGAGCCGTTCCTCCTCCAGGTTGAGAGGAGCCAGATGGTGTGGTTCGGGCATCTGGTCAGGATGCCCCCCGAGCGCCTCGCGGGCGAGGTGTTTCGGGCACATCCCACCGGGAGGAGACCAAGAGGCAGACCCCGGACCTGCTGGAGAGACTATGTCTCCAGGGGGTCGGGCGTGGGGGGCCCCTTTTAGTCCACAAAAAAAATGTTAATACTACTTTAATTATTATAAACTTTGGGCAAAATATGCACAAAAATGCAGAAAATTACTTATTTTTCTAAATGTTCTGGGGTGATGTCCCCTGCCCCATATACTGCCCCATATGACCTCATGCCCACCCCCTTTAGAAAATCCTAGATTCACTCCTGTAAAGTATATTATTTATGTTTTCTTGTGAACAAAATGTAATGTTTTTGTTTAACTCTGAAAGTGTGACATTCTAAAAAGGTTCAAATGAATTTTGTTCTTTTTTATTTCAATTTGTTTTGCGTCCGATCGTGCTTCATAATTTTAAAAATGAGCAAACACTGAGTCATAAAAGAGGGCAAACATTTTAATGATGAGCTGTGTGGCATGAAGCCCGTTAGCAGCTAAATATTTGAGCAACACCTTGCAGCCTATGATCTACAGACAAGGAAAACACACGCTGAACACACACGACTCCAGCCTCTGTTGGTTTAAAGTTAATGTACAACTGTTGGTTCAGCTCCGAGGTAACAAAGGCCAGCATTGATGTCGGTGTCCGACGCAGCAGGAATGTGGATGGATGGAAGCTGGTGGACGTTTAAACATCTAAAGCTGAGCGAGAACCAGCTGCTGTTTTACTGGCACCAGATCCAGGATTCTGTCCTGAAAAGAAAAGTCTCCAGAAACAATATGATGCCAACATGGTTCCTCCATCACCATGCATGATGGAAGGAAACCAGAAGCAGTGGGATCAGCAGTCTGTTCCTCTGCAGCGTCACAGAGGGGTCTGGTTCCCTTTCCAGAGACCTTCAAAAACCACCAGGAGAGTTTTAACAACTCTAGAAGTTTCTTAAGAAGGTTCCAAACAGAACCTCGGTCTTCACTGTGAGACTGAATCTAGGATCTGAGCCTCGAGCCCTGCTCGTATAAAAAAGAGATAAAATAAATAAACATAAATGAATCCCTCTATTCATCCCTCACCGGGGAAATTTGTTTGCTGCACTCCTTACACCGCAGCAGGCTGCCCTTTGACGGCGCCAATGGTGGGAGAAGCGGGGGTTAGGTATCTTCTCCAAGGACCCTAGACAGTGGTCTCAGCGGGAATCGAACCCGCGACCTTGATGAGGCAGCGATGCATCAATTTGGGGATAATTGTCAAATTCGAGCGCAGCTCGAGCGTCCATCTCACTCATCGAGCGTCGTTCATCTTGATTTTTGTTGTTTTATGACAGATCGCATTATTATCGCTCTGACTTAAAATTTTGTGATCGTTGCTAAGATTTAATAACAATCGATTTAACAACATGTAAGTGGTCAGATTCACCGACGTGTCTCTGATCACCTACCAATACATCGTAGATGAGTACAACAGACGCACGATTATCGCCCGACAATTGATGTAAAAAGTAACACTTTTTACAGGCATGCATGAAAATAATTACATGCATAAAAATCCAAATTGTACTTCGTGTAGATCTGCGTGCTGACGTTCAGGATGCCACCAAGTATGTGTCGAGATGTTTACGATGCATCGTTTAACAGTCTGTGAGAGCCTTTCATCGAGCGCTTTACGGTCGATTGTCGGCGTACAGGCCAGACAGCTTCGTTTGAAGTTCTCCTCAATTTAAATCACTTCATCTCCCAATTCAAATGCAGACATGACGCCAAAGAGTTGGTTTAATGTGAACAACACTTATCATAACCTCTTCATCTCACGCAATCCACACACACAGGAAAATATCCGCAATATTCCCAGACGCCAATGCATCTGGTTTCATGTGAGTAGGGCTTCACATTTCACACGTAGTCCACTCCGAACCCCTCACATTGTACCATCAAATACCTCTATACCAGTGTTCCCTCTAAGCTGCGCGCCTGCGCAATTGCACAGTGCTTGCAATTGCGCAGGCGCACAAGAAATAGCGCACAAGAAAACCTAAGCAGCGCACAAAATAAAACTCAATTTAAACTAAAAACGGTAAAATGAGCCAGAGCTCTGGAGCCTCTCTCTTTCTTCTGTCTTTCTGAAACAAATTGCTTCAAACCACTTCTTCGGAGTTTAGCTCGTCACTGCTGGTGACGTCACAAGAGAGTAAATGTTTTTGCTCCGCCCCCTTCTGCTCAGGAAGCTTGAGTGTTTTCTCAGACACATAAAAAATTAGAAAGAACATTGCTCTTTACCTCCATTTTTCTCTGACCTTCTCCATGTGGCCACACCTGCCTGCTCTCTCTGCTCCTCTTCCTCTGTCCAGTGTCATTCTGGGGAGCAGAGCATCCAGACACTCTGCTGCTCCACCTTGGAACTCCCTCCCTCGATACACCTTCACATTTAAAATCCAGATTGAAACCTCATCTTTTCCAATTGCTCTGTTCTCTTCAATCATGAATCTTCTATGTTCTGTTGTCTTCTATCTGGGGCCAGTTCGCAGGGGCAACACCCTCAGACGGGAAGCCCAGGCTTCTCTCATCCCGGCTGCATCCTCCATCTCACCCAGGAGGATCCCGAGTCGTTCCCTGTCCAGCTGGGAGACATAGTCTCTCACACTGAGATACTCTCACATTTCAAATCCAGATTAAAATCTCATCTCTTCCAACTGGACTGTTTTCTTCATCAATGACTGATCTCCATCTTAAACGGAGTAACTCTAATGCAGCTCAGAAATGTTCCCATTGAGAGATGAAAACAGAAAAAAAAAAATCTGTTTTCATCTATTTTTATGCAGATCAATGATTTTTTTGTCTGAAGTTGTTCGGATTGAACTTGTTTTTAACTATTATTGTATGTATGTATTTATTATTTATGTTTACTTTGAGTCCCGAGAGAGTTACCTTAGAAATTAAATGTGTTTTTATTATCATTATTACAAACTAAACAGATTCTTCAACACGTTTTACCTCCATGTTACTTCATGCCATGTTTACAGTTACATTGTTTGGGTTTCTGTGACACGTACGGATGTCGGGATGTCAGGAGTTTCCTCACAAACTCATCCCACCATCTGATTACTGGTGGGAGCAACAATCTGCTCCTCATAACCTCCTGCACACAGAAACACCAAGACGATGGGGAGGATATCCTCCATCTTAAAACGAACGTACGACCTGAAATTCAGATAAATTCAGGATGAAAACTGAACAAAGTCTGTCAGCTTTTGAGACTTCAGAGTTTCTAAACTCTTCAAGACTCTGAGACGTAAAACAAGTCTTTCTAGTTATGGTCCAGCTGGTTGACCAGCCAATGAAATGCTTGGTTTGATATCAATAGTGAGGTGGTTTAGAGTCCAGGGAGAAAGGTCCAGTTCCTGCTGGGTGGCCTCTGGAACCTCATTACATCTCCATCCATGTGACTGCGGACATGCTGGAACCGGTAAATCTCTTGTTCCAGTCCTGACCTCTGCTGCCAGGACCGCCTCTCTGACCACAATGCCCCTCCTTCCATTCACTGGCCGGACCACAGCACCCCCCATCCATTCACACACTGGTCCGTAGCACCCTCACCCCTATTCACAGGCCTGAAAACCCCCTCCCTTCAGCGTGCCGGACCACGGGCCTTGGGAAAAGAGCGAGCGATGCAGGAGCAATAAAACACACAGCAGCTCGGACACAAAGCAGAGGCATCATGAACCCCCAGAAAACCCCCATCCTCATGCTGGAGCTGAGAGGTCAACTGAGAACTACGTAGATCGATGGCTGAGCAAGTCTTTTATCGCGACTCAACAAACGAACTTATCTTTTAATATCTTTAAACATAAACAAAAGCTTTATAAATCACAACATGATCCCTACGCTGGAACAGGTGGAGAAAAGTATCACGTGTGATGTGTGATGGAAGAGTTTCAGATAAAATGAAAGAAAAAGTGTAGAAAACCGTGGTGAGAGCGGCCATGCTGATTGGTCTAGAGACAGTGTGGTGAGAGCGGCCATGCTGATTGGTCTAGAGACAGTGAGGTGAGAGCGGCCATGCTGATTGGTCTAGAGACAGTGTGGTGAGAGCGGCCATGCTGATTGGTCTAGAGACAGTGTGGTGAGAGCGGCCATGCTGATTGGTCTAGAGACAGTGTGGTGAGAGCGGCCATGCTGATTGGTCTAGAGACAGTGTGGTGAGAGCGGCCATGCTGGTTGGTCTAGAGACAGTGTGGTGAGAGCGGCCATGCTGATTGGTCTAGAGACAGTGTGATGAGAGCGGCCATGCTGATTGGTCTAGAGACAGTGTGGTGAGAGCGGCCATGCTGATTGGTCTAGAGACAGTGTGATGAGAGCGGCCATGCTGACTGGTGTAGAGACAGTGTGGTGAGAGCGGCCATGCTGATTGGTCTAGAGACAGTGTGGTGAGAGCGGCCATGATGATTGGTCTAGAGACAGTGTGATGAGAGCGGCCATGCTGACTGGTGTAGAGACAGTGTGGTGAGAGCGGCCATGCTGATTGGTCTAGAGACAGTGTGGTGAGAGCGGCCATGCTGGTTGGTCTAGAGACAGTGTGGTGAGAGCGGCCATGCTGATTGGTCTAGAGACAGTGTGATGAGAGCGGCCATGCTGATTGGTCTAGAGACAGTGTGGTGAGAGCGGCCATGCTGATTGGTCTAGAGACAGTGGGCTGAGAGCGGCCATGCTGATTGGTCTAGAGACAGTGTGGTGAGAGCGGCCATGCTGATTGGTCTAGAGACAGTGTGGTGAGAGCGGCCATGCTGATTGGTCTAGAGACAGTGTGGTGAGAGCGGCCATGCTGATTGGTCTAGAGACAGTGTGGTGAGAGCGGCCATGCTGATTGGTCTAGAGACAGTGTGGTGAGAGCGGCCATGCTGATTGGTCTAGAGACAGTGTGGTAAGAGCGGCCATGATGATTGGTCTAGAGACAGTGTCACTGAGGAAAAGACAGGAAACAGAGATGTTTGTATCAGAGATGAAGATGCTGAGGATCTCTCTGGGAGTGACCAGGATGGACAGGATCAGAGGAACAGCACATGTTAGAGGTTTTAAAGTCAGAGAGGTCAGACTGAGATGGTTTGGACATGTGCAGAGGAGAGAGAGAGAGTACATCAGAAGAAGGATGCTGGGTTTGGAACCACCAGGAAAGAGGCCTAGAGGAAGACCAAAGAGGAGGTTCATGGATACAGTGAAGGAAGACATGAAGATAGTTGGTGTGACTGAAGAGGATGCAGCAGATAGGGTTAGATGGAAGAAACTGACTTGCTGTGGCGACCCCTGAAGGGAGACGATGAAAGGAGAAGAAGAACATGATCCCTCCCCCGGGACAAGCAGACTAGTCATTAAATATCCTCTTATTCTAAAGAAATCAGTAGATGTTCTTCATCCTGATGGAAACAATATGGTAGATCAAAGACAGAGACCTCCTCAGTCTGACCACACCCAGGACAGGAACACAGAGACCTCCTCAGTCTGACCAATCACAGGACAGGAACACAGAGATCTCCTCAGTCTGACCAATCACAGGACAGGAACACAGAGACCTCCTCAGTCTGACCACACCCAGGACAGGAACACAGAGACCTCCTCAGTCTGACCAATCACAGGACAGGAACACAGAGATCTCCTCAGTCTGACCACGCCCAGGACAGGAACACAGAGACCTCCTCAGTCTGACCAATCACAGGACAGAAACACAGAGACCTCCTCAGTCTGACCAATCACAGGACAGGAACACAGAGACCTCCTCAGTCTGACCAATCACAGGACAGGAACACAGAGACCTCCTCAGTCTGACCACGCCCAGGACAGGAACACAGAGACCTCCTCAGTCTGACCAATCATAGGACAGGAACACAGAGACCTCCTCAGTCTGACCAATCATAGGACAGGAACACAGAGACCTCCTCAGTCTGACCAATCACAGGACAGTGACCTCCTCAGTCTGACCAATCACAGGACAGTGACCTCCTCAGTCTGGCCACGCCCAGGACAGGAACACAGAGGATCCATCAGGAATCTGAAACAATGAGGAGGAAGAGAGAGGAGGACACCATGTGAATCATACTGAACCAACTAGAGGTGGAAAAAAACTCAATGATAAGACATTAGAGAAACACCGGTGAGAAATCACTAGAGTTCAACTCTTTAAAGGGTCCATCTCCTGCAAAAGTGACTTTCCAGAGTTTTCTAGCTTGTAAGAGTGATGTCCGGGCCTTGTATACGTGTTCTAGATTGATTTAGCCCGTTTTTCTGTGGATTTCTGGAACGCTCAGACAAAACAACCAATGAGCAGATGTCTAAAGTATGACGCATTTGACGTGGCCAGGACGGACTTCACACACGCCCCCCTCCCTCCTCACCACCCGCCCGCCCTCCTCACCCGCCTCCACTCCAGCCTTACGCCCTCACAAACTCACTTTCAACGTCCGATATACAGGCTGGTTTGCTGCTCTGCGTCTTTTTTATTTTCTTGCTTGAAACACGCTTTTTGTAGCTACGCACGGGTTTACGCCTGCCTTCCCCCTCCCGCTCAGAGATGGGCGGAGGAATAGCGTCTCAGTGAGAGCAGAGGGCGGAGCTTGTACTTTCTCAGGACGGGCGGGGGGATGAGCGATACCCGGTCTTTCATAGTTCCGGGTCTGTGACTGCGCTCCACCAAATCAATATATTTTCATAACTATGATGTAATGCATGTTGTAAACGTGTGTGTGTGCAGAGGATACAATGTGAAAAGAGGTATTTTACATGAGATGGACCTTTAAAGAAAAGTTAGTTGTGTTGTGGAGGCAAACTGACCTTTTTAAACCTCTCTCCATCCAGGGACACCAAGTGGAACAAGTGGAGTGTTTCAAACATTTTGGAACTCAGGTGGACACCCACCTGTACCTCCAAGAAACATTCAAACTATCTTTATCCCAAAGCCAAGGTCCCTTATCCTCCTCTGATCCTCCTCTGGTCCTCCTCTGATCCTCCTCTGGTCCTCCTCTGGTCCTCCTCTGATCCTCCTCTGGTCCTCCTCTGATCCTCCTCTGATCCTCCTCTGATCCTCCTCTGGTCCTCCTCTGATCCTCCTCTGGTCCTCCTCTGATCCTCCTCTGGTCCTCCTCTGGTCCTCCTCTGGTCCTCCTCTGATCCTCCTCTGGTCCTCCTCTGATCCTCCTCTGGTCCTCCTCTGATCCTCCTCTGGTCCTCCTCTGGTCCTCCTCTGATCCTCCTCTGATCCTCCTCTGGTCCTCCTCTGATCCTCCTCTGGTCCTCCTCTGGTCCTCCTCTGGTCCTCCTCTGATCCTCCTCTGGTCCTCCTCTGGTCCTCCTCTGATCCTCCTCTGATCCTCCTCTGGTCCTCCTCTGGTCCTCCTCTGATCCTCCTCTGGTCCTCCTCTGATCCTCCTCTGGTCCTCCTCTGATCCTCCTCTGGTCCTCCTCTGGTCCTCCTCTGATCCTCCTCTGATCCTCCTCTGGTCCTCTTCTAATCCTCCTCTGGTCCTCCTCTGATCCTCCTCTGGTCCTCCTCTGGTCCTCTTCTGATCCTCCTCTGGTCCTCCTCTGGTCCTCCTCTGGTCCTCCTCTGATCCTCCTCTGGTCCTCCTCTGATCCTCCTCTGATCCTCCTCTGGTCCTCATCTGGTCCTCCTCTGATCCTCCTCTGGTCCTCTTCTGGTCCTCCTCTGGTCCTCCAGGAAGTAGAGCTTGCCGCATCGGGATGGAAGCTGTGAGGGGCAAACATGAGTTGTTTATCCTCCTAAAGTCCAAACCCCTCACCCCCCCTCCTCTAATCTGCAGGACTCATATTGACATAATTAGTCTGCGAGCCTAATGGGTTTAGCTTAGATAAGCCCCCCCCCCCCCCCCCCCCTCCCGCTTCCCTCACACACAGAAGCCGGCTGCTGATCTGGATAATCTCAGATATGAGCAGGATTACAAACACATCATTAAGGATCCTAAAAAACCAGGAGTTCAGAGATCAGGCGTTAGTTTTCTACACCTGCAGAAGAAAAGAGGAGGAGGGTCCGAAGCTGATGGACGGGCTGCGTGTGTGAGTCTTTAGATTTTAGGACGTTCTCCACAACACGGATTTAAACGTGTAAAAGTAAGCCTTCGAGTGTTTTAATCACTTTGTTACATTTACAATAAACAATGGAAAGATAGGGCCTCGTTAACATGGGAAGATGAGACAAAGGTCTAAACATTAGGAGAGAAGTGTGAGGAATTAGAGCAAAGGGCAGAATAAAACGGAAGGAGTAAGTGTCAGGAATGCCAGGAGCATCATGACCATCTTCACCCCTCAGAGCACATGTGTCAAACCACACTCAGATCCTGAACCAGATTCAGTCATGTGCCAGTTGACCCAACAGTTTTTTTAGGATGGAGGTTCAGGCCTCTCATTCAGAAATCATACCTACGCCAAAAACGTACGTCCACTTCTACACAAACGGTATGAAGATGTTTGAGTGCGGGGACTTTAACTCTAATCAAGTCAGAAGCTGTCAGATGGTGAGACGTGGGGAAAAGACGTGGGTGGAGACGGCGGCTCTGTGGTTAGAGCGTTCGCGCGCGGACCGGAAGTTCGTGGGTTCGTGTCCCACAGAGAGCATGTCTAGGGTCCTTGGAGAAGACACCTAACCCCCGCTTCTCCCACCATTGGCGCCATCGAAGGGCAGCCTGCTGCGGTGTAAGGAGTGCAGCACACAAATTTCCCCGGTGAAGGATGAATGGAGTAATTCATTTATTTATTTAAAAGAGGAGACTTAAGGACAGACTCTGAAGTGAAGTGAGAACAGTGAAATGAAGCATTTGAAGCAGTGAAGAAACAAATAGAAAACACACATAAACACCTGTCAGAGTAGGACCGTACAGACTTGCAATTAGACTCCAGACTTGGAGTTTTAGAGGTGTCATTGGGGCGGGATGGAGATCTAGTTGTTGCAGGTCTGTTGTATAAAACCACAGGCAGTTACGTTAGAGTTATGTTTTACTTGTAAAACTTTGGTTTTAAACTATTAAAACTCAAGTTTGCGTGGCGTGAGGAACGTTGTACGCTCGCTCGCCGAAGATCTACAGAATACTTGGTAACTCAGGCCGTTGGTCTGAATGAGTCGGCAGTGGAAACCGACACAGATGTTGATCTGAACTTTAAGAAAACTCACCAGTTAACAGAAAAAAAAGACCCGGTTACACTGCCTGAACTTTGCTGGACTGTTCCTTGACTGGCAGGAAGGGCCAAATTTTGACAACGCCTGTCAACGTCAATCAAGTTACACGGATGTGGGCTTAGAGGAGCACCGCTGAAGCCAGCATGGCTTTGGTCTTGCGGTTGTGGGTGGTTTGGTTAGTTGGTCCGGCTTTGACACCTCGATAAGCGCGCCAAACCAAAGGTCATTGCCGTCATGGATCGCTGCTTGAACACATAACACTTTTCCAGCAACACTGTGCCTGCTCGTAAAATGCTGACAACCGCTCCACCAAAGATTGCACCACGTCTAGCTGCTGCCAGTCCAACGCTGGTGAACCAGCAGTGATCCAGTGTTCGCCTCGCGGAGCCAAGCAGCCACCAAACTTTGACTGGTCGTTGGTGGAGCAGGGGCGAACTTTGCTGGAGTGGAATTTGACCACTCCTCCCCACTCGCAATATTTTGTGCAGCTTAAATCTTCGGCAGCGGTGGGACGGCTTCTCAAGAAACATCAACGGCAGCCAAGCATATGGGGCGTTAATTTAACAAAAGCCAGCTTATGTTAAACGATAATGAACGGTTACGAGCGGTGAGGAACTTTTTTTTTACACCTCCAGGAATGTTCTAGCAAAGTTTGGGAGGTGTGACCGGACACTAAAGGATTGGCACCTAAAGAACAGGCACTCCAAGGAGACATTCTAGTCCAGGATGAAGACCAAGTCCCTCTTCCTCTGGTCTGTGAGGAAGAGGGAACGATCACACCAGGACCGACACAACGTACTGTATACAGGACAGGTGGCATCCAGTTTGACTTTCAATTTATTTTTACCAGAGTATATTAATGTCTGATCTGCAGTGTGTAACCCCCCAAAACCGTGCCATGTCGCTGTTTTTGCTTCCTGCCCTTCAACAAGAACACAGGCAGAAAAAAAGCATTTTAAACTCTGAGCCAAAGACAGAATAAAAGAAGTCTGAGGGCTCTGACTGCAGAGAGGGAGACACCAGCACTGCATGAAGGAAACTTTGTTTATTTCTTTTGATCGAACAGTTAATGAAGCAAAATCAAAAGAATGAGTTGTTTTTAATAATCTAACCATAATCTAACAAACGCAGCTTGTTTCATTAATAAGACTCTCATTGGTTAAACTCCTCCATTCTCTGATTAACACCTCCACCAGTCCGTGTAGTCCCTCATTCATCCAGGAGTGATCCATAGTAGAAAAAGTTTCAAAAAAGTTTTCTGGACAGTTTAATTCTTGAACGAGACGTTTCGACTTCCATCCGGAAATCATTTTCAATCTGAATGAAATGGACTGAAAACTGGATCTATTTATACTAACCTGAGTAAAAAGTAAAAAAAATAGTAAGAAGGGCTCGACCAATGAGCCTGTGTTACCTATGATGGCCGTGAATGGCTCCTATTGTAACCACAGACCAGTAAACGAACCCTATTATAAAAATGCTAAAGCCTAGTGAATAGAAATTCCTGCTAACGAGAGGCGTGAAACTGGGTCACGAGGTGTCATCTTCTTCTCAGATTGAAAATGATTTCCGGATGGAAGTCGAAACGTCTCGATCAAGAATTAAACTGTCCAGAAAACTTTTTTTAACTTTTTCTACTACCTCCACCAGTGTTTGCAGTTTGAGTTCTTCATCCCGTTGGTTGTTCCCAGAGTTCGTACCTCTCTGGGTCGCTCCTCATTCTCTTTTTATGCTCCAAATGACTGGAATGAGCTGCAGAAAACATTCAAACTTGGCATCATGGTCACTTTAGCTGCGTTTAAGTCGTTCATAACTTAGTTTGTGATAAATTCAGTTGTTTTCAAGTGTATTTTTGTACCTTTTTATTGTAAACAGTCATCTTTTGTCTCTTAAGAACTCTTATTGTGAAAGTATATTATGTCACGTTTCATTTCTTTATGATCTCATGGACTTTTATTGTGAAAGTGTACTATGTCATGTTTTATTTGTTTGAAATCTTAAGGACTCTTATTATGAAAGTGTATTATGTCATGTTTTATTTGTTTATAATCTTAAGGACTCTTATTGTGAAAGTGTACTATGTCATGTTTTATTTGTTTGAAATCTTAAGGACTCTTATTATGAATGTGTACAATGTCATGTTTTATTTGTTTATAATCTTAAGGACTCTTATTATGAAAGTGTACTATGTCATGTTTTATTTGTTTATAATCTTAAGGACTCTTATTGTGAAAGTGTACTATGTCATGTTTTATTTGTTTGAAATCTTAAGGACTCTTATTATGAAAGTGCACTATGTCATGTTTTATTTGTTTATAATCTTAAGGACTCTTATTGTGAAAGTGTACTATGTCATGTTTTATTTGTTTGAAATCTTAAGGACTCTTATTATGAAAGTGCACTATGTCATGTTTTATTTGTTTATAATCTTAAGGACTCTTATTGTGAAAGTGTACTATGTCATGTTTTATTTGTTTATAATCTTAAGGACTCTTATTGTGAAAGTGTACTATGTCATGTTTTATTTGTTTATAATCTTAAGGACTCTTATTGTGAAAGTGTACTATGTCATGTTTTATTTGTTTGAAATCTTAAGGACTCTTATTATGAAAGTGTATTATGTCATGTTTTATTTGTTTATAATCTTAAGGACTCTTATTATGAAAGTGCACTATGTCATGTTTTATTTGTTTATAATCTTAAGGACTCTTATTTTGAAAGTGTACTATGTCATGTTTTATTTGTTTATAATCTTAAGGACTCTTATTGTGAAAGTGTACTATGTCATGTTTTATTTGTTTATAATCTTAAGGACTCTTATTGTGAAAGTGCACTATGTCATGTTTTATTTGTTTGAAATCTGAAGGACTCTTATTGTGAAAGTGTACTATGTCATGTTTTATTTGTTTGAAATCTTAAGGACTCTTATTATGAAAGTGCACTATGTCATGTTTTATTTGTTTGAAATCTTAAGGACTCTTATTGTGAAAGTGTACTATGTAATGTTTTATTTGTTTATAATCTTAAGGACTCTTATTGTGAAAGTGTACTATGTCATGTTTTATTTGTTTATAATCTTAAGGACTCTTATTGTGAAAGTGCACTATGTCATGTTTTATTTGTTTGAAATCTTAAGGACTCTTATTGTGAAAGTGCACTATGTCATGTTTTATTTGTTTATAATCTCAAGGACTCTTATTGTGAAAGTGCACTATGTCATGTTTTATTTGTTTATAATCTCAAGGACTCTTATTGTGAAAGTGTACTATGTCATGTTTTATTTGTTTGAAATCTTAAGGACTCTTATTGTGAAAGTGTACTATGTCATATTTTATTTGTTTGAAATCTTAAGGACTCTTATTATGAAAGTGTACTATGTCATGTTTTATTTGTTTGAAATCTTAAGGACTCTTATTATGAAAGTGTACTATGTCATGTTTTATTTGTTTATAATCTTAAGGACTCTTATTATGAAAGTGTATTATGTCATGTTTTATTTGTTTATAATCTTAAGGACTCTTATTGTGAAAGTGCACTATGTCATGTTTTATTTGTTTGAAATCTTAAGGACTCTTATTGTGAAAGTGCACTATGTCATGTTTTATTTGTTTATAATCTTAAGGACTCTTATTATGAAAGTGTACTATGTAATGTTTTATTTGTTTATAATCTTAAGGACTCTTATTGTGAAAGTGTACCATGTCATGTTTTATTTGTTTATAATCTTAAGGACTCTTATTGTGAAAGTGTACTATGTCATGTTTTATTTGTTTATAATCTTAAGGACTCTTATTATGAAAGTGTACTATGTCATGTTTTATTTGTTTATAATCTTAAGGACTCTTATTGTGAAAGTGTACTATGTCATGTTTTATTTGTTTATAATCTTACTTTGTTTTTATTTATTTGTCGTTCTCCTCCGGCTCAGGTCGTCGTTTGAAATAAGAAATCGTTCTCAATCGACCACCTGGTTCATACAGTCAGTCACCTTCTTAACCGTCAGCAGGAGTCACGGGTCCCATCCCGGCTGAGTCAAGGCGAGGGGCCGGGCACTCTGCGAACAGGTTAAGGGGCCATACACACACACACACACACACACACACACACACACACACACACACACACACACACACACACACACACACACACACACACACACACACACACACACACACAGTCATTCTTACGGGCAATCAACCTGACATGCATGTTTTTGGAGGGTGAGAGGAAACCGAGTACCCGGAGAA
The DNA here is from genome assembly GCA_902685375.1 of Neostethus bicornis. Taxonomy (NCBI): domain Eukaryota; kingdom Metazoa; phylum Chordata; class Actinopteri; order Atheriniformes; family Phallostethidae; genus Neostethus; species Neostethus bicornis. The sequence goes on along the minus strand of CACRXE010000006.1, from coordinate 2,781,564 downwards.
AACACACCCAGACACAGGGAGAACACGCAAACTCCACACAGACACCGAGCCTCGTCCCCACCCGGGACTTGACCTTCTTGCTGTAAGCCCACTGCGCCACCGTGCCACCTCTGTAAGACCACTGTGCCACCCACCTGGTTAAATAAATAAAAATAAATAAAATACATGAAAGAGTTTTTCAGTCTGACTTTTTAATAAAACAGATGTTATGAAAGTGAAAATCTGCCATTTTAAAGTCTGAGATTTAAATAATAAATAAATATTTTGATTGAACAAAGTGTTGATTTATACAAACAAACAAATCAATGAAAAAAATCTAGAATTTATCATCAACACTTTGTATTTTTAAACCTCAGAGATGCTGAAAACTTTAAATTTGTCGCTGAAAAATTTTTTTTCTGCCACTGAATAAATTTGACTGAAAAAAACACAATCGTAATAAAATTAACCTGATTAATGAAGAAAAAAATTAAACTGTGATTTTAAATTTAAATCGTATTAAACTGTGAAATAAATTATTTTAATCTCTTTTTTTAACCAATCAAAGGCTGAAAATAGCGGCTTTTATTTTATAAATAAAAGTTTTGATCTAAACTTGAGGAGGAATTTGTGAGTAAAGATGTTTCTGGTCTTCGCGGTGAGGATGAGGAGGAGATCATGTTGTTAGCAGGACGTACAAGCGTGATAAATCTACGTTGGTCTTTTGTGGGTGAATACGTCTGGGCCCATATGCTGGACCACAAAGCAGCGTTTAAAAAGCCAGGCCCACCACATTAAAGCCTGTAACAATCTCTGTTCATGGTACGTTATCACTCTCAATTAATCACCTCCCACAATAGGATTTCTGATGTGTTCAAGCTGCAGGTCAGGCCGAGGGCAGACTGACTCTACGCCTCTTTTCTCCTCCTTCTTTCACTTCATCTCATCTCTCCGCTGCCGCCAACTCAAACACCTTCTCATTTTTCTTCTGTTGCTTCTTTGGAGAGCTTGGTAAGCGTGGAGGTGTGAGGAAGCGGGCTGTGACTGGCAGGATGAAAACCCCTCCCTGCTCATTTCCCTGCCGCTGTGTCGGCCTGTGAATGCTCCGGCATTGTCTGGACGTTCCCATTCCTTCACAGCTGAATGGGTTTAACCACTGGTTTAGATTCAGTTACACGCTTTTGCTTGAAAGTGTCTCCCTCCCACAGCTTTGGACTCCATGGTTCCCTTGGATGACCTGTTTAGAAGCAGCCTTGGAGATGTCATGTCGCCCCTCCCATGGGACGGACCCGACATTTGCTTTGATTAATAAAAAAAAAATCAGTGAAAACAGCGACGGATCTGAGACTTTATTTATCTGAACCTCGATGAAGTCGTTTGATGTGAAAAAGTTCACTTTAGAGCAAAAAAAAAGCAACAAATAAAACTGGGGATGGATTTCAGAAGGTTCCAAACAGAACCTCCGTTCACACGAAGGAACCGAGCCTCACGGGGCACACACAGTACCATCAAATATTCTGCTGTGAGTGAACCACTCACACTGTACCAGCAACACTAAACAGAGCTTCAACAGGTTCTGCCTCTGTGTGTGTGTTACCATGACAACATTAAAGCACAGTTTCATCTGCAGATGGTCTGAAAATAAAGTTTTAATGTCTCTTTAATCTGAACGTTCAATCCAGCTGGTGGAGACTTCAGTATGACTGGCTTTTAGTACGTACCTTATGATTTTACGTACGGCTTCTACAGTGCCACGTTTTCACGGGTGACACGCCTGAAAGTCATTCGACCGTCTCATTACGAGCTGGACCTCGTTACCTCCTGTACACAGAAAGACCAAGACACACCTCGAAGAGGAAATTCAGACCCATCTTATAATTGTCGTATGAGCTAGAGACGGTGGCTCAGTGGTAGAGCGTTCGCTCACCGACCAAAAGTCGTTCTCTCTCTTCTTTGTGGACCAAAAGACTTTTTTTTCAGTTTTTGACAAAATACCTAGAAGTTCACTTCTAGGTGTCCTTGAAGTGAACTTCTCTCTCTTCTTTGTGGACCAAAAGACTTTTTTTTCAGTTTTTGACAAAATACCTAGAAGTTCACTTCTAGGTGTCCTTGGAAAATCAGAATCTACTTTAATGATCCCACACATGGGAAATTTGTGTGTCACTGCAACAACTTCCTATCTGCTAAGTGAGTCGTTGTAGAGTCCGATCACGTACGGAAAGAAAGACCTCCGGTAACGAGATGTTCTCGAGCGGAGCTGTCTGAGCCTCTTGGAGAAGGAGCTCCATTGTTCGTCCAGGAGTGGGTAGAGAGGATGGTCATGATTGTCCATGATGGTAGAGAGGATGGTCAGGGTTATCCATGATGGTAGAGAGGATGGTCAGGGTTATCCATGATGGTAGAGAGGATGGTCAGGGTTATCCATAATGGTAGAGAGGATGGTCAGGGTTATCCATAATGGTAGAGAGGATGGTCAGGGTTATCCATGATGGTAGAGAGGATGGTCAGGGTTATCCATAATGGTAGAGAGGATGGTCAGGGTTATCCATGATGGTAGAGAGGATGGTCATGGTTATCCATGATGGTAGAGAGGATGGTCAGGGTTATCCATGATGGTAGAGAGGATGGTCAGGGTTATCCATGATGGTAGAGAGGATGGTCATGGTTATCCATGACGGTAGAGAGGATGGTCAGGGTTATCCATGATGGTAGAGAGGATGGTCATGGTTATCCATGATGGTAGAGAGGATGGTCAGGGTTATCCGTGATGGTAGAGAGGATGGTCAGGGTTATCCATGATGGTAGAGAGGATGGTCAGGGTTATCCATGATGGTAGAGAGGATGGTCAGGGTTATCCGTGATGGTAGAGAGGATGGTCAGGGTTATCCATGATGGTAGAGAGGATGGTCAGGGTTATCCATGATGGTAGAGAGGATGGTCAGGGTTATCCGTGATGGTAGAGAGGATGGTCAGGGTTATCCATGATGGTAGAGAGGATGGTCAGGGTTATCCGTGATGGTAGAGAGGATGGTCAGGGTTATCCATGATGGTAGAGAGGATGGTCAGGGTTATCCATGATGGTAGAGAGGATGGTCAGGGTTATCCATGATGGTAGAGAGGATGGTCATGATTCTCCATGATGGATAAAAGTTTGTTCAGTGACCTCCTCTCTACCACTGCTTCAAGTGAGTCCTGTTTGCTGCCAATGACAGAGCCAGCCAGAAAAGATACCTCCTGTTTCTCCCACAATTGGCGTCGCCATGGCAGCCTGCTGCGGTGCAGTGCAGCACACAAATTTCCCTGCTGACGGATCAATAGAGAATATAAAATGTGTGTGTTTGATTTTAATTTGTTATTGTTTAATAAACTGGATTTTAATCTTGTTTGAGTTTTTATTTGTTCTGTTTAGAACTTTGTGTAATTTTATGTTTAAAAAGTGCCTTTGAATAAAGTTTGATTTGATCAGTGAGGTATGCGTCCTAACCAGATGCCCGAACCCCCCCGCCCCCATCTGGCAAAGGCCACAACTGAATGCTTATAATAAAAACTTTATATAAAAAATATTTAGTAGGATTTAATCATTTAATTTGTTTCTTCCTCAGAAAACTTTAAACATGGATCTCAGAACTCTAAAACATTAAAAAAAAACAGAATTTTTATTTGTCCGTTTGAGAGAAAATAAAATATCTGGAATCTATTTGTTTAGATCTGACTTCGTTAGAGACGAACAGCCTTTATCTTTTATTAACTCTGGATGGGGATCGAACCAGCAACCCTGGGGATCCAGAACCATCACCCTTCTGAAACACTGAGCTGAACTTTGTTCCAAAACAAGACGATGTTGTTTGTTACCCCGACTCACTTTATGTCCAACCAAAACATAAACATTAGGTTTTATTCCCAGTAGATTTAACATCCTGTGGGTCTGAATGGTTCCAGTGTTCCCAGCAGAGCCCTCCATCCTCCCGCAGAGCCGGCTAATCAATTAGCCCGTCTCTCCTCGTGAGTCTGTCAATTAAAATGTCAGAAGATGGAGGGCTAACACACACTAATAGTGATTCTAACCCAATAAGAGCATGTTCACA